>OY992893.1:67352428-67364928 GCA_963921405.1 Cepaea hortensis
CTTATTGGTTCTCCATTTTCGCTGTTAATTATTTCAGTTGGGTCAAAGGGTTCTCCTCTGGTTCGCATTGCACTTATCTTTTTGTAGAAGTTTCTGGTTGCCTCCTTGTAGTTTTTATTTAGGGTTTCTCCATACTCTTCCCAGTCTTTTTGTTTTTCCCTCTTTACTATTCTACTCACATGTCTTCTCGCTATTCTATATTCTCTGTAATCTCATTCCTGTTTGCTCTTCAACCACTTTTTATGTTTTTCCTTTTTTTCTTTTACCGCTTTCTTTACTTCTGCGTTCCACCAACTTGTTATTTTCTTTATCCGTGTTGTGCGTTTTTTCGTGGTTCCACATGTTATTTTTGCAGTATTTAAAATGCTTGATTTGAACATCTTCCATTCTTCTTCCACTGTTTTTCTTTCTGTAGGTAATTTTAGAAAGAGTTAAATTAGTTCTTTCTCATAATTTTCCCTTACTGCCTCGTCTTTAAGGTTTTTTAAGTTTACTGATTCGCATGGCATGTATTTTTCTGCTCTTTGTTTCCTTCTTCTGATGGTTCTTATTGTGGCAACGACTGCTTTATTATCTGTGTTTATACTGAAATTGGGCACTGCCCTTGCATTTAATATATTTCTCTTTCTGTTATTTCTTGTTAATATAAAATCAATTTGGCTTTTAGTATCTAGACCGTCCCCTTTTATACCAGGTGTATACTTGTGAATCTTTATGTTTATAGAATGTGTTTGTTATATGGAGGTCGTGTTGGCTGCATAGCTCTATCAGTCTACTTCCGTTATCATTCCTTTCATTTTGCTGATCTTCAAATGCTCCCAGATGTTTTTCTGTGCCCACTTTCACCTTACAATGAAAGCCAAAAAGACCACAAGTTTATTTAATCAACGCACATTCCTCAATAACAATTACACAAAAAGAGAAAGCTGCCCAAGCAGCATATTAATAAGTAGCTATTAAGTAAGACACATTTATAGGTTTCACAAGCGAATCCAAGAAATATGCAAGTTAGAACAGCTCGTAATGTTTCCACCCTGAGATGGCTAACAGAGATACGTCAATACCATGCCAGGATGGACTATAGCCAGAAACAAGCCAACACATAATGAGGCTGACGTCTTTTAAAAATGAGGCAGGTAGATATGAAAGGCTAGAAATGTCAAAAGAATGAACTAGGAAAGTAGCTGTAAAGTATGACATACATAAACAAACAATCATAGAGTAAACTCATCAACATTCTTCATATGTTTGTGTCAGTGTAAGAGAAGGGTAAATATGTGTTTATGTGGCAGTTCTCGTACTCAAAAACAGGCCTGTGTTGCTAAACTGTGCACTGTGAAATGAAGTCATAAATTGGCAGATGAATATAATATGTGTAACGGTAACTGAAATCGCAACCTGACCAGTACACATATTCTTACTAAAAATGTGCACAAAATGGCCAGTGTTCCTAAACTGTGAATTGTGAAATGAAGTGACAAATTGGCAGATATATAGAATATGTGTAAAATGAAATAATGTTACAGACTGAGCAGTGCACTTAATCTGTGCACCGTGAACGGAAGTCACAAACTGGAGATGCGAATTTTCTGTGTAACATGCAGTGAAGTCATAAATTGAATAGTGCACATGATATGTGTAACATGCAGTGAAAACATAAGATTACCAATACATATTATCCGTGTAAATTGCTATGAAGACAAACTGACCAGTGCAGATGATCTGTGTAACATGCAATGTACCATTACACCTGGTCTATGTAGAATGAAACGAAATCACACGTGTGCATTTGCACTCACAGTAGAGAGGTGGACGAAGTATAATAGAAGGTAACAGAAATAAAGAGAACTATGTACGGGTACTTGAACACGGGTATCGGCGGTATCACAACGTTCAGCACACATGCATGTTAGCCGTATGGTCATGTGCTCACATCTCTACCAGGTCAGATTGTGTTATTTGGTCCCGGCTCCTCAGGTTGATCCAGCCCTAAACTGGTAACCTGAAATGTTATGAGAAATAAAGGCAGTCGGCAGGCCACTAACCACATCACCACAGAGTCCAGGCAGATACAGATATGGGCTAGCAGCAAGTACCCAACAATCCCAAAGCCTGGACAATGGCCGTGTACATACAGGGGCCTGGACAATGGCCGTGTACATACAGGGGCCTGTAGCAGGCCGTAGAGTACGCCAGGTATATGGAGCTAGACACACATTTCTATAGATCAACAGACCATGCTTGGCGGGTGATGTCGTCATAATCACAGCGGCCGTCTTTATTTCCCAAGACAAGTCCTGGTGCCGATGGTAGGCTGGGTCAACCTGGAAGCGCAGGTCGATTGTAGACATCCGAATCCGCCCCAGTGCGTGTGGAACCAATAACCACCGGGCCAGCATGCCACGTCTAGCCACTGCAGTAACTGTGTGTGATTATCCTACTTGTACATTCGCATACCGGAATTATCCCAGTTGTACATGCATACCGGAATTATCCCAGTTGTACATGCATACCGGAATTATCCCAGTTGTACATTCGCATACCGGAATTATCCCAGTTGTACATGCATACCGGAATGATCCCAGTTGTACATTCGCATACCGGAATTATCCCAGTTGTACATGCATACCGGAATTATCCCAGTTGTACATTCGCATACCGGAATTATCCCAGTTGTACATTCGCATACCGGAATTATCCCAGTTGTACATTCGCATACCGGAATTATCCCAGTTGTACATACGCATACCGGAATTATCCCAGTTGTACATACGCATACCGGAATTATCCCAGTTGTACATTCGCATACCGGAATTATTCCAGTTGTACATTCGCATACCGGAATTATCCAAGTTGTACATTCGCATACCGGAATTATCCCAGTTGTACATGCATACCGGAATTATCCCAGTTGTACATTCGCATACCGGAATTATCCCAGTTGTACATTCGCATACCGGAATTATCCCAGTTGTACATTCGCATACCGGAATTATCCCAGTTGTACATTCGCATACCGGAATTATCCCAGTTGTACATTCGCATACCGGAATTATCCCACTTGTACATTCGCATACCGGAATTATCCCAGTTGTACATTCGCATACCGGAATTATCCCAGTTGTACATTCGCATACCGGAATTATCGCAGTTGTACATGCATACCGGAATTATCGCAGTTGTACATGCATACCGGAATTTTCCTACTTGTACATGCATACCGGAATTATCCTACGTGTACATACACACCGGAATGATCCTATTTGTACTTGCAAACCCGAATTCGAAACCCGATGCCGTAAACTAAAGACAGGGTCGCGCTGACGGAACAAATGCGTCAATTGGGTACACTAATAGGATCTATTTACAGCCAGGCCTATCCCTATCACCCAGATGACTTGACAAATGCTTTATATTCTGCCCGGTCTATCATAGATCTGATTCTACAACTACTGTGTATAGCAGGAAATACTCACCCAGAATAGCAAGCCTGCGAATTCGGGTTTAAAAACATTGACCTCGGCTGCTAAGTTGACGCAGCCTAAAATTGGTACCGAGGAGGTCTGAGGAGTAAAGGTGTCCAGCGTGAAACTGACCACATCAGCAGCCGAGCACCGATTGGTCTAGGAAACTATGAGTCTAGCACAGAATGCTCGACGTCCCTCAAGGCGGGTCCTTCACTTTTGTACTTTTGCAGTAACACTGTATTGGCATCTTGCCTCAGTGATAAGCGATAGTTTGTTACAATGTGCTTCAAAGACGGCTTAGTAACTACAGCCCATGGCGGTAGCGAATTCGACTAATCAGACCAGTTCGCGCTATAAATGTACGTCCACAATGCATGGATGTGAACCCATAGTCATTTCCACCATCACGCAACAGTTGACACCTCACATACTCAGTGTGCATGACAAGGCAGACGTGGTTGCGGCCTTGTGGGAGCACGTGTACACCTCGGGGGAGCAAATGGATCACCATAGTCTGGTAAGAATGAGACAGCGAGGTGTGACGAGGGGATCTGGCCGACGCTCGACGCTCAGAGGAAAGGCGAGACGGACATATAATCAGATTGCTACTGGAACTATTAGTGTTGGAACTCTTCGCTGGCTGCTGAGGATGGGGACGGAGCGCTTATGGGAATGTCCCGAATGCTGTGAGGTCGGTTCCTAAATCAATCAATCAATCAATCAATACTCAGTGTGTCACCTATCTGCAATCATTTTCTCTTTAGTCTTTATTCCATTCTTGATATTTTCCCTCCATGCAATGCGATCGGTGGCCACTGTCTCTCAAGGTGCAATACCAATGCCTGTATCGGTCATGCCTCGCTTACACACATTTTTTTGTACCGTAGTAGAGGCCGACCCCGAGATCATGTTCTCATGTGTAGTTTGATAAAAAATGATGTGCTTTGGATCGAACAAAGTGCTACACGACCCGATCTTTCCAATATTTCTGTATTTTAGATCATATCATGCCACTTAATACCAGGTATTCTTTGCAGACACCACATACGATAGCTATTTAAACGTTTCTCTTGCTTGGTGTGAGTAAGTTGACCAGGCTTCATTGCCATAAAGAAGCGTGCTAAGGACACAAGCTTGATAGACCAGGACTTTGGATAATTTATTGTTTACCTCTGATCCTAGATATGTGAAATGGCCAACTATCTTCAGCTTCTCAGTAAAGATTGATGTCACCCCAATCGCGTCTTGAGTCATAATGCGTGGTGTCTTCTTTTAGCTAATTGTGAAACCAAATTTGTAACAAACATTAGGGGATGCGGCTAGTAGGCGTTGTAATTCTTCCTCAGAATAGGTCGTAATTGCAGCATCATCTGCAAAATGTAGCTCTCTCACTAGTACCCTTCTAATTGTGGTCTTTGCCTTCAACCTCTGAGCACTGTAGAGGCTGCCATCTGAGCGTCAATGAATATACGAGTATATACCACCATCCTGATCACTAAAGGCATATTTCAATAGCAGTAAAAAGTGTATTCCAAAGAGGGTGGGGGAGAGTACACTATCTTGCTCCACTCTTGATTTGAAATTTCTGGAGATGTATTATCGAACTTGATTATGTCCTTCATGCCTTTATGGGGCGAATCGATGTATAAGCTTGAACTATATATGTTAACGAAATATATCTGAAACATGCACAAACGGAACTGTTATACTGGGTATATTATATTATGAATACTTAAAGAAGAGACCAACAGGTTCGTTTCCATCATTATTCTTACGTACGACACAAACATATAAATCTGTGGGGAACCTCTGTGAGCAAGCACATAGCCTGCAAGCAATTAGAGAAGGACTTGTACATCCTAGAGGGCAGAAATATCGAACGTTGTGTGCACATCATCACTTCCATTAATTTAGATGTGAGCCGAGTATAGATTTCTGCCTCTAAATGAGCAAGCACCATCTCAAGATTGTTTCCACTACGGCCACACTCATCATCATCATTTTATTCCTGACCATCAGCCTGTGTTTTCCATGTAATGTGATCAGGCTATCAGACTGTGTAGGCCTGGATGCGCGCACAAACAGATGACCAGTCTTTCCCTCACTTAGCGAGACGATGAACACAGACGTTGAACATGACATTCTCAGCGTAGCTCCCTGACAACCCCGCTAACTTGTATGCTGAGGTCACATTGCCACAGATCACATTATTACCTCGTTAAGAAGCTCAGACACTTCTGACAGTGACACAGTAACAAAAATATGTTTATACAAAATCGAATGCCCAGGCGACTGTCATTGGTTTTTAAAATGTGTAAATAATTAATAATTTCCACGAAAGAAGGAATGACTCATTATCTCACGATAACAAATGGGGAGAAGCTTACGGACAAAGATGTTTAATACGTGTCTAGTTAGTAGCTGACAGTCGACAGTTGAAAGATGACAGCGAAGAGATCAAAACTGTAGCGTCCTTTACAGGACGTTGCGACCGATCCGCAATGCGACTGGTTGTTTGTTATTCAAAAGGCAATGTTATTTCAGTAGTGTGCCATTGCTTTCTGAAAGGAAAACGCCTCAATTATTTGAAACCAACTTGAAGTGCTTTGCTTCCAAATCACCTGCCGCTTATTTCGAACCCTGGAGTGGGTATTAGGGGGAATTACGAAACCCCATATTCACAATTTCCTAAACTACATCGCAGGTGTGTGATGTGAAGTGATTAAAAGAGTACTGCAATCATGGTATCTTCAATTATGTCATTAATGGTAACATCCCACTAACGACTTTGGAAAGACGCCTATACTACTTGACGGGGACTGTCGAGGGAGATTATAAAAGAGATGTCATTGTCTGAAGCGTGATACTACATCACCCATCTAGTGCCGATGACTCTCGAAATGTGGCTATAACATTTATATATGTAATTCACCCCATCACGTTGCAGTGGATTCTTTACATACTTTAGTTCATTTATTAGGGAGAACATAGACATGCTATTGTCTTAGGACTTATAACAAAGGTTTCGATGTGTAGAAAACCTATAACAAGAGTTTCATGGTATAGGAAACTTACAACAAGGGTTTCATTGGGTAGGAAAATTATAATAAGCGTTTCATTATGTAGGAAACTTATGAAAAGTGTTTCATTGTGTAGGAAACTGATAATAAGGGTTTCATTATGTAGGAAACTTATAACAAAGGTTTGATTGTGTAGGAAACTTATAATAAGGGTTTCAGTATGTAGGAAACTTATAATAATGGTATCATTATGTCATCATCATCAAGTGCCGTGCCGACTAGTGTAGGCGTTCACGACTCTCCACAGATCTCTGAACTTAGTTTTCTGGATCAACTCTGTCGTTGATATTCCTCCATGCCACCGTCGCAATCCAGCATCATTTCTCGTGGTCTGCCTCTGCCTCTCTTCCTCTCGATCTTTCCAGTTGTCATGATGTTCTCCAGCGATTCACTTCTTATCACATGACCAAAATAAGATGTTTGTCTCTTTCTTATATTTGTATATAATGTTCTAGTTTCACCAACCTCCTTAAGGCATTCGTCGTTAGTTACTTTGGCAGTCCAAGGAATTCGCAACATTCGTCTAAGGAACCACATCTCTGTTGCTTCCAATCTCTTCCTAATTTGTTCATTTATATTCCAAGATTCACAGCCATACAGCAAAACATGTTCTATATAGCACCTCAGCACTCTCTTTCTTACATTCAATGATAGCGACTTATTGCATTAGATATTCTTCATTGTTTGAAATGCAGCCTTTGCTTGCCCTATTCTGCTCTTGATCTCTGTTGTGCATCTTCCATCTGATGTTAAAAATGTCCCTTGATATTTAAAACTATCCACTTCATTATGTAGAACACTTATAATACGGGTTTCATTGTGTAGGAAACTTATAATAAGGGTTTCATTGTGTAGGAAACTTATAACAAAGGTTTCATTGTGTGGGACACTTAGAATAAGAGTTTCATTATGTAGGGAACTTATAACAAAGGTTTCATTGTGTAGGGAACTTATAATAAGGGTTTCGTTTTGTAGGAAACTTATATCAAAGGTTTCATTGTGTAGTTAACTTATAATAAGGGATTCATTGTGTAGGATTGATTGATTGATTGATTGATTTAGGAACCGACATCACAACATTCGGGACATTCCCATAAGCGCTCCGTGTAGGAAACATATAATAAGGGTCTCATTGTGTAGGAAACTTATAATAAGTGTCTCATTGTGTAGGAAATTTATAATAAGGGTTTCGTTTTGTAGGAAACTTATGACAAAGGTTTCGTTGTGTAGGGACTTATAATAAAAGTTTCATTGTGTAGGAAACTTATAATAAAGGTTTCATTATGTAGGAAACTTATAACAAATATTTCGTTGTGTAGGACACTTTTAACAAAGGTTTCATTGTGTAGGAAACTTATAATAAGGGTTTTATTGTGAAGCAAACTTATAAGGGTTTTATCGTATAGGAAACTTCCCACAATGGTTTTATTATGTGGAAAACCTATAACAAGGGTTTCATTGTGTAGGAAACTTTTAACAAGGGTTTCATTTATATAAAACTTATAAGAATGATTTTATTGTCTAGGAAACTTATAACAAGGATTTTATTGTCTAGAAAACTTATAATAAGGATTTTATTGTCTAGGAAACTTATAACAAGGATTTTATTGAGTAGGAAACTTATAGCAAGAATGTCATTGTGCAGGAAAATTACAACACATGTTTTATTATGTAGGATATATAACAAGGGTTTCATTGGCTGAGAAATCTACACCAATCGTTTCATTGGCCTAGAAATAATCAAAGACGTAGCATAGTCTAACCAGAGCATAACGCTTATTAACGTTGCCTAATAAGATTATTCCATGATCTAACGATAGTATAGCGCATAAATATAATTGGTTGGGGGAGAATATAGGAAAGGAATAAGAGGATAGAGGGACTAGTAAATCGTTTGCTTACATTGTCTAGGTAGATTATAACACAGAGGTACCAGTTGTTAAGTAGATTAACACAGAGGTACTAGTTTCTAAGTAGATTAACACAGAGGTACCAGTTGCTAAGTGCATTAACACAGTGATACACAGATTAAAATAGTGATGGCAGTGGTCTATGATGGCAGATATACAGCTATACAGATTAACACAGCCATGACAGTATCTAAAACAGATATATACAGATTAACACCGTGGTGGCAGTATCTTGACTTACAACTCAGCAATGTCGTTGGCTAGATATACTAGCAAAGCTCTGGCAGCGTTTAGAAACGTTAATACACGGAGATATCATTCGCTAGCATAGACTGCCATAGATTAGCACCGCTCTGGCTGCGTTTAGAAATATTAAACCACGGTGAAAAGACTAGTACAGATCTGGCAGTGTTTAAAGAGATTAAATAAATAAATGTTTGCATATCCTTTACAGGACATCGCTGTCAACATCAGCATCTTTCAGCTGATTGTTGATTTCTTGGCAAGATTACGCTCACTAGTTTGCCATTGCTTTCTGAGCGGCCGGCTCACATACCCTGTGATTCTCACCGTCGTCACGTTACTTACGATAGTATTCGAAGTTACGGAGAAACGTCGCTAACCTCTGGGCTAGAAAGCCGGCTTAAAGAAATTAAAACACGGAAATATTGGCTAGCACAGCACTGGCAGAGTTTACAGAGATTAATACACTGAGATATCATTGGCTAGCACAGCTCTGGCAATGTTTAGAAATATTAGTGCACAGGATATATCATTGGCTAGTACAGACTACGAGGGTAGTATAGCTTTGACAGGGATTGGAGAGATTAATAACGGGTATATCATTGGTTAGCACTGCTCTGGCAGTGTTTTGAGAGATTAATACACGGAGATATCATTGGCTAGCACAGCTCTGGCAGTATTTAGAGAGATTGAAACACGGCGATATCATTGGCTAGCACTGCTCTGGCAGTGTTTAGAGACATTAACACACGGAGATATCTATGGCTAGCACAGCTCTGGCAGAGTTTACAGAGATTAATACCTTGAGATATCATTGGCTAGCACAGCTCTGGCAGTATTTAGAGAGATTGAAACACGGCGATATCATTGGCTAGCACTGCTCTGGCAGTGTTTAGAGACATTAACACACGGAGATATCTATGGCTAGCACAGCTCTGGCAGAGTTTACAGAGATTAATACCTTGAGATATCATTGGCTAGCACAGCTCTGGCAGTGTTTAGAGACATTAACACACGGAGATATCTATTGCTAGCACAGCTCTGGCAGAGTTTACAGAGATTAATACCTTGAGATATCATTGGCTAGCACAGCTCTGGCAGTATTTAGAGAGATTGAAACACGGCGATATCATTGACTAGCACTGCTCTGGCGGTGTTTAGAGACATTAACACACGGAGATATCTATGGCTAGCACAGCTCTGGCAGAGTTTACAGAGATTAATACCTTGAGATATCATTGGCTAGCACAGCTCTGGCAGTGTTTAGAGACATTAACACACGGAGATATCTATGGCTAGCACAGCTCTGGCAGAGTTTACAGAGATTAATACCTTGAGATATCATTGGCTAGCACAGCTCTGGCAGTATTTAGAGAGATTGAAACACGGCGATATCATTGGCTAGCACAGCTCTGGCAGAGTTTACAGAGATTAATACCTTGAGATATCATTGGCTAGCATAGACTGCTATTGATTAGCACCACTATTGCAGCGTTTAGAAATATTAAGTTACGATGATAACATTGGCTAGGACAGACTAGTACACATCTGGCAGTGTTCAGAGAGATTAAAACACGAAAATATTGGCAAGCACAGCACTGGCAGAGTTTAGGGAGATTAATTCACGGAGATATCATTGGCTAGCACAGCTATGGCAGAGTTTAGAGAGATTGATACACGAAGATATCGTTAGCTATCACAGTTCTGATAGTGCTTAGAAAGAAAAGTACACAGTAGATATCACTGGCTAGCTAATTAATAGCAGTGTCTAGAAGACAAATAGTCATCTAACAATGCTACAGTTTGATTTATTAGAAATGAATTGTTTATTTAAATGTATCAAGTTGTATTACCCAAACTAGAGAATATGTTTATTGAGATATATACAGTTGTATTACCCAAACTAGATAATATGTATATTGAGATATATTAAGTTGTATTATCCAAACTAGAGAATATGTTTATTAAGACATATACAATTGTATTACCCAAACTAGAGAACATGTTTATTGAGATAAATACAGTTGTATGACCATGCTAAAAAGACAACTGTACAATATGTTGAGATATCGCAGATGTTGGATCTGATTAAAGTTCCGTTTCACGTAATTTGAGCAAATGGAATTGCAAACAACAACATTCATTTGTATTTGTATTTAGATGCTTTCTCTTTCAACTGGCGCTTTCAACTGACTGAACTGTGCACGTTTTGTGCTATAAACATGATCACGTCAAGAGATGTGAAGCCTGGTGAACGTGAGGAGAATTCAATACCCCTCTTCACCCAGTCCATTTGTTCAGCAGATTTTAGTTAAGATAAGTTTTCACATTACGATGGTAGTGGGCAGGAGCTCCATGTTGCTGGAGAAAATCTCTATCTTCAAAGTGCTCTCGAATGACACATCCCTGCAACAATTTTAAGTAAACTCTACGTAGGACTTTGTTTTCGAAAACACTTGTCTAGTTAGGCCCAAAGCTAGTAATCCACACCATACTGTGACCACTGCTAGATTTATGTTGTGTTTGACCGTAATATATTGACCGTAATGTGCGGGTTATAAAATGACCATAGGTAACAATATGGCGGATAACTGAGCCATTTAATTTAAATGTGGCCGTATCACTCCAGACAAACATGTTATGATGTTGTGAATCTGTACACATTTTCCCAGGAACCATTCAAAGAATTCAACGTTCTGATTAGGAACATATCGTTGAAAGCGTGGACTCCACTCTGAACGTTTTCTTTTGCAATGTGGACGCTTTAAGGTGCGATAGGCGCCTATTAGGATTCCTGTCTCTAGATGAATGTGGCCAAATATTCATGAGCATGGTGTTGTTGGTTATTGTAGATACACATAATCTATGACGTTAACTTGGAGTTGTTGGTTATTGTAGACACACACAATATAGGACGTGAACTTGGTGTTGTTGGTTATTGCAGATACACACAATATATGACGTGAACTTGGTGTTATTGGTTATTGCAGATACACACAATCTGTGTCGTGAACTTGGTGTTGTTGGTTATTGCAGATACACACAATCTGTGTAGTGAACCTGGTATTGCTGGTTATTGCAGATACACACAATCTGTGACGTGAGCTTGGTGTTGTTGGTAATTGCAGATACACACAATCTATGACGTGAACTTGGTGTTGTTGCTTATTGCAGATACACACAATCTATGACGTGAACTTGGTGTTGTTGGTAATTGCAGATACACACAATCTGTGTCGTGAACGTGGTGTTGCTGGGTATTGCAGATACACACAATCCGTGACGTGAACTTTGTGTTGTTGGTTATTGCAGATAGACACAATCTGTCTGTGAATTTTGTGTTTGAAATACGTGTTATCCTCGGTTAGTAAGCATTGGTTATTTCCATGTCCTTTTACACGACATCACGCTCTGCCCCAACATTTGTTGGCTGTTTATAATTTTATATTTCTACATTTTCTCCTGCCCTTGACTCCCCCATTGAGGACATAGCCCCCCCCCCCCCAATCAACCCACACCAGGCCGTCCTATGTTTTGCTATCTCCTGCACCTCCCTTCATGTCTTCCCCATATAGTTCTCACCTACCCATAATTCTCATCTCCATGCACTGTTATGTCTCTCGCTAATGCCATATAGGTACCGGACAAGAGAGTGTGTCTAGTTATTTTGTCATCATGTATTCTCCGTGTACGTCGCGCCCAGCGCCAGCATCTTGTGATTGTCTAGGTAATTGTATTGTTAATAGTTTGTCATTGCTACCCGAGTGGCCGACACTCACAGCACACTGAAAAACCGGAGG
>OY992893.1:67369928-67477428 GCA_963921405.1 Cepaea hortensis
ACAATGTTAACGTCACACACATTCACACACACACGCACTCTCACTAACACACATGGCTGATTTGTCTACTGACTGAGATTAAACAGCAGACCTTCGTCAGAAGGAATCAGGAAATCAATAGTCATATTCACCCGACTCATGATAAAGTCCATCCCTTGTTGCGTATCCTCGGCTGACATTCTGATTGAACTGGGCTGTCTGTTACGGCCACATTGCTAGGAAGCAGAATGTAGAGAAGATGTGACAGCGTTACACAATAGCTGATTAAAGTGGTATTAACAGACAATACACGGTTCGTCGTTTCTTCCAGAATGTCTCGCGTTACATGACGCAATGTAGCTATAGCCACAATATGTTTGTTGATATACTAAAGTTAGGCCGCTTTTCCTTTACAGGACTTCGCAGTCAACTACAGCATTGGTTGGCTGTTTGTGATTCCTTGGGAAGCTTACGTTCAGTAGAGGCGGTCTTCTGCCAAGCTGCCTGAAAGCGGTATGCGGGATTAAGAATTACGTCCGGAACTCTTTCGCCATAGAGCCTGCGACGCAATATAGCCACTGGCGAAATATGTTTGATGCTATACTAAACGTGCCTGTTGTTAGTTTGATATCTGATACGTCTACTTACTTGATATTTAGTAGGTCGGTTGCATCACGTTTTCTTTAGCTGCCTGTAAGTGATACTCTAGACTACAATCAATGTGCTATTGTCTGCCTGTAAGTGTTACTCCAGTCTACAATCACTGTGCTATTGTCTGCCTGTAAGTGTTACTCCAGACTACAATCACTGTGCTATTGTCTGTCTGTAAGTGTTACTCCAGACTACAATCACTGTGCTATTGTCTGCCTGTAAGTGTTACTCCAGACTACAATCACTGTGCTATTGTCTGCCTGTAAGTGTTACTCCAGACTACAATCACTGTGCTATTGTCTGCCTGTAAGTGTTACTCCAGTCTACAATCACTGTGCTATTGTCTGCCTGTAAGTGTTACTCCAGTCTACAATCACTGTGCTATTGTCTGCCTGTAAGTGTTACTCCAGTCTACAATCACTGTGCTATTGTCTGCCTATAAGTGTTACTCCAGTCTACAATCACTGTGCTATTGTCTGCCTGTAAGTGTTACTCCAGTCTACAATCACTGTGCTATTGTCTGTCTGTAAGTGTTAATCCAGTCTGCAATCACTGTGCTATTGTCTGTCTGTAAGTGTTAATCCAGTCTGCAATCACTGTGCTATTGTCTGCCTATAAGTGTTACTCCAGACTACAATCACTGTGCTATTGTCTGCCTATAAGTGTTACTCCAGACTACAATCACTGTGCTATTGTCTGTCTGTAAGTGTTACTCCAGTCTACAATCACTGTGCTATTGTCTGTCTGTAAGTGTTACTCCAGACTACAATCACTGTGCTATTGTCTGCCTGTAAGTGTTACAGGAACACTGAGCTGATCCACGACACTGGTGATCGAGTGAAATGGCGAGTCATGACCGCCCACGCTTTCCGGCATGGCACAAGATTGATTGACTGCTTGTAATTGTTACTCCAGTCTACAGTCAATGTGATATTGTCTGCCCGTTAGATTTACTCCAGTCAACATTCCCTGTGCTATTGACTGCTTGTAATTGTTACTCCAGTCAACAGTCCCTGTGATATTGTCTGCCCGTTAGATTTACTCCAGTCAACAGTCCCTGTGATATTGTCTGCCCGTTAGATTTACTCCAGTCAACAGTCCCTGTGATATTGTCTGCCCGTTAGATTTACTCCAGCAACAGTCCCTGTGCTATTGTCTGCCGGTTAGATTTACTCCAGTCAACAGTCCCTGTGATATTGTCTGCCGGTTAGATTTACTCCAGTCAACAGTCCCTGTGCTATTTCCTGTTCGATTGCGGCAGACAAAGATTCTTGTTTTATGAATTAGGATAGGTTTGCTGAATTTCCTCTGATTTGAGACTAGCGTGGTCTGACTGTCATAAAGACATTTGGGTTACCACATGTTGTGTACACCTTGGATACCAGGTGATTCTTTGGGCATGATGCAGAACGTTGTAACAGTTTTGTGTGGATTGAATTACTGCTAGGGTCCACAATTAATAAAGGCAGCCTTACATTAGTCCCAGGATATGAGGCTGTTATAGAAAACGAAAAGGGACATGCTGACGGCATTGTCACAACATCAGATAGTCATCCAATGGATCGAGCCTACATCATACACCCCATGTGAGTACAATCAAAACGAAGACTTTCAAAAGCAATCAGAATCTCAGGGATGGCTTGTCAGGCAGTGTCTTTATACTCTCACGCAGCCGCTAGTTGCCAAAGGATTGAAGTCACTGTTGCGGCGGTTCAACATTTGTCTAACGGTTGGTGGCCACTATGTCGAACAAGTAGCAGCCGTGTATGTAAATTGTGCATGTCGTAAGCCTCTCTTTCTACTTTTGAATAATTGTAATCAGCTAATCGGAGGTTTATGTTTCGACTAGACTTGTGTTATTGCCACCGAGCTGTTTCATCATGAGAGATCACTGTTGTTGCGACAAACAATGACATGTCATAAATGATGATAATAATAATAATAATAATAATAATAATAATAATAATAATAATAATAATAATAATAATAATAATAATAATATAAGTTTGGACTATAGACATCACTGTTTTGTGCGAAAAACAATGACATGTCATAAATAATAATATACGGTTGGAATATAGAGATCACCGTTTTGTGCCACAAACAATGACCTATCATACATAATAATAAAAATATAAGTTTGGACTATAGAAATCACTGTTTTGTACGAAAAACAATGACATGTCATACATAATAATATACTGTTGGAATATAGAGATCACCGTTTTGTGCCACAAACAATGACATATCATACATAATAATAAAAATATAAGTTTGGAATATAGAGATCACTGTTTTGTGCGATAAACAATGACATGTCATAAATAATAGTATACGTTTGGAATATAGAGATCACCGTTTTGTGCAAGAAACAATGACATATTTTAAATAATAATAAACGTTTGGAATATAGACATCAGACTTCTCTGTGGCATAAGAGAAATCCACCTTTCTGTTTCCGCCTATGTTCATGGCTTGGTTCCGTGTTTCAAATATCCTAAGCCAAATCATATAAATATGAAGCATGTTCTATGCTGTATATGTCTGTCAATAGGGGTGAGAGCTAATTCAGATTTATGGAAGTGCATTATGGAAAATTAGGACACATGTGAAGAATTCTGGGGACGCTGTGAAATTGTAATTTTAAAGAAGAATGATGAGAACCACGGATGGATAGAAAGAGCAATGAAAGAACAACCTTAACAAAAGTTAACTCACAAAGAAAACTGGTTACTCGCTTCAGAGGAAGAGTTCACATATTTGGGCATGCAATGAGAAGGGCGACGCTGGAGTACGTTGTGACAACAGGAACGGTGTATGGAAGGAGAGGCAGGAGGACACCAAAAGAGAAGGGAAGGTGCTGGGTACTTTGATATGGTAGGAGTAACACTGATAGCAGAAATGATTGGCAGCCCACAGGAGAGATAGATCTGGACAGACATGATAACTGACGCCTCAAGACTGGGCTATAAGATGAAAAAGACGAAGCTAAATTAGAAATTGAAACCGCTTGTAGAGAGTTATGCCCGATGTACAGTCTGGCTTCTTTCTTGTCGACTGTAACGTAGAAAAGCAAAGAGAAAGATATGACTAAACTCTGAAACATCTGTCATGCAAACAAAAACCTGTCGCCAGTATTATATCTTCTTATATATAAAAAAGGAGCGTATCTCTGTATGTATTTATGTATCTCTGTATGTCCTTTATTTGTTCGCGAACGGCCCATCCGATTGAGATGAAATTTTCTACACGCCTTCCTTTCAGTCCAGAGCAGCCAACTGTGATATTTTGTTAGTGTGAAATCGCCTGCTTACTCAGTATTATTTCATTTTTCATTTTTCATCATAATTTCATATATTTCAGGGGATCTAACTCGTAAAAGTTATTTCAAGGGGCATAACTTTTCTGTATAACTTATAGTCATATTGTGGCATCGTTTTCAAAGATTTATAAACTCTTTGTCCATAGTTATGTACCGGCATATGAGTTATAATAAATAATGATACAATCTGTAAGGCATTTTCAAAGTTTTCATAAAAATGATGCACAATGCATAACATTGTAACTCATCTTTTTTTGCTTAAGAAGTTACTGTAGTCATGCAGGTGATTAGAAAGAGTTTTCATTAAAAATAATGGATGGTGTGTGGTAGAACGTTCTTTTAAGTTACATTTTTTTTGTTGTATGAATTTAATGAAGCCGGACAGGGTCAGGCAGACAGATAGACAGACAGACAGACAGATAGACAGTCGGGAACAGGAACTTATACGACTACTTATATAAATTAAATGAGATGCTTCACACCAGGAGCTGGGCGATGTCGGGCCGGGTCAGACAGACAGACAGACAGACAGTCGGGAACGGGAACTTATATGACTACTTATATGAATTAAATGAGATGCTCCACACCAGGAGCTGGGCAATGCCGGGCCGGGTCAGACAGACAGACAGACAGACAGACAGACAGACAGACAGACAGACAGACAGACAGACAGACAGACAGACAGACAGACAGACAGACAGTCGGTAACGGGAACGAGAACTTATATGACTACTTATATGAATTAAATGAGATGCTCCCCACCAGGGTCTGGGCGAAGCCGGGCAGGGTCAGCTAGTTTTACATAAATTACACAAACACAGATACACCAAGTGTTGCCTTAGACAATCTAATCGCGGTTGTTATTCTCATCTCAATGGCATACATGATTAGAGATGGACCATTTGTTGAGCTAGTGGCTGGTCGTGTGTCGACATTCACACATTCCTTTAGAGTACTCTAGACAGTCGCTGTCGTTATTTGGACATTGTGGGTTCTAATTGCAATGCGCTATATCTTATTATAAATGCCAATGGACAAGTCCCAAAAGAAACAAATGAAAACAGTAAATTGATTGAAGAAATTATTCGTAGAACAGCAAGATATTTTAGGCACATTATGATGAAAACTTCACCGTTTTCACATGAAAATTTCGCCAGTTTGGCGAAAGACTTACAGGTGGAAGTAAACAGGGTAGCGGAATGGTGCAGGGACGCATGGGGCCATTATACACCCAGACAAGGCATCGGTTGTGTGGTACTCCCTGGATAACCGAATCGTCGAGGCAGATGTCCCAGGTATTATGTTGAATGGATGTCCTCTTAGTCGAGAGAGAGTAAACTGAAGTACTTGGGTATCACCTTTGACAGGTGTTTGTCATTTAAGGATCATGTGGAGGCTTTGGTGTTGAAGACTGGTAGGGGACTTAATGCATTGAGGGCTATGGCAGCAGCCGGGGTAGATCAGAGGATGCTGTACAGGCTCTTTCAGCAGTTAATAATTTCTGTCACTAAGTATGGTTTGGGACTGCTGACAGTATCAAAAAGCCAGCCTGAAAGGTTGGGGCGCATACAAAATGCGGCCATGCTGTAATCCTGGGGTGCACAAAGGACATACCAATTATATGCATCAGGCATATCCTGGCTCTACCAACAATGACGGACAGGCATAGGGTTCTTCAGGTCACATGGTACCTGAGAGTGGCTGCCATGGAATGGATGCCGTAGCTTTGCCACAATGCGACTGCCCTTTTAATAATGGTTTGTTGAGTGAAACTTTTAAGTTCATTGCCAGCATGCGGCATCTATGGTAATAGCTCTGTCTAGTGTGCCCTCCTTCATATGGATAATGACTGTAGGTAATTTCTTGTGCAGTCGGCACCATGGTCATCTCTCAGCCTATGACTTACTGATGGTTATTTTACAATACTTTCCACATTACACCAACTCGGACACTGGTTAACTCGAACACTGGTTAACTCGAACACACAGCAGTTAACTCGGACACTGTTTAAAAGTGTCTGCATGTAATATTCTGCACAGACGGATATACAACCACTTATTCTACACTCAGTTCACAATACAATTACAGCACTATTTAAGAGCGTGGCACACTTTTTGTCCATAACTCTAATACCCCTTTGCCATGTCCGTCCTGGACGATGGCTGAACACAGACTGCCTGTTCAGAGCCCACTTCCTGTCACATGGGAAGCGTGTCGCAACGTTTTCACGTTGCGTGGCAAGTACCCACTTTTCATGTTCTGGTGTTCCCTTGCTGAACACCATTATAACCTCTACACTCCGACCTGGACTATGGTTTAACTATGCCATGACGTCATAAGGGTCATGGCAGTGGCCGCAAACAGGGATCACCCGCCGCATGCAGCAATGGATATGGTCAAGGATCATAGACTAAGACGAGGCAGGTCCTGGATGGCACAGGCAGAACTTTCTATAAGTCAGGTGTGTGATCTGGAGACCATCAATCGTGAAAGTGAGTGGGTTGAAGTTCCGGAAGACATCACGGACTGGCACAATGTCATAATAACACTGGGTCGTGAGTGCAGAGAATGGGCAGCGGGACGCACTGAGTTTGAAGTGCAACAGCTGATCCAGAGCAACACACATCAAGGTGACATAGTCATTTACACCGATGGATCAGTGGTGAGAAACAGACGTAGTGGCTGGGGCTTTATTGCAAAGGCTAATGGACGAGTCTTGAAAAAGGAGAGCCTGGCATATGAGACTACGACCTCCAGTATAAGAATGGAGGTGGAGGCAGTAACAGCGGCATTCCGGTGGCTAGAGGAGACCACTGCAACACACGTTGTATTCATTACGGATTCAAAAAGTATGCTTAGTAAGTGGAGAAAGGAATGTTTCGTGTGGAATGGCTTTCGTCGCTTCAGAGGTCACAGATTCTGAGAATTGCATAGATATTTTGCCCTGGCCATGCGGGTGTACAGGGGAATGAACAGGCTGATAGGCTAGCAGGTAATGCACCTCTTGGTGGTAGTTTGCCTATGGACAAGGGGGAGGTGGTCATGCGCTTGTGTGACCAGGTGGAGAAGGCGGAGGAATAGATTGAAAACCCGTGTGTGGAAAGAATGAGATTGCGGGAGATCGGCAGGGGTTCTGGAAGAATCTCAAAACTGAGAGGGAAGACCAGGAGAACTTTTAATCAGATAGCGGTGGGAACGATTAGTAGTATGACACTTCGCTGGCTGTTGAACGAGGGGACGGAGCACGTATGGGAATGTCCTGAGTGCAGTGATGTAGGTTCTTAACTCAACTCAACTCAACAACTCCTATGAGAGCCAACAAACAACTGTGAATGTTGTAGGAATAACGTTTTTTTCCCAGCAGTCTTGCCTATTTCTATCCCGGAATGTGAAGACTGAGATGTTTTGTAGAGACTTGTAGAATGTTATAACGAATCCATATTGTATATGCATTTCAAACACGGACAATAAGTAGACAAGCTTAGAAACATCTATGGAAACTAAAATGTGGTTTCTGAAGGAAATGTAACGAATACCATGGGCGGACATAAAATCGAATGATCCAGTTCTTTAATAAAAGCCGTAAACTGAGTTTAGAAATTCGTCGTAAACAGACATGATTTTTTAGTGAACGTTAAGAAGAAAACTTAGTGACAGCTGGCAAAACTTATGGAAACGAGCAAGGGTAAAGCAGAATGTTAAATACCTTCATGGTTTGGCCAAATGTCATAATCGGGACGAGACCACGTACCTGCAAAAATTGTAAGTAATCTGCAAAAATGGGAAGAAACTGTGTTACAACATGATGTAACAACTGTGACAATATTGTGTTACATCTCAGTGTAACGACATGGTGACATGATTGTAACAACACTGTGACAAGACTGTAACAACACAGTGACAAGACTGTAACAACACGGTGACAAGACTGTAACATCACGGTGACAAGACTGTAACAACACGGTGACAAGACTATAACAGCACGGTGACAAGACTGTAACATCACGGCGACAAGACAGTAACATCACGGTGGCAAGACTGTACCAACACGGTGACAAGACTGTAACATCACGGTGACAAGACTGTAACATCACGGTGACAAGACTGTAACATGACGGTGACACGACTGTAACACGGTGACAAAACTGTAACAACACGGTGACAAGACTGTAACATCACGGTGACACGACTGTAACACGGTGACAAAACTGTAACAACACGATGACAAAACTGTAACAACACGGTGACAAGACTGTAACATCACGGTGACAAGACTGTAACATCACGGTGACACGACTGTAACACGGTGACAAAACTGTAACAACACAGTGACAAGACTGTAACAACACGGTGACAAGACTGTAACATCACGGTGATAAGACGTACCATACGGTGACACGACTGTAACAACACGGTGATAAGACATAAAACAAGGTGACCAGTCTGTAACAACACTATGTAACAATGCAGTGTAACGACACTATCTTCGCAGTAGAAAATTCGACAGAATGTAACATATTACCAAAGCCTTGAACCAGGCAAGTCTATTGTGAGTGCAAACTAGGACAGACTAGGACAGATCGTATTTTATACAACACTGAACGATGCATCATTAGAAATATTGAGTAGCACGTTGTTCAGTCTTGCAATTTAAACACACTGATTGATAATAATTGTCGCTGTAAGCGGATTGAGAAAACGATTGGAAGGAAGACGTGTGCACATAGGCCGATTTCAGGTCAAACAATCAGTTTACTTCTTAGTACAATAGATCTCCAAAGCTAGGTTATTGATGTGTATTAGGGCTGGCTAGTCAACGCGTGTTATAGTCTGTCCGGAAATTTATGCCGTCATTCAAGATCAATTATTTTGAAAACTATCTGTTGCATCGTTATGAAATTTTTCCAGCCGTCTTATATTTACCCCCACCCAAGGAATATGTCTTTGATAGGTCTCAAAACAACTTAAATCATTAAAAGCGGCATCATTCCTTTGATGTTTTGCTTAACAACTAGTGATTTCTTGTTAAAAATGTTATGTTTACGGTAATGAGGACCTGCAAATTCAGATGACAAACAAAGGCGTATCTGGATTCGTATGGGAGTGGGTGCAATCAAAGAAGTAGCTTACAGTCGACAGAATCGGCTGCATTGCACAGGGTTTTTATCCCATATGGCTCAGTTTCTTTCCGCAGCGCGGAAAGCGTCGCACAAAGCACGAACTCCGTAGCTCCAGCGACGACCCTCGGCAGTCTCCGAATAAAATGAATGATGCGGCCCGGACAGACAGACAGAAAGGTAGGTAGGTAGGCAGAAAGATAGGTGGGTGGATGGATGGCTGGCTGGCTGGCTGGCTGAGTGGGTGGATCGGTCGGTCGGTGGGTCGGTCGGTCGGTGGGTGGGTGGGTGGGTCGGCAGGCAGGCAGGCAGGCAGACAGACAGATAGATTAGATAGATAGATAGATAGATAGATAGATAGATAGATGGATAGATAGATAGATAGATAGATAGATAGATAGATAGATAGATAGATAGATAGATAGATAGATAGATAGATCGATATCGGTAGGTCGGTCGGTTAGTGGGTGGGTGGGCAGGCAGGCAGACAGACAGACAGATAGATTAGATAGATAGGACAGACAGATAGATTAGATAGATTGATATCGGTAGGTCGGTCGGTCTGTCGGTGGGTGGGTGGTCGGGCCGGCAGGCAGGCAGATAGATAGATAAATAGATAGATAGATAGATAGATAGATAGATAGATAGATAGATAGATATATAGATAGATAGATAGATAGATATCGGTAGGTCGGTCGGTTAATGGGTGGGTGGGCCGGCAGGCAGGCAGACAGACAGACAGATAGATTAGATAGATAGGACAGACAGATAGATTAGATAGATAGGACAGACAGATAGATTAGATTAGATTAGATAGATAGATAGATAGATAGATAGATAGATAGATAGATATCGGTAGGTTGGTCGGTCGGTCGGTATGTGGGTGGGTGCGCCGGCAGGCAGGCAGACAGACAGACATATAGATTAGATAGATTAGATAGATAGATAGATAGATAGATAGATAGATAGATAGATAGATAGATAGATAGATAGATAGATAGACAGATAGACAGATAGATAGATAGATAGATAGATAGATAGATATCTGTCGGTCGGTCGGTCGGTATATGGGTGGGTGGGCCGGCAGGCAGGCAGAGAGACAGACAGACATACAGACAGACATACAGACAGACAGACAGACAGATATATATATAGATAGATTGATTGATAGATAGATAGATAGATAGATAGATAGATAGATAGATATCGGTACGTCGGTCGGTTGGTCGGTGGGTGGGTGGGCCGGCAGGCAGACAGACAGACAGACAGACAGACAGACAGACAGACAGACAGATAGATAGATAGATATATTAGATAGATAGATAGATAGATAGATAGATAGATAGATAGATAGATAGATAGATAGATAGATAGATAGATAGATAGATATCTGTCGGTCGGTCGGTCGGTCGGTATGTGGGTGGGTGCGCCGGCAGGCAGGCAGACAGACAGACATATAGATTAGATAGATTAGATAGATAGATAGATAGATAGATAGATAGATAGATAGATAGATAGATAGACAGATAGACAGATAGATAGATAGATAGATAGATAGATAGATAGATAGATAGATAGATAGATAGATAGATATCTGTCGGTCGGTCGGTCGGTATGTGGGTGGGTGGGCCGGCAGGCAGGCAGGCAGACAGACAGACAGATAGATTAGATAGATTAGATAGATTAGATAGATAGATAGATAGATAGATAGATAGATAGATAGATAGATAGATAGAGATAGATAGATAGATATCGGTATGTCGGTCGGTTGGTCGGTGGGTGGGTGGGCCGGCAGGCAGGCAGGCAGACAGGCAGACAGACAGACAGACAGATAGATAGATAGATATATTAGATAGATAGATAGATAGATAGATAGATAGATAGATAGATAGATAGATAGATAGATAGATAGATAGATAGATAGATATCTGTCGGTCGGTCGGTCGGTCGGTATGTGGGTGGGTGCGCCGGCAGGCAGGCAGACAGACAGACATATAGATTAGATAGATTAGATAGATAGATAGATAGATAGATAGATAGATAGATAGATAGATAGATAGATAGATAGATAGATAGATAGATAGATAGATAGATAGATAGATAGATATCGGTACGTCGGTCGATCGGTCGGTGGGTGGGTGGGTGGGCCGGCAGGCAGACAGGCAGACAGACAGACAGACAGACAGATAGATAGATAGATAGATAGATAGATAGATAGATAGATAGATAGATAGATAGATAGATAGATAGATAGATAGATAGATAGATATCGGTAGGTCGGTCGGTCTGTCGGTGGGTGGGTGGTCGGGCTGGCAGGCAGGCAGATAGATAGATAGATAGATAGATAGAATAGATAGATAGATAGATAGATAGATAGATAGATAGATAGATAGATATCGGTAGGTCGGTGGGTCGGTGGGTAGGTGGATGGGTCAGCCGACCGGCAGACATTCAGACAGACAGACATTCAGACAGACATTCAGACAGACAGACAGACAGACAGACAGACAGACAGACAGACAGACAGACAGACAGACAGACAGACAGACAGACAGACAGACAGACAGACAGACAGACAGACAGACAGACAGACAGACAGACAGACAGACAGACAGACAGACAGACAGACAGACAGACAGACAGACAGACAGACAGACAGACAGACAGACAGACAGACAGACAGACAGACAGACAGACAGACAGACAGACAGACAGACAGACAGACAGACAGACAGACAGACAGACAGACAGACAGACAGACAGACAGACAGACAGACAGACAGACAGACAGACAGACAGACAGACAGACAGACAGACAGACAGACAGACAGACAGACAGACAGACAGACAGACAGACAGACAGACAGACAGACAGACAGACAGACAGACAGACAGACAGACAGACAGACAGACAGACAGACAGACAGACAGACAGACAGACAGACAGACAGACAGACAGACAGACAGACAGACAGACAGACAGACAGACAGACAGACAGACAGACAGACAGACAGACAGACAGACAGACAGACAGACAGACAGACAGACAGACAGACAGACAGACAGACAGACAGACAGACAGACAGACAGACAGACAGACAGACAGACAGACAGACAGACAGACAGACAGACAGACAGACAGACAGACAGACAGACAGACAGACAGACAGACAGACAGACAGACAGACAGACAGACAGACAGACAGACAGACAGACAGACAGACAGACAGACAGACAGACAGACAGACAGACAGACAGACAGACAGACAGACAGACAGACAGACAGACAGACAGACAGACAGACAGACAGACAGACAGACAGACAGACAGACAGACAGACAGACAGACAGACAGACAGACAGACAGACAGACAGACAGACAGACATCGGTTGCTAGTGCCAGATGTGTCTGAAGTGTAATGGTTGTGACTACGGTTGCTAGTGCCAGATGTGTCTGAAGTGTAATGGTTGTGACTACGGTTGCTAGTGCCAGATGTGTCTGAAGTGTAATGGTTGTGACTACGGTTGCTAGTGCCAGATGTGTCTGAAGTGTAATGGTTGTGACTACGGTTGCTAGTGCCAGATGTGTCTGAAGTGTAATGGTTGTGACTACGGTTGCTAGTGCCAGATGTATCTGAAGTGTAATGGTTGTGACTACGGTTGCTAGTGCCAGATGTGTCTGAAGTGTAATGGTTGTGACTACGGTTGCTAGTGCCAGATGTGTCTGAAGTGTAATGGTTGTGACTACGGTTGCTAGTGCCAGATGTGTCTGAAGTGTAATGGTTGTGACTACGGTTGCTAGTGCCAGATGTGTCTGAAGTGTAATGGTTGTGACTACGGTTGCTAGTGCCAGATGTGTCTGAAGTGTAATGGTTGTGACTACGGTTGCTAGTGCCAGATGTGTCTGAAGTGTAATGGTTGTGACTACGGTTGCTAGTGCCAGATGTGTCTGAAGTGTAATGGTTGTGACTACGGTTGCTAGTGCCAGATGTGTCTGAAGTGACTACGATTGCTAGTGCCAGAGATGTCTGAAGTGTAATGGTTGTGACTACGGTTGCTAGTGCCAGATGTGTCTGAAGTGTAATGGTTGTGACTACGGTTGCTAGTGCCAGATGTGTCTGAAGTGACTACGATTGCTAGTGCCAGATGTGTCTGAAGTGTAATGGTTGTGACTACGTTTGCTAGTGCCAGATGTGTCTGAAGTGACTACGATTGCTAGTGCCAGATGTGTCTGAAGTGACTACGATTGCTAGCGCCAGATGTGTCTGAAGTGACTACGATTGCTAGTGCCAGATGTGTCTGAAGTGTAATGGTTGTGACTACGGTTGCTAGTGCCAGATGTGTCTTAAATGTGTAATGGTTGTGACTACGGTTGCTAGTGCCAGATGTGTCTGAAGTGACTACGATTGCTAGTGCCAGATGTGTCTGAAGTGTAATGGTTGTGACTACGGTTGCTAGTGCCAGATGTGTCTGAAGTGTAATGGTTGTGACTACGGTTGCTAATGCCAGATGTGTCTGAAGTGTAATGGTTGTGACTACGGTTGCTAGTGCCAGATGTGTCTGAAGTGTAATGGTCGTGACTGCGGAGCTTACATGAAGCAGACACTCTACGTCACAGTTGTCCTAGGACAATCAACCATCCTATAACAGCTTAGTGGACAGTGGTCACCGGTACAGATCCAGGGGTCAAGTTCTAGTAAATAAGTTGCTTTTATTCCATCGCATCTCGAAAGGGATCCTACCTTAGGATTCGACAGGGCTAGAGAGAGAGAGAGAGAGAGAGAGAGAGAGAGAGAGAGAGAGAGAGAGAGAGAGAGAGAGAGAGAGAGAGAGAGAGGTACACATGTGTTATGTTGTAACATGCAGCATTTCTTCTTGATCAGTGGTTCTCAACCTCTTTTGGCCCATGCACCCCTTCATCATATGTTTAGAATGTCATCCCCCTCCCTTTCATATTTCCTCCATATAAATTCCCCTCCCCCTACACAGTATACGTAAAATTGGAAGGTAAATTTAATAAAATATACTAGAACAAGTCTAGACGTCTTCATAAAACGTGATTTGTGGGTCTACTTACGTTATAAAACGAATTTCAGAAGGGCGAGAAGTACAGAATCTTAAAGTATCGAGGGAAAAACAATATCAAGTAATCGGTTCTTGTATTAACGTGATCTTGAAATAATCTTAATCCCCCTCCCCCTGGAAACCTTACCCCCCCCCCCCCCCCCCCCCCCCCGCCCAGCGGAAATTCGCACCGAGGAGGATTTGTAAACACAAATTGAAATAGGCTCCCAGACTGATCTAGCCTGAAATGGGTACCAGAAAATGTCACAGGAAATAAAGCCCGTCGGCCTGATATCTGTACACATCAGCCCGTGAGTGCCGATTGCTCTATACAAGTATGGGGATAGCACCGTATGCCCAACATACACTAAGACCTGTGGAAATGGTCCTTGAATAGTGTGTCTATTGTCTGTGTCACTGCCTGATATCTAAGTTTACTCTAGTTACCGCCTTACGTTAACACATAGACAATGATAATTTCACAACTGAAGCCCACTAACCAGCATGACGGTGTCTGTCCTAACATTGACTAATATTAATGCGGTTAGTAACACAGACAATCGGTCAGACATGTTATGTTAAAGATACGGTTGAGAGGCGGACAGGTGGAAGGACAGAGAGAGTGAGAGATATATAGAGAGGACGAGAGACGGGGAGAGAGGGGGATATAGGGACAAAAAGAGGAAAAGAGATAACAAGAAAGGGAGACTGATAGACAAGGAGAAACTGGAAGACAAAAAAAAAACAGAAAGAGTGCGAGAGAGACATAAAAATACATAGAGGAAATGCGATAGAGGAAAGGGGTAGAAGGCGAGAGAAATATACATATTCATGCAGGATCGATGTGAAAGATATAAATGCGATCAATTATGCAGATGCAACAGACAATTTCACTGTCTGCAGTCATCGGATGTCATTCATGTTGAAATCTAACGACCCGCGAGCAACTTGCGTGAAGCAGACTACAAACTGATATTTGCATTAGTTCTTGCTGACCGTAATGTAACGAGTCATGAAGAAGAAAGGGAAGCAAGTAATCTCAAACGACAGATGTGTCACTGGCAATATACACTGTAGACATATGTAGTCAGTTGTGTTATCTACATATAGAATGACCACTTGCATAATGTTGTTTGGGCCCTCGCTCGCTTTGAACTCAAGCGTAGACCATATACGCAACTTCTAGTAGTACTGTACTTATTTTTACGTGTAGATTAAGCTGTACCGATTACCAGTGGCCCTCACCATCAGGCGAAAGTCATCCCGACTTCAGAGGTACTTGTAATTTACGTTCCCAAGTCAAAGACTAGAAATCAACATTTTGGTCCAACTGACCGGTGTAGGGGTTGAACCCCCTACCTCAGCATCAGCACAGCGGATGTTCAAGAACAAGCGCTCTTGTCCATTCGGCCATGCTAACCTCTCACTGGCGTAAAGCAATAGGAAAGTATAACATGGTGTTGGTCTGCCATCGATCCCTCACTGAAGCATAGGGCCCTCAACCACCTCGCGCCGAACCGTCCTATCTTGTGCATCTCCCGCAGCTCTCGCTCATTTCTGTGTTCTCTCAATTCGGCTGTAGGTCTCCCTCTATTGTGTTGTAAGTGTTGTAAGTGTTGTAAGTGTTGTAAGTGTTGTAAGTGCTGTAAGTGAAGTAAGTGCTGCAAGTGAAGTAAGTGCTGTAAGTGAAGTAAGTGCTGTAAGTGAAGTAAGTGATGTAAGAGAAGTAAGTGCTATAAGTGAAGTAAGTGTTGTAAGTTAAATGTTGTAAGTGAAGTAAGTGCTGTAAGTGAAGTAAGTGCTGTAAGTGAAGTAAGTGCTGTAAGTGAAATAAGTGCTGTAAGTGAAGTAAGTGTTGCAAGTGAAGTAAGTATTGTAAGTGATGTAACGTAAAAGGAACTGCCCACAGTTTTACTCTCACAGTCCTATTAAACCGAAGATGATTGTTGTCCATAAGAGGTAATGGACTGATTAATTATTCATTCTTATAATTCTTCCTTTTATAAACCGCCATGCAGTGTCATCTTAAGATTTTTGTGAACACGGTGTAGTAATTAGAAATATAGCCAAGATATGGCGACCACAGTACCTCTTAAATCTCACGAAAATGAACCAGACTTTTATTGCCACCGCCTACAGTGAAGCCCCTTTCACAGCTGACTGCTAGCGCACACAAAGACCCCCCCCCCCTTTACTCCCACACCCACACCCACACACACACACACGCACGCACACTTGCACGCACTCCGCGCGCACATTCACACACACGCACACTTTTAATAGCTGTCTGCTAACATACAAAGACTTACCTTTCACAGTTGTTTAATTCATTTATTCATTCAGTCCTTTGCAGAACCCCGCCCCTATAACAACCTTCCAGAAAACGTCTCGGTCATGAGCAAGATGCCCCGAAACCGATACACCCATATGGTGATCATCTGCCACAACCTGCTTCCATCTTCTCTTTGGCCTTCTTCTTCTCTTCTCGGGCAAATACCCCTCCATAATTGTTCTTTCCAAACTTTCATGACGTTTCAAGTAACCAAAATATGTCAATTTTCTTTGTTTTATGGTCTGCAGTAATGGGAATATTCTTCAACAAAGGAATCGATACAATTATCTCGGAACAGTCATAACATCTGATGGGAGATGCCTTGAAGAGATTAGAACAAGAATTGCCATGGTGAAAGAAGCCTTTAGCAAGATGAAAAACATACTGACCAATCAAAAGATGTCAATTGAAACGAGAAAAAGTGTTGAGGTACTACGTAGAGCCTATACTTTTGTATGGATGTGAAACTTGGACAATGAGCAGTCAAGCTGAAAAACAAATGTGGTTTCCGAGGAGAACGCAAAGAATTCCATGGACAGACAGACAAACCAATGACCAAGTCCTAAAGGAAACAAATGAAAATCGTAGATTATTTAGAGAAATTAGACGTAGACAGTCAAAATATTTTGGACACGTTATGGGAAGAAATGAATTGGAGAACTTGGTGACAACTGGCAAGATGGAAAGGAACAGACCAAGGGGAAGACCGAGAATTAAATACCTGGATGGCTTGCCCACATGGCATGGTCGAGACAGGAACACTGAGCTGATCCACGACTCTGGTGATCGAGTGAAATGGCGAGTCATGACCGCCCACGCTTTCCGGCATGGCACATGGTGGATGGATGGATGGTCTTCAGTAGCCAACCAGCTTCAATATTCAGATCTCGTCGTATGGATGCATTTGTTCATTTCTGTATCCAAGATATTCTTAGAACTCGTCTATAACATTTATATTCAAAGGCTTATATGCGCTGTTCAGCTTGTTTAGTAAGTGTCCAAGTCTCACAGGCGTATGATGCAATGGGGAAAATCTAAAAAAAATCTTAAAAATCTAAATTTTGTAGGTCCATCTGACCCACGCCGGTCTCCCTGGTCTAGGTGTTACACGGCTTTCTCCGTAATCCCGTATACTCTCGTGAGTAACGTGACGTACGCGAGAATTAGTAGTGGTTCTCTCCGCGTCGGTAACTTACGGGATATGTGAGCTCAGAAAGAAATGGAAAACTACTGAGCGTAATCTTGCCAAGAAATCAACATTCAGATGAAAAATGCTGATTTTGACAGCGATGTCCTGTAAATGATATGCGAACCAAAATTAAAAATCTACCCACGCCACAATTAATTTTTTTAGTTTTTGAAGAGCAATAAATATTCGTCTTTTAATTTCTTTCATTGTGTCACTATTGTTAGTAATTAATGACAGAAGATATTCAAAATGTTCCACCACCTCCAATGTTTCCTCATCAACACGTATGTCTTTCTCCATATTAGTTTTATCTGTATGCGTTAGCTTTGTTTTTGCTATATTAAGATATAAGTTGTGATTTTCACTATTCTTTTGGTTTTAGGTTATTAGATTGTCTGTACCATTCTGTGTTGTGGATAGTAATACTGTATCATCAGCATATCATGACCACCGATATTTAAGGCATCATATTGTTCTTTGGTTATCATTTCTGGCATGTTTAATTATATTTTCGGCGTATAGGTTAAACAAATAGGGGAACAGCACACAGCCCTGACGGACTCATTGCTTTCTATCAAACCTATCTGATGTCTTGCCATCTATTATAACCGCTGCTTGTTGGTCTAGATAAAGCATTTTAGAGGTTTTACACGAGGAGCGCAATTGGGACATTACAAGCCTTATCCTGGTGCGAGGAAATGCAACCTAAAGACAAAATGTCATGGCAGGGCAGACCAGGCCCTAACCCTTGATTGGCAGTTGGTCTAGGATGGAAGCTCCGACAGGCGGACAGTTAGAGCATTGCTGTGCTGATCCGGCAGCATCTGCAGCGTGTCTTGTGCTAGGTGTAGGGGTGTAACCTTTCCTCTGGAGTGTCTTGTGCCAGGTGTAGGGGTGTAACCTTTCCTCTGGAGTGTCTTGTGCCAGGTGTAGGGGTGTAACCTTTCCTCTGGAGTGTCTTGTGCCAGGTGTAGGGGTGTAACCTTTCCTCTGGAGTGTCTTGTGCCAGGTGTAGGGGTGTAACCTTTCCTCTGGAGTGTCTTGTGCCAGGTGTAGGGGTGTAACCTCTCCCCTGGAGTGTCTTGTGCCAGGTGTAGGGGTGTAACCTCTCCCCTGGAGTGTCTTGTGCCAGGTGTAGGGGTGTAACCTTTCCTCTGGAGTGTCTTGTGCCAGGTGTAGGGGTGTAACCTTTCCTCTGGAGTGTCTTGTGCCAGGTGTAGAGGTGTTAACTTTCCTCTGGAGTGAACTAGGCCGGCCGAGAGAGGGATCATGCTGCAGGTGTAACACATGGTCTCGATATCTCAGCCCCAGACTTTGTGTTAAGGAGAGGTATAACTCCGTCCGTAGTCTTACCGCCATCGGTTGTAGTTTATATGCCTTTTTGAAGCACAATGTAACAAATTATCGTCTGTCAAGACGGCAAGGTGCCAATGAATGAATGAGTTGTACTACATATGATGGAAAGCCTGTCTTCATCATGATTTCCCAAAGTTTCTGATGTCGTACACAGTCAAATGCCTTTGAATAATCCACAAAACATGATAATAGGTTTACATTAAATTATCTACACTTCTCTATGATTAAACGCATGTTGAGTATGTGATCTCTCGTTCCTCTTCCTAAATCCAGCTTAAACCACGCAAATTTAAAAGAAAAAAATAAATAAATAAATAGCTATCTGATACCACACACGGTTGACGTACCATTCACGGCTGTTTGATTTGCCCATTATGTCATGTGATCAATAGCTGTCTCGTCACACCACACAATAATGCACTTTTGACAGCTGTTTGATATAAGCAATAATGTCACGCGATCAATAGCTTCTGCTTTAACACACAGAAACGCCACTGTCACGGCTGTGTGATGTTCCCACAAAGTCCCCTTCTCTCCCCATCAATAGATGTCTACTACAACACACAGAAACGCCACTGTCACGGCTGTGTGATGTTCCCACAAAGTCCCCTTCTCTCCCCATCAATAGATGTCTACTACAACACACAGAAACGCCACTGTCACGGCTGTGTGATGTTCCCACAAAGTCCCCTTCTCTCCCCATCAATAGATGTCTACTACAACACACAGAAACGCCACTGTCACGGCTGTGTGATGTGCCCACAAAGTCCCCTTCTCTCCCCATCAATAGATGTCTACTACAACACACAGAAACGCCACTGTCACGGCTGTGTGATGTGCCCACAAAGTCCCCTTCTCTCCCCATCAATAGCTGTCTGCTACAACACATAGAGAGGTACCTATCATCACTGTACCCTAAAACTGTCTGTTACCCCACACAGAGACATCCCTTCTACAGATGCCAGCTGTAACTAACACAGACGTGTCTCTACCACTGTCCAACTGACAGAGACGTCGCTTCTGCATATCTGACTAACAGACTAGTCTCTTCTACAGCTATGACTAACACTCTCCTCTTCTCTCTCTCTCGCTCTCTCTCTCTCTCGCTCTCTCTCTCGCTCTCTCTCTCTCTCTCTCTCTCTCTCTCTCTCTCTATAATATGACTAACATACTCTCCTCTTGACACTCCCCTCCAACACTGAACAAAGAAACCGCCAGAGGAGACGGACACAAAGGAGAACACGCCGGCCACCCCCCCCCCCCCCCCCCAGCTCACAGGCATAAACTCTTCCAAACAGATAAGCCAGCTAACACTGGCGCAGAAACCGAGAGAAACTTAACCTGCACCATGAACCATTATAATATAACTAACGCCACAGAAGCTCGTTGAACAATGGTGGAAAGTTTTTTTTTTCTTTTCTTTTCTACAACCGGAACTGGAACTCTCCTCTTCTACAACTATGACTAACAGATTCGCCTCTTATGACCATCATAAATTTCTCTTCTACAGACATGACTAACAGAGACGTCTTTCCTATTGCTATAACAAAGAAAGAAAGACGCGTTTTCTACAGCTACAAAAGAGACGTATTTTTTACAGCTGCAAAAGAGACATATTTTCTACAGCTATAAAAAAAAGACATCGTTTCAACAGATAAGACTAACACAGACCCCCCCCCCCTTTTTCCACACACACACACACACACACACACACACTCTCTCTCTCTCTCTCTCTTTTTACCGCTTTCCAACTTACAGTGACATGTCTTTTACAGATTATGACTAACAGAGAAGGACTAATACGTCACGCCCCACCTCAGGTTCAGCCATGCTACTAACTTTACTTTTCAACGAGTGCTTATGTGCGGGAGGGTACACGCATATTGCCAGCCGGGGATGTGAAATACGGCTGGTTCATTCATTCGAAAGCAGGGCCGCTGACGATGCAGCAGGCAATCGACGTAGCCGTCTAATGAGTATCATTTACATTGAAACTAATCATGCGAACATATCTTGCTTTTCATAACACAACATGAAAGTAACCCTCGCCTGTATGCACGTGAACATAAACTCTAACTGTACAAACAAGCGTTACTTTAACGTAATACAGGTCTCGACCAGAGGAGTTCAATTAACGGCAGCATGGAACAGACGTGCATCAAGCGAGCAGATGAAAATATGGGCACGATATTTTCCAGGGTTTGGGATGCCACGTCAGTATTCGTGACCGGTGGCTTTCAGCAAACACTGTGTCTTGTTTCATAAATAAACACACGTAGTATTATTTGGCGCTCACAGAAGGGAGAAGAAAGAAGTAGAGACTAGAAGACAGAGTTCATGTCTTGTTTCATAAACTTTATTATTAAAGCAACAAAAATAGCTTTAAAAGACAAAAGGATGGTCTTAACTGCACCGGGTTTCCCCATCTAGCTCAGACACTTTCTTTAGAGCAGATAACCGTCAGCCTAACGAACGCCCAGATCGCAAACTTCATAGCTCTGCAACGACAACGCCGGGGTTTTCCGATATAAAAAATTGCACTCGCCAACCGAATGATGGATTCCAAAAACAAACCCACTACTTCCTGAGCCCGAAGCTAAAGTTTTAATTACTTCGTCACGGAGAGCCTTTTATTGAAACTAAATTAACGCATCTCACTTAAATAAGCCCTTTATAACGGCCCGTTGAAAAAATAAATATGCAAATAATTTAATGGCAGGCAATGAACATTTTCAGTAAGAGAAATACTGCACTAAACTTAAGGAAATCTTCGAGTCTATAGGTCTTCAACTAAAACAAATCCCGGATACAATCAAGGTAACGGCTCTTTAGGACACAATAGGTAAAAGTAACAACTTTTTGCGATACAATCAGTTAAAGTAACGACTTTCTGGGGTACAGTCAGTTAAAGTAACATGCATCTGTGATACAATCAGTTAAAGTAACGACTTTCTGGGGTACAGTCAGTTAAAGTAACATGCATCTGTGATACAATTAGCTAAAGTAACGACTCTCTGGGATACATTCAGTTGAACTAACATACAATGGTTCCGTCGCTCTGCTACTGAGTGAGTGTGTGGGCGACACCGTGAGCTGTGAAATTCGCATGGAATGCTTTTTTATCTGTCCTGTACAGTGAACTGCATGTTCGGAACAATGGCTACCGGCGGTAGCTGAAGTGACTGATTTACCTTTTCGGTTCACGAGTGCATTTTTCGGGAGACTCCTGGGAGTCGGCGCTGAAGCTGCGGAGTTCGTGCATTGTGCGGCACTTTCCGGGGGTCGCCCTGCGGTAAAAGACCGAGCCATGTGAGAAAACCCGGGTCAATGAGGTCTTTCTGGTGACTGCCGAGTCCACCGACGATGAGCTGTGGTATTCGTGGATGAGTTTTGTGTTGACATTATGACGGCGGCATTATGCACAGTGTACTTGTGTGGGCTTGTTGGATTGCCGAGACTCCCGTCTATTCCACTTTTCACATTGGACAGTGGGGAGCATTTTATGTGATATTCGCTGGCACGGGAATGGAGCATAGTGGGGACGACCCATTACCATGAAGTTGGAGCCTCGACTAACTAACTAACCAACCAACCAACCAGCCAACCAACCAACCAACCAACCAACCAACCAACCAACCAACCAACCAACTAACCAACTAACCAACTAAACAACTAACCAACTAACCAACTAACCAACTAACCAACTAACCAACTAACCAACTAACCAACTTACCAACTAACCAACCAACCAACCAACCAACCAACCATCCAACCAACCAACCAGCCAGCCAGCCAGCCAGCCAGCTAACTAACTAGCTAGCTAGCTAGCTAGCTAACTAACATACATCCATGATGCAATCAGTTAAAGTAGCATACATATGTAATACAATCAGTTAAAGTAACATACATCTGTGAAACAATCAGTTAAAGTAACATACATCTGTGAAACAATCAGTTAAAGTAACATACATCTGTGAAACAATCAGTTAAAGTAACATACATCTGTGAAACAATCAGTTAAAGTAACATACATCTGTGAAACAATCAGTTAAAGTAACATACATCTGTGAAACAATCAGTTAAAGTAACATACATCTGTGAAACAATCAGTTAAAGTAACATACATCTGTGAAACAATCAGTTAAAGTAACATACATCTGTGAAACAATCAGTTAAAGTAACATACATCTGTGAAACAATCAGTTAAAGTAACATACATCTGTGAAACAATCAGTTAAAGTAACATACATCTGTGAAACAATCAGTTAAAGTAAATTGTATCTGTGATACAGTTAAAGTAACATACATCTGTGATACAATCAGTTACAGTAACCTACATCTGTGATACAATCAGTTAAAGTAACATACATCTGTGAAACAATCACTAAAAATAACATGTATCTGTGATACAATCAGTTAAAGTAACATACATCTGTGAAACAATCAGTTAAAATAAATTGTATCTGTGATACAGTTAAAGTAACATATATCTGTGATACAATCAGTTACAGTAACCTACATCTGTGATACAATCAGTTAAAGTAACATACATCTGTGATACAATCAGTTAAAGTAATGATTCTCTCTCTCGGATAAATCAATTAAAGTAACATACATCTGTGATACAATCAGTTATAGTAACGACTCTCTCTTTCACTCTTTCTTTCTCTCTCTCTCTCTCTCTCTCTCTCTCTCTCTCTCTCTCTCTCTCTCTGATAAATCATTTAAAGTAACATACATCTGTGATAAATACAGTTAAAGTAATGTTTCTCTCTCGGATACAATGAGTTAAAGTAACATACATCTGTGATACAATCAGTTAAAGTAACATACATACGTGATACAGTCAGTTAAAGTAGCATACATGTGTGATACAATCAGTAAAAGTAACGACTCTCTCTTAGATAAATGAATTAATGTAACATATATATGTGATAAATACAGTTAAAGTAACGACTCTCTGTCGGATACAATAAGTTAAAGCAACATACATCTGTGTTACAATCAGTTAAAGTAACGCCTCTCTGTGATAAAATCAGTTAAAGTAGCATACATCTGTGATGTATTCTCTGCAGTATACTGAGTAACAACATTCTGGTATTCAGTGAGATTAAATAATAACTATTAAAATAGAGGCTAATGCAACCACAAATTATAACAAACGATACTAGGAATATACAAACAGATATAGCGTGTAATACAATATAACAATTTAAATGATAGGAGAGCTATAACAGATGAAAAAGAATAAGTAACAATACACAAGCATTGCAAGAACGAGACATTGCTAATTTAAGCCACGCCACACACGACCACTGCTGTGAGGTTAAACAATGATGGATGAACCAGACACCCCGGACTTGGAATCTGTTGCCGCTTGTGTCCACCGCGAGATCGTTTGAAAGGATAAAGTTGGATAAGTAACCACCAGTCAGCTTACGGGGCAGTTAGCAGTCACACAGCCTGACGTGTGCTGGGAAGGGAGTTAGCAGTCACACAGCCTGGCGTGTGCTGGGCAGTTAGCAGTCACACAGCCTGATGTGTGCTGGGGAGATAGTTAGCAGTCACACAGCCTGACGTGTGCTGGAGAAGTAGTTCCCCAGCTAACAAAGGTTCCTCCAAATATCTCTAAAACTATTCTATCTGAATTATAAACAATATAAAAGAACACGGAGAAATGCAACATTACAGAGCACAAAAACGGAAAACAAAGTTCGTACAATGCGCCGACTAGACTTCATCAGCAAACAAATACAAGAACACGAACACTAACACGAACACATACACACACACACACACACACACACACACACACACACACACGCACGCACGCACGCACGCACGCACGCCGCACACACACACACACAAACACACACGCGCGCGCGCACACACACACACACACACAAAAGAGAAAACGGGGAAGACACTACGATGACTATATTAAAACATAATAACCGAATAAGAAGAATAAGCAGATGAAAACAACTGAAAACAATGGGGGAAAAAGAAGAAAAATGTGCTACTTATCTCAGTCTCCCAGACTGTGAAGCTCAGATTAACCACTACGTTAATGCGCTTATATAGCCACCAGTGAAAGTGTACAGTGCATAGAGAGTACAGATTTAGGAACGGTCTAGTGAGGACTTCAGATAAATGAGTGGACGTTTAGCGTGAAGAGGAGAAGGTGTGGGGGAGGGGCGGGACGGGCCAACAGTACTTAAAACCATGGCCGCAATGGACATAGAGCAGAGAATGCTTTTCACACTATACCAGCACTTGATCCTCTCAGTGATTGATTATGGACTAGGACTGCTCACTATCTCAAAGAGTCAGCTGGTGAGATTGGAGCGCATACAGAACGAAGCTATGCGGGTCATTCTGGGATGCCCTAGAGACACCCCAGTGGTGTGTATGCATTACATCCTTGGTTTGCCGACTGTTGCTGGTAGGCTCAATGTGATGCAGGCGAAGGCATACCTCAGAGTAGCTGCTGACACAGATCACCCGTTGCATGAGGCGCTGGACTCAGTTAAGGGTCAGCGACTGATAAGAGGGAAATCATGGATGGCTCAGGCGGAGGATAAGATCAGACAGGTGTGCATCTTGGAGAACATTAGGCGAGGAGAAGAGTGGGTCAGAGTGCCGGCGGAGCAGTCAGACCTGTGCAGAGTTATAATCACATTGAGCCGGGAGTGCAGAGAGTGGCCAGCAGGGGCCACGGAAGTGGAAATCCAGCAACTAATTCAGGACAATGCTCACTCAAGTGATGTGATTATCTACACAGATTGTTCGGTGTCAAGAGGTGAGAGAAGTGGCTGGGAGTTCATAGCCAAAGCTAATGGTCGACGTTTGGTGCAGGAGAGCCTGGCATATGATACCACAACATCCAGCTTAAGAATGGAGGTGGAGGCAGTCACTGCGGCTCTCCGCTGGATGGAGAATACGACACACACATCGTGATTGTAACTGACTTAGAAAGCATGCTGACGAGGGTGAGGACGGGCAGGCTTCGTGCGGAGTGGCTTGCTTCGCTTCGGGGGTCACGGGTGACAAGCATCGCCTGGATCTTTTCTCCAGGGCATGCCGGTGTAATGGGAAATGAACAGGCGGACAGACTGGCTGGCTCTGCAGAACTTGGTGGAGTATTGATACATGACAAGGCAGACGTGGTTGCTGCCTTGTGGGAGCACGTGTACACATCGCAGGAGTAAATGGATTACCATGGTCTGGCAAGAATGAGACAGCGAGGAGTGACGAGGTGATCTGGCCGACGCTCGATGCTCAGAGGAAAGGCGAGACGGACATATAATCAGATTGCTACTGGTACTATTGGTGTTGGAACTCTTCGCTGGTTGCTGAGGATGGGGACGGAGAGTTTATGGGAATGCCCCAAATGCTGTGATGTCGGTTCCTAAATCAATCAATCAATCAATCAATCAATCAATCAATCAATCAATCAGTACAAACTACGGCTCAGTACCCCTGTGGGTGTACGTCCAATGCATGTGTGTGTATGGGTAATAGGTGGGCTATAGTGGGCACATGCCATATAGCAATCGTACGTAGAAATGTAATGATGACAACCTACACGGGAAAGAAAAAATGCCAGGTGCTCTTTAATGCGTACACTGAGGACATACGCAAGATATATATATATATATATATATATATATATATATATATATATATATATATATATGTGTGTGTGTGTGTGTGTGTGTGTGTATGTGTGTGTATAAGCCTGTCTCCCTGGCATAGGAGTTAAGGACGTTGTTCGTAATCTCGTATACTCTCGTATGAATCACAGCTGTGCGAGATTCCACAGCGGATCGCGTCGCATTGGTTACTTACGGAGGCATGTTAGCCGGTCTTTCAGAAAGCAATGGCAAACTACTGAACTTAAAACTTGCCAAAACATCAACAGCAGCTGAAAAATGCGGATATTGACTGCAATGTCCTGTAAAAATAAATTAATAAAAATGTTTTGCATATCCTTTACAGGACATCGCTGTCAACATCAGCATCTTTCAGCTGTATGTTGATTTCTTGGCGTTGTGTGTGTGTGTGTGTCTGTGTGTGTGTGTGAGTGTGATGGAAAGAGGGAGAGAAAGAGAGGAGAGTATAGTACCTATGATATGCCATATAAAGATACAGGGCTTCACTCATGCAGTTTCGTTTAAAAGACAGGAAGATTTATTGTCATACCACTTATATAAGCTAACATATGATCACTGCCATCATAGTTCAGGGACTGCCATTGTAGTTCAGGGACTGCCATTATAGTTCAGGGACTGCCATTATAGTTCAGGGACTGCCATTGTAGTTCAGGGACTGCCATTATAGTTCAGGGACTGCCATTGTAGTTCAGGGACTGCCATTGTAGTTCAGGGACTGCCATTGTAGTTCAGGGACTGCCATTATAGTTCAGGGACTGCCATTGTAGTTCAGGGACTACCATTGTAGTTCAGGGACTGCCATTGTAGTTCAGGGACTGCCATTATAGTTCAGGGACTGCCATTATAGTTCAGGGACTGCCATTGTAGTTCAGGGACTGCCATCATAGTTCAGGGACTGTCATTGTAGTTCAGGGACTGCCATTGTAGTTCAGGGACTGCCATTATAGTTCAGGGACTGCCATTATAGTTCACGGACTGCCATGCCATTGTAGTTCAGGGACTGCCATTATAGTTCAGGGACTGCCATTATAGTTCAGGGACTGCCATTGTAGTTCAGGGACTGCCATTGTAGTTCAGGGACTGCCATTGTAGTTCAGGGACTGCCATTATAGTTCAGGGACTGCCATTATAGTTCAGGGACTGCCATTATAGTTCAGGGACTGCCATTGTAGTTCAGGGACTGCTATTATAGTTCAGGGACTGCCATTGTAGTTCAGGTAATGCCATTGTAGTTCAGGGACTGCCATTATAGTTCAGGGACTGTCATTGTAGTTCAGGGACTGCCATTATACTGTTGCTATAACTTGTGCTCAAGATGGCCTATGAAGAGGCAGGCATAGCTATGGCCCATTTTGGCTGCCATGTTGACCCCGCTTATTTGATTAAAATACTGAACATAAAACGAAAAAAAAGAGAGTCAGGATATCCATTGCATCACACCGCCTTGTAACGGGCTGGCCGTCTTTTGATCGTGTGAGGATAAACAAGTTACTGGGTCAAAAATGAAATCTGTTGAAGGGGTAAAGCAGTTTGCTATATCATGAATTAAATAAGTAGAAAGGGATAAACAGTTTGTTAAATCATGAATGGTATATTTAGATTGTGATAAACAATTTGCTAGGTTATGAATGAAAATTATAGAAATGGATAAGAAGTTTGCTATATCAAGAATGAAATCCGTAGAACTATATAAGCAATTTGCCAAGTCAAGATTGGTATAAGTAGATGGGGACAAACAAATTGCTATATCAAGAATGAAATCTGTCGCAGTGGTTAAATAGTTTGCTATATAAAAATGACATCTGTAGCAGCGGATAAACAGTTTGCTGTATCAAGAATGAAATATATAACCGCGGATAAATAGCTTGCTATATAAAAATAACTGTCAGGTCTTAGTCAGATATGACTGAGCTACCGTATGACATTAAACGGTACTACCTGCTTTCTGTTAGCGCCGAATGTTGGGCGGCGCTTACCAAACCCGACATCCCACATTGTGCCAACGGCTTCGGGTGGAAGAGCGCAATTGGGGGGGGGGGGGGGTAAAAGCCTTATCCTTGTGCAAGGAAATGCAACCTAAAGACAAAATGTCATGGCAGGGCAGACCCAAGCCTTGGTTGGCAGCTGGTCTAGGATCGAAGCTCCGACAGGCGGACAGTTAGAGCATTGCTTTGCTGATCCGGCAGCTTCTGCAACTTGTCTTGTTCCAGATGTATAGTGTAACCTTTCCTATGGGGTGAACTAGGCAAGCCGAGAGAGGGATCATGCTGCATGGGCAACACAAGGTCTCTATATTTTAGCCCAGGCTTTGTGCTATGGAGAGGCAATAACTCCATCCCTGGTCTTAACCGATCTCGGAATCAAAGCAAGAGGTAACATTTACGGGTTATAAGTCCTTGTCAACTGGCGTAGACATAGGGCGCCACGGGTTGCCTCTGACGGCGGGAGACACCTACAGGTGTCACCGATCAGCTACCGCCCGCCTCAAGCTGGGCAGCCCCCGACCAATTGGGTGCTGATCCGCCACAGCCTGCCTGCTTCAATGAGTGCTTGGGGCTTGGACAAAATCTGATCACAGGCTGTAAAACCAATGCACCAGGTACTACTAAAAAGAAAAATAAACCCTTCAAACTACTGCTTGCAGCCTGCAACGTAAGAACCAAGTGTTCAGGATTTTCCACTGACCTGACGAATATTGACGATGTAAGGAAAACGGCTGTGATTGATGCTGAACTCAATCGTCTCAACATTGATATTGCTGGCCTGCAGGAGACTTGCCTCGCTCAGGAAGGATCACTTAGGGAAAACAATTACACCTTGTTTTGGAAGGGTAGAGAGGAGGCAGAAAAAATGCAAGATGGTATGGGCTTTGCAGTGAAGAATTCGCTACTGGGAATGATTGAAATTCCAGCTGGAGGTAATGAAAGACTATTATCCCTGCGCTTGGCAACCTCTTGTGGTTTTGCCACCATTATCACTGCATATGCGCCGACACTTGCTTCCTCTGATGATGTGAAGGATTCGTTCTATGAGGAGCTATACTCTATGATCAAAGCAGTTCCAAAATCCGACTACATTTATATGCTCGGTGATTTCAAAGCTTGTGTGGGCAAGGACTCGAGCTCATGGCCAGTGTGCTTTGGAAAATACAACATCGGTCGCATGAATGAAAATGGGCAAAAGCTGCTGGAGTATTGCACCAGAAATGAAGAACAATAGATATTCGTCTGTTAATTTCTTTCATTGTGTCACCATTGTTGGTAATTAATGATCCATCATCATCATCAAGTGCAGTGACGGCTGGCATAGGCGTTCATGGCTCTCCACAGATCTCGGTCTTTGGTGTTCTGGATCAACTCTGCTGATGATATTCCTCCATGCCACCGTCTGAATCCGTCCAGAATCATTTCTCTTGGTCTGCCTCTGCCTCTCTTCCCCTCGAACTTTGCAGTTGTCACGATGTTCTCCAATGCCTCTCTTCTCATCACATGACCAAAGAAAGCTGTTTGTCTCTTTCTTTTTGTTGTATATTGTGTTCTAGTTTCATTAGCCTCTTTCAGGCAATCGTTGTTAGTTACTCTGGCAGTCCAAGGAATTCGCAACATTCGTCTTAAAAACCACATCTCTGTTGCTTCTAAGTTCTTCCAATTTGTTCATTTACATTCCAAGATTCGCTGCCATACAGCAAAACTGGTTCTATATAGCATTTTAGCACTCTCTTTCTTACATTCATTGATAGTGACTTATTTCATAAGATACTCTTCATTTTCTGAAATGCGGCTTTTGCCTGCCCTATTCTGCTCTTATGCCGGCTTCGTGGCTTAGAGGTTATGACTTTTCTCCGTAATCTCGTATACTCTCGTCGGTAACGTGATGACGGTGAGAATCAGCAGTGGTTCGAATCGCATCGGTAACTTACGGGGTATGTGAGCCGGTCGCTCAGAAAGCAATGGCAAACTACTGAGCGTAATCTTGTCAAGAGATCAACATACAGCTGAAAGATGCTGGTGTTGACAGCGATGTCCTGTAAAGGTTATGCCCCCCCCCCCCCAAAAAAAAAAAAAAAAAAAAAAATTCTGCTCTTAATCTGTATTTTGCATCTTTCATTTGATGTTATAAGTGCCCCTAGGTATTTAAAATTATCCACTCGGTTGAGAATTTCCCCTTCTATTTCTATGTCACATTTTGGCGTCCCCATTTTCTTTGATATCACCATTGTTACTGTTTTCTTGATATTCAAGGAGAGTCCTTTCTGTACACTCTCTGATACTACAATATCCAATAATTGTTGTAGGTCTGTTGCATTTTCCGCCACCAATACTGTGTCATCTGTATAGTGTATATTGTTTTTATCATATCCTTCGATTAGTATTCCTGTCTTCTCTTTGATCTCTCTCATTATTACTTCGCTATATAGGGAGAAGAGATTTGGTGACAAGACACACCCCTGTCGTACTCCTAGCTTTATCTGTTCGTAACTACCCTCTTTATTTCCCATTTTAATTGTTGCTACTTGGTTCCAGTATATAGTCTTTATTATTCTTAAATCTTTCCCATCAATGTTGATATCTTCCAACACTTTAATCAGCTCATCATGTATAATCTATGAAGCATAAATATGTCTTTCTATTAGTGTTCGTAATATATATATATATATTGCATTGTTTGTACCCTTTCTTTCCATAAAACCATATTGTTCTTCACTAATTTCCATTTTTATTTTCTTTCTTGTTCTTCTCATTATAATTCTGAGTAGAAGCTTAGTGACATGGTTTATGAGGTTAATTGTACGAACATCTTCGCATTCAATTGCTCCTGGTCTTTTTGATATTGCTATAAATACAGATTTTAGCATATCGCTCGGTAAATATCCACTGTTGTAAATATCATTCAGCATTTTGGTTAATATATCTAGCCCAAATTCTCTCAATACTTCTAATTCTTCTACTGTGATTTCATCTGGCCCAGCTGTTTTTCCTTTCTTCATATGTTTCATAGCGTCAGCGACTTCTTCTTTTAGAATAGGTGGGCCTTCTAAGTTACTTTCTTCTGTTAATTCTTCCCTTTCTCCATTATATAATTCTCTTATATACTCATTCCACCTCTTCATTATAGCACCTTCCTCCAATAATATCTTTCCTGTTTTTGATTTCAAACACCCTGTATTTATTTTTATTTCTCTTCCTGTGAGCTCACTGATTTGTCTGTGCATACTTTTTTTTATCTTTAATGGAATTTAATTTAAGTTTTTTTTTACATTGCTCGTTTAACCATCTATCTTTTGCCTTCACACATTTATCTCTTATTTCTTTATTTATCTTAGCATACTCTTGTTTTGTCCATCAGCATTAAGATTTCTTCATTCATCCATTTTTTCTTTGGCTTCTCTCCGGTAATATTTCTTTGCTAGTTTGATGAATGGAGTCCCTTAACATTTCCAATTGTTCATTTATACTCTGTATTTTAGCTATGACATTGTACCTATTTTTCACAGTCACTCTGTATTGTTATTGAATTTCTTTATCTACTTTCAGAACCTCTTTATTAGGTCTCAAGTTCTTAACCATTTTTTCTCCTCTCTTTAATCTTACTTTTATTTGTCCACATAGTGGTACATGATCACTATTACCGTCAGCACCAGGCATTGTCTTAACATTAATTAAGGCATTTCTAAATCTTTTATTAATAAGTATGTAGTCAATTTGGTTGCGTATTTTCATATCCGGGCTTTTCCATGTGTATAGTCGTCTTTTATGGTGTTTAAACCATGTATTTCCAATTATCATATCATTAATATTTGCCCATTCTATTAGTTTCTCTCCTCGTTCATTTCTTGTATCGAAATCATAATTCCCCACTATATCCTCTATTTTTCCCTTTCCTACTTTTGCATTAAAATCTCCCAGTATTATTTTTATTTCTTGTGATCCTTTCTGAGCTATTGCCATTTCTATTTCATCGTAAAAGTGTTGTATTTCTTCATCACTACTGCTTGTTATTGGTGCATATACTTGTATAATATGTATATCTATTGCTTTGCCTTTGATTTTGACCATTAAAAATCTATCTGAAATACACCAGTATCCATTCATAGATTTGGCTGTTTTTTCATCAAATATTATTCCTACCCCTTTTTCATGTGTGTCCCGTCCAGAATAAATTATTGTGTGTTTGTCGGTTATAATTTTGCCAGATCCCTTCCATCTTATCTCACTTATGCCTAGTATATTCATTTTTATGTTTTCCATTTCTCTTAGAAAATTGTTTAACTTTCCTAGCTCATTTAATGTCATAACATTCCATGTTTCTACTCTAAATTTATTTAGTTTATAGTTTTAGTTTTGCCATCAGTAGCTGGATGACGGTCTGGTGTCACCTGTGGCTCATGACTGTCCCTACCGGAAGAGGATGTCATAAGACAGCCATTAACGTCGTTCATTATTTCTGAAATGTGTGTCGCCATGAAGTGACCCAAGATATTAGAAATTTTCAACCACCTCCAACGTTTCCTCATATATTATTTTCTCCATATTAGTGTTATCTGTAAGCATTATCATTGTTTTTGCTATGTTAAAATATAAGTTGTGATTTTCACTATTATGTTGGGTTGAGGTTATTGTTTTCTCCATATTAATGTTATCTGTATGCACTATCATTGGTTTTGCTATGTTAAGATATAAGATGTGATTTTCACTATTATTTTGGGTTGAGGTTACTAGTTTTTCTATAGCATTCTCAGATGTGGATAGTAATACTGTATCATCAGCATATTGAATCTCTGGTATGTCATGACCACCGATATTTAGGGCATCATATTGCTCCCTGTTTATATCATGTCTGGCATTTCTCATTATATTTTTTGCTTACAGGTTAAACAAATAGGGGGACAGCAGAGAGTACATATAACAAATTAAAGAGCACACAACATACAGCAAGCATCTCACAAATGAGCAGACAATCCACAACACACAACACAAAGCAGTGAAAATATATCACACATCAGGTACATCAGGTATCACGCAGCAAGAAACTGATACCACACACCCCACATGAGATATCACACAGCTAGAAACTGATACCACACACCCCACATGAGATATCACACAGCAAGAAACTGATACCACACACCCCACATGAGATATCACACAACTAGAAACTGATACCACACACCCCACATGAGATATCACACAGCTAGAAACTGATACCACACACCCCACATGAGATATCACACAGCTAGAAACTGATACCACACACCCCACATGAGATATCACACAGCAAGAAACTGATACCACACACCCCACATGAGATATCACACAGCTAGAAACTGATACCACACACCCCACATGAGATATCACACAGCAAGAAACTGATACCACACACCCCACATGAGATATCACACAGCTAGAAACTGATACCACACACCCCACATGAGATATCACACAGCAAGAAACTGATACCACACACCCCACATGAGATATCACACAGCTAGAAACTGATACCACACACCCCACATGAGATATCACACAGCAAGAAACTGATACCACACACCCCACATGAGATATCACACAGCAAGAAACTGATACCACACACCCCACATGAGATATCACACAGCTAGAAACTGATACCACACACCCCACATGAGATATCACACAGCAAGAAACTGATACCACACACCCCACATGAGATATCACACAGCAAGAAACTGATACCACACACCCCACATGAGATATCACACAGCTAGAAACTGATACCACACACCCCACATGAGATATCACACAGCAAGAAACTGATACCACACACCCCACATGAGATATCACACAACTAGAAACTGATACCACACACCCCACATGAGATATCACACAGCTAGAAACTGATACCACACACCCCACATGAGATATCACACAGCTAGAAACTGATACCACACACCCCACATGAGATATCACACAGCAAGAAACTGATACCACACACCCCACATGAGATATCACACAGCTAGAAACTGATACCACACACCCCACATGAGATATCACACAGCAAGAAACTGATACCACACACCCCACATGAGATATCACACAGCTAGAAACTGATACCACACACCCCACATGAGATATCACACAGCAAGAAACTGATACCACACACCCCACATGAGATATCACACAGCTAGAAACTGATACCACACACCCCACATGAGATATCACACAGCAAGAAACTGATACCACACACCCCACATGAGATATCACACAGCAAGAAACTGATACCACACACCCCACATGAGATATCACACAGCTAGAAACTGATACCACACACCCCACATGAGATATCACACAGCAAGAAACTGATACCACACACCCCACATGAGATATCACACAGCAAGAAACTGATACCACACACCCCACATGAGATATCACACAGCTAGAAACTGATACCACACACCCCACATGAGATATCACACAGCTAGAAACTGATACCACACACCCCACATGAGATATCACACAGCTAGAAACTGATACCACACACCCCACATGAGATATCACACAGCTAGAAACTGATACCACACACCCCACATGAGATATCACACAGCAAGAAACTGATACCACACACCCCACATGAGATATCACACAGCTAGAAACTGATACCACACACCCCACATGAGATATCACACAGCTAGAAACTGATACCACACACCCCACATGAGATATCACACAGCTAGAAACTGATACCACACACCCCACATGAGATATCACACAGCTAGAAACTGATACCACACACCCCACATGAGATATCACACAGCTAGAAACTGATACCACACACCCCACATGAGATATCACACAGCTAGAAACTGATACCACACACCCCACATGAGATATCACACAGCTAGAAACTGATACCACACACCCCACATGAGATATCACACAGCTAGAAACTGATACCACACACCCCACATGAGATATCACACAGCTAGAAACTGATACCACACACCCCACATGAGATATCACACAGCTAGAAACTGATACCACACACCCCACATGAGATATCACACAGCAAGAAACTGATACCACACACCCCACATGAGATATCACACAGCAAGAAACTGAAACATTCACTGCTACACTGAGAAATTACCATCTCTAGAGAAAATATATTGTAATGTAAAAGTTGTGATGCATGAAATGCGATTACCTTTCCACAAAGCAACATGGCAGTGAAGTCTGTTAGTCTCGTCATGATCTAGCTAACTATATTTGAAGTACATTTCGTACAGCATGTTTCAATTTCCGTTCGTTTCCGGAAAAGATATCATGTGTTCTGTTGAATTCCGTTATAAAAGGAAATTGCGCGGTACTTTGTCATGTATGAAGAATTCCGCTGTGAAAGGAAATTGTGGGGAATGTTGTCATGGAGCTGTTTATTCTTCTACTCAATAATTATGGGCCAGTCTGACTGGTCTGAATATAGTGTAAATGTGAACAATCATCATGTGGTGGTTAAGAGATACATGGAGGTTGTCAAGCTTCGAAATTGCATTCATATCTGACCGTTTGCACACTTTTGGCCAAACATGTTTTATTTGGCACTTTTATAGCTGAATTATACTCAAGCTGTGTAGAAAAAGAGCACCTTTCAAAACCGAACTGAACCCAACGTGTGTGCCTTCTTGACAACGAAGGAATTTAATATTATTTTATAATATTTATGTTTTTTCTTTATATCTGTTTGTCTTGTCCCGACCTTGATGAATATTTATATAATCGAAACGTCGTGTATTGCTTCCTAGAATACTTAATTTTATTTTATTATTTTATTATTACATATTGTTTGATGGTCTCTTGTTTTGGGAGATTTCCACTCTGTGATTTATATTCACCTTTATGGAGTCCATTGTAAGGAATGTACACTTTATCCGTGTTTAGTATTTCTCATATTTTCGCAGGAGCTACATATACCGGCCTCCCTCTTGTAGCTACGTTGTTCGTAATCCCGTATATCCACGTGGGGAAAACAGCTGCGTGAGATTCGGCAGCGGATCGCACCGCGCTGGTAACTTACGGGGCTTTGTGAGCCGGTTGTTCAGAAAGCAATGGCAAACTACTAAACGCAAAACTTGCCTAGTACATAAACGGCAGCTGAAAAATTCTGGTGTTGACTGCAACGTCCTGTAAGGGATATGCAACATTAAAAAAAAACATATACCTAACTGTTTGTATTTTGAAACTGCAGCATACTATGTGAGTAAGTGAGTAAAACAACGAAAACTGGATGCAGAATCGGCAATATGTTCGAAACGTAATCGTATGTTCGGAACGTAATCACAGGTGACAGCTCACAAACAACAAGAGTACACTTACACAACTACATGAAGCAATATTGTTATATATAAACATTCGCGTACTATTTTACAGGCACTAGGAAATCAGCGGGTCTAGGATCTGTGAAGAAATATTCTTCTATAATGGTTGGGAAGCTTGATTTCATATTTCAAACGAAGAATCCAGATTTATGAATCCAAGTGTTATGGAAGAAGTATTTGGAATAAAATTTTTGTGACAAAAAAAAAATAATACGTGGTTTATGAAAGCATATTTCAACCACTTGTATTATTGACACATTTTGAATGCATGTGTTATTGCCAAAACTATTTCGAACACAAATTATACGGGAAAAGTATTTCCGATACAAACGTCACATATAAATATTTCAAAGCAAGTCTTGCGGAAACTATTGCGAATGTACGTGTTACGAGGCGTGTTTTCAACAGTTAAACAAAATCGATAGAAAATTAGTGGTTGAGTGACCATGTTTGAGTGTTTTTTGGAAATAGCAGACAAAAGAAAACACACACGCCAGTGTATCAACAAGCACCTTACAATAGAACAAGACGATGCAGCCCCAAGAGCGGGTTGTTGCGAGTGCTACTCACAGTATAGATCAAGGGAAGCATTTTTCATTACCATTTTTTTTTTATTGATTACTAGCTGACCCGGCCCGGCTTCGCCCAGACCCTGGCGGGGATCTATCTGTCTGTCTGTCTGGTTGTCTGTCTGTCAGTCTGTCTGTCCGTCCGTCCGTCCGTCTGTCTGTCTGTCTGTCTGTCTGTCTGTCTGTCTGTCTGACCCCGCCCGGCTTCGCCCAGCTCCTGGTGGGGAGCATCTCATTTAATTCATATAAGTAGTCATATAAGCTCCCGTTCCCGTTCCCGACTGTCTGTCTGTCTGTCTGTCTGTCTGTCTGTCTGTCTGTCTGTCTGTCTGTCTGTCTGACCCGGCCCGGCTTCGCCCAGCCTCTAGTGGGGAGCATCTCATTTAATTCATATAAGTAGTCATATAAGCTCCCGTTCCCGACTATCTGTCTGTTTGTCTGTTTATCTATCTGACCAGGCGTGGCTTAGCCCAGCTCCTGGCGAGGAGCGTCTCATTAAATTCATATAACCAAAAATAAAAATGTAACTTAAGAATGTCCTTCCACACACTATCCATTATTTTTAATGAAAACTGTTTTTAATCACCTACATGACTGTAGATAACTTCTTTAAACATAAAAAGATGAGTTAGAAAATTTTCACTATTTAAATAGATGCATTATTTTTATGAAAACTTTGAAAATGCCTTAAAGATTATATCATTATTTATTATAACTCATATGCCTGTAAATAACTGTAGACAAAGAGTTCATAAATCTTTGAAAACAATGCAACAATCTATATATAAAATATATAGCAATGTTATTAAAAGTTATACCCTTTGAAATAACTTTTCTTAAGTTAAGTCCCCTCGCTATATTGAAATGATAATGTAAATTTAAATATTAAATTTTAGTAAGTAAATAGCTGATTGTACACTAACAAACTATGACAGTTGGCTGCACGGGATTGAAAAGAAAACATGTAGAAAATTTCATCTCAATCGGATGGACCGTTCGCGAACGCATAAAAAACGGACATACATACATACATCGTCTTTTATAGATATAGATAAAATGACGTGGACAGGAATGTATAAGATTACACTTACATATGTATATATCAAGTACAAACATGTTGTATTATGCTCATTAGCAGAGTAGTTTAACTTTATGATAGTCATCAGTAGGTGGACAGTGACGGAAATCATTGTCACAGATGTCTCACATGATCTGGGTCGTAGTCATTTAGAATAAATCAGACACAAACAAGAACGTGATCACTACAGGTAATAAATAATAAGCAGCTTATATGTAAAGGGGGGGGGGGGAGTGGGGTTCGTGGAGAAGCAGTTAAGTCAAGTCGCCTGCCTTGTGGTCAACGAGTTCGTTGGTTATTTCCTGATTCTGCCATTCAGTTCACAAGTGCAATTTTCTTGGAGTCTTCTAGGGGTTGTCGCTGGAGCTGCGATTTTCGTGCTCTGTGCGACTCTTCAGGCAGGGCGCTCTGCGGACAGAGTCTGAGCCATACGGGATAAAACCCTGTGCAGATAAGTATGTCTTTTCGCCTATAAAGAAAAAAACTCCACACCCTCCCCCATTAAAACTAAATAAATAAAATTAGTTACAACAAAAGGGAGACCACACTCAGATGACAAATAGTTCAAATAAAAACGCAGTCAGTAAGAACATATGCTTGGGCTACAGAGCAACCGAACAGGAGCCAATGCAGCGATAGTAAAACCAAAACGGAGTAAACAAATGAAGAGAACCGCGTCATAACAAGGAAGAAGACATAGAACATAACACTTCAATGAGGAGAACGCACAAGGAAGGGACACCCGTTAAAATAACTGCACAACCAAGTGATATACTATGTTAGCAATACTTGTTGACGCATGCAGTAATAAGACTACCCATGTGGCCATCAGCTCCTCAGACGATAAAATAAATTAGTACGTGAAGTGAATTGCCCAATAGTGGAGGAAGTCAAAAATGAAGCATCACTCACCCCAAAACATTCACTGACAACAAATGAAATAAAAACTCGCAAAACTAAGGTATGGAAATCGATGTGGCAGTACAGATTATTGTGAAAGAAACAATACCATAACACCAGTAGTGGTACTCACAATAATGGGAAGGAATATTGCAAGATGAAATCATTACGCAGGTACCGTGCACGCGAACACAATCATGACTGTATCAGGAAAAGCAGAACACACACCTAGAAACAGGGACACAGGAAGAAAATTCACATACTGTGAGGGAGGATCCAGTGTAGGATACATCGGGTGTCCGATATGGCGGCAGACAAAATTAGCGCTGATGGATGCAATTACAATAAACACACAATTTAAAACAAGATGGGGGAAATATAATGGCGGTCAACACAGAGTGAACTCAAGGAAGACAGCTCTAAACACAGGGACTCGAGAAAAAGGGAGGAAGAAGAAACAATAAGATGTATCAAGGAGGAAATCGAGGATCTCTTAATACATCTAAATGAGGAGGGTGAAAGCACAACACTAACAGAAATAATGCGAGAGAAACCATAACAAAAGAATGGCTAAAGACAACAAAAGCACAGAACGTGAGGAAAATAGAAACAATAGCTGCTATGCTAGAAGACATTGTAAAAAACTGCACATTCAAATCTCAAAAGACATTTCCACGAGGGCAGTGTATAACAAGGCCACAAAAATAATAAAAAAAATAATAAAAAACCCGAATAAATCGGGAAAACAATGCATTCAGGACAAGAGATTAAAGAGAAGAGCAGAAAGGAATGGATTATAGAAATAATGCGGAGGTCAGCATGGCCGAATGGATAAGAGCCCTTGTTCCCAAACATCCGGTGTGCTGATGCCAAGGTAGTGGGTTCAACCCCTACACCTGCTGGTTGGACTGAACTGTTGACTTGTCGTCCTTGACATGGGGACGTAAATTACAAGTACCCCTGAAGTTGGAGTGGGTTCGCCTGATGGCGAGGGACACTGTTAATAGGGAAAGCTAATTCACACGCAAAATATCAGTCCAGTGGACTAAAAGTAGTATGGATTGCGCTTGAGTTCAAAATGTATAGAACTGAAGGTCTAAACCCTATGCATGGAAATGGACGTAATGTCATAAATTAAAATAAAAGGTAAAGATATTACCAGAACAGTTATTGCCGTTTGGGGTGTGAAAAGTTACGCCTTCACATCTTCTAGTGATTAAGTGTGAAAGAGTAAGAAAACAAAATACAACATAACATGTAATATCTAAAATGATTCAAATAATAAAGATAAACAAAACATTCAGCATAATACAGAGAAAACAAATACAGCGAAAAGAGAGACAATACACACAGCAAATAAAAAGACAACACACAACAAATAAAGAGACAACACACAGAGTAAATAAAGAGACAACACACAGAGTAAATAAAGAGACAACACACAGCAAATAAAGAGACAACACACACAGCAAATAAAGAGACAACATACACATCAAATAAAAAAAAAACAACAACACACGGAGCAAGTACAGAGCCAACACACACACACATCAAAAAAGAGACAACACACACAGCAAATAAAGAGACAACACACATATCAAATAAAGAGAAAACACACATCAAATAAAGAGAAAACAGAAACAGCAAATAAAGGGACAACTCACAGAGCAAATAAAGAGACAACATTCATCAAATAAAGAGAAAACACACATAGTAAAGTAAGAGACAACAAACAGTAAATACAGAGACGACACACAGCAAATATAGAGACGACATACAGCAAATAAAGAGACAACACACACACACAGCAAATAAAGATAAAACACACACATCAAATAAAGAGAAAACACACAGCAAATAAAGAGACAACACACACACAACAAATAAAGAGATAACACACACAGCAAATAAAGAGACAACACACACACATCAAGCAAAGTGAAAACACACACAACAAATAAAGAGACAACACACAGCAAATAAAGAGACAACACTTACAGCAATTAAGAGACGACACACTGCAAATAAAGAGACAAAACACAGCAAATAAAGAGATAACATACACATCAAATAAAGAGACTACACACAGAGCAACTAAAGAAACATCACACCGTGCAAATAAAGAGACAACACGCAAAGCAAAATAAAGAGACGAAGACGACACATACAGCAAATACAGATACAACGCATACAACAAATAAAGAGATAACACATATAGCGAAGAAAGAGAAAACAATTGCATCACTATAGGGGAAGAAAGAAAACACACACAGCAACAGTAGGGAGAAGAGATAAACAAATACAGTTCCAAGAGAATATATACTAAGGTATGCAATACTAAACAAACTGTCCCATATAATACTTATGTAGAACGCTTTAACAATCTGGGGAAATGGCATAACACCACAATCATGAGAGGTAGTTATAGTGGAATCAATTACTCAACGCAAAGATAGGAACAGCATCATGTGAATGCATATCATCATCGTCATGTTCCTTGCCAGCTGGCGTAGGTGTTCATGTCTCTTCACAGATCTCGGTCCTTGGCCCTCTGGATAAACTCTGCTGATGATATTCCTCCATTCTACTGTCAGTCCATCCAGCATCATTTCTCTTGGTCTGCCCCTGTCTCCTTTCCCCACTGATATTTCCAGATGTCACGACATTTTACGCTGTATCGTTCTTGAATTTCTGTATCTGCCTTTAGAGCAGGCTTATTAACACGATGTTAAAACAGGATTTATTACGATAGAAAGAAAAAAATAACGGTAGCTGTAATTTTGGTTTCAAAGGTTAAAATAAAAAAGAAGTAAAGGACCCAGTTTCACACGTTGAGACATTGCATATATGGTGCGAAGGCATATGTTTATACATCAATGACACTCGAAGAGCGTCAAGCCGGCTATCTTTACTTACCAAGACGTTTCCTGATACCCATTTCAGTCCGGCCGGACATGGACGCTCAGCTCAATAAAAACAAATTCCGTCTGGAAACGTGGACTCGAACACATTAAAATGTGGCCAGCAGGCAAGCGTGTTAGCCGCTGTATTACTGTGGTTCCTATGTTTTTTGTTTGTTTTAGATTTAGTAAAACCATGAAATCTGTAGCGGAAGTATTGAGAGTACGAAAAATGAACACAATAGTGATAACTGGAAAAACCTACATTATGCATATGTTAATGTTTTTCCAAACCAGTGTTTTCCCATTGGCTATTTGAATAATGTAGACACAAGCAAAGTATTGCACAATTTATTGCCTGGCATATTTCGCTGTATATAACCAGAAGCATTCTATAAACAACAGTTCAACAAATACTGGATTAGCATAACGTATCTTTTCAACCCAAATAATCAAAGCGATCTGTCTCATGTTTCAATGTCACCATTGTAGTTTTAATGTGGCGTGTTTTGTTTTGGTTTATATAATTGTTCCCATTGTTCATATATACTGTGTAATTTCGTAATTGCATTGTGCTTATTTGTCACAGTCACGCTGTATCGTTCTTAAATGTCTGTATCTGTTTGATATGATTGTGGTTTAGCTCCGTGTATAGCTGCGCCTAGACATATCTCAGTAACCTTTGGTTATGTGTAGTGAACAGTGCAATGAGATAATATGTGTCTGCCACATGACCACATTCTATTAAAATAACGTGTTATTTAAGATATTTTAAGTTGTTTGGCATGCTTAATGTGGTAGTTTCCCCTTGCTTTTCACATCCGCTCGGCTGTACACAACATCCTCAGCTATTTGCAACCTTTTAAGAAGCCAGGGAATGTGGCGACCCGGATCTACCAACAGCAAAAATATCCAAGCGGTGTCAATGTATCCATATAGGTTCGAGGCCCCCAGAAACGTCATGTACATTATCATCAGCCAGTATGTTCTCTGCCGGTCTCCCTGGCCTAGGTGTTAGCGACTTTCTCCGTAATCCCGTTTATCCACGTGAGCAGACGCGGCTGCACAAGAATCGGTAGCGGTTCTCGCCGCGCCCGTTACTTGCGGGATATGTGAGCCAGCCGCTCAGAAAGCACTGGCAAACTAATAAGCGTAATCTTGCCAAGAAATCAACAACAGCGGTAAATTGCTGGTGTAGACAGAGATGTCCTATAATAGGATATGCGAAACAAAATATGTTCTCTGATGACTGTTTAAATCACCACTACGTATTGCAGGCCTTATTACATTTATTGTAGTATGGCGCCCCACTTCCTGGATAAAGTGTTGATCAGTTCATAGCTTCCATTATAATTTGCAGAAAGAGATAACAGAAGTGGCAGTTGACCTCATATGGCAAGTTATGTTTGTAGTTTATGTGTTTCTATCGGGGGAATATGGGATCTCGTCAGTGACATAAACTGAACTGACCTGATTTTATAATGACATAGTCTTCTAGCTGCTCCTATTTCTTGACCTGAATCGTTGCTCAGGGGCACGTCCTCAGCACTGGGAGATATATCTTAAAAATCAGGTCACCAGACTGGCTGGAAGCAATCTTAAACAGGGAAATAAATCTAGATCAATACGACAGCGTAATGCATATAGAAATCAGGGTAATTTATCTTCATGGTGGGTCAGCGTGGGGACTGATTCAGTCCCGCACTTTCTCAGCTGTCTTCTGTGTGTATCGGAACTTAGTATGGTAATACATTTACAGGACAGGCAGGCCATGACTTCAGCAAGTATTCACAGATATCTATCATTTTGTAAAGGAATATTTCTAAACATTCGTCACGTGTTTTTAACATGAAAATATTCACAGGATAATCATTGCGAAAATACCCTTAAGAATGCTATCCATGGGACAAAGTTTGAAGACAACGAGGGAGTGATTAATGCAGCGAAGAAATAGCTAAGAGAACAGAACAAAGTGTGGTACAGATCTGGGATACATGCTTTTGTTTCAAGATGTCGTAAAGCCGTTACAGTTGCAATTGATGCGGATTGTGTAAGAAGTAGACATGCTTGCTGCACGTGTACATCAACATTGTGACTAAATTTCATCTGTATGTTATTATTGGTTTTAAAAAAGTTAGTTGCGTATCCTTTACAAGGCGTTGCTGTCAATACCTGAATTTTTTGCTGTTGCGATCTCTTGGCAAGTTTACTTTCAGTTGTTTGCCATTGCTTTCTGAACGACCGGCACCCATACCATTTCTAAAAAAAAACAACGCACCCCGGTCTGCTGCCAAATCGCGCGCAGCTGTGTTTCGAACGTTGCTACACGTGATCATGAACCGCGTCCGTAAGCCCTTCGCGACGGAACGGGCATTAACGGGTAAATAGATAATAATTGTGGTGGATAACTTTCTGACCTACCCTCGTAATATGTTTACAGTATGAAGACATCACACCAACCATTCTATATATGTATATACCAGATCAGATAGGAATTTTATATATGTATATACAAGATCAAGTTTTATAGAAATTATGAATGTCCACTTATACTTGATACAGAGGTTTACAATGTGCTGCGATACACGAAAATAGGAAAGGTACGCAGATCAGGCATTACAGAAATCTGATGCATTATGTGATTTTGGGATCCAAAATGGTAATAACATGTGTACATGGCATTCTATTTTACATATTGGGTATGTAGACAATGGCCAAATGCAACTGATATTTATTATTTTGCGAAGGGACTAGGTGTTACATAATGTAGAGTTCATGGTTTACAATAATCCTCAACAACCATAAGACAAAGCAGTTACTGAGAACCATCGTAAGAAAAATAAGAAAGACAGATAAACTAGAAATCAATGAACAAAAATATGAATTTGTAGAGGACAGAAGCACACAATGTTATAAACACGCACAGATAATTATTACAATTACCTATATATCTAAAACAGATCTATACAAAGAGGACAGAAGCACACACAATGTTATAAACACGCACAGATAATCATTACAATCTTATATATAAATTAGGATGTGCGTCCGTATTTATGTATCTCTGTATGTATGTATGTATGTCCTTTATTTGTTCGCGAACGGCCCATCCGATTGAGATGAAATTTTCTACACGCCTTCCTTTCATTCCAGAGCTGTTAACTGTGATATTTTGTTAGTGTGAAATCGCCTGCTTACTCAGTATTATTTCATTTTTCATTTTTCATCATAATTTCATATATCTCAGGGGACCTAACTCTGTAAAAGTTATTTCAAGGGGCATAACATTTCTGTATAACTTATAGTCATATTGTGGCATCGTTTTCAAAGATTTATAAACTCTTTGTCCATAGTTATGTACCGGCATATGAGTTATAATAAATAATGATACAATCTGTAAGGCATTTTCAAAGTTTTCATAAAAATGATGCACAATGCATAACATTGTAACTCATCTTTTTTTGCTTAAGAAGTTACTGTAGTCATGCAGATGATTAGAAAAAGTTTTCATTAAAAATAATGGATGGTGTGTGGTAGAACGTTCTTTTAAGTTACATTTTTTGTTGTTGTATGAATTTAATGAAGCCGGACAGGGTCAGGCAAACAGATAGACAGACAGACAGACAGATAGACAGTCGGGAACAGGAACTTATATGACTACTTATATAAATTAAATGAGATGCTTCACACCAGGAGCTGGGCGATGTCGGGCCGGGTCAGACAGACAGACAGACAGACAGACAGACAGATAGTCGGTAACGGGAACGGGAACTTATATGACTACTTATATGAATTAAATGAGATGCTTCCCACCAGGGACTGGGCGAAGCCGGGCAGGGTCAGCTAGTTACCTATATATCTAAAACAGATCTATGCTTATTCAGCCTAGACTACAGAATTGCAGTTAACATAGCGAAATATCAAAACAATGTTTTCTCGTAGTGAATTTGAATAACGAAGACATAAACCATAGATTGTACGATTTATTGCCTGGCATATTTCGCTGCATCTCATCAGGTACATACTTCAGAAGTCACACAACGTAGAGTGAAATAACTAGATACATCTTTCAAGCTAAAATTTACAGATGTTCGCACAGTAATGCCAATTGTTTACAATGGCAATTTTAAATGGACTATCATTTTTTTCTGTTTGCACAAAACTGACCTATGCAGATTAATCATTCTGCAATCTTTAACATACATAAAAGGTGAATGCGGAACTTTGAACGGCAATATTTTCAAACACTGCACATTCATTTGGCCCGCTTCGTGGCCAAAGACTTGCGAACGCGGTTCATGAGCCGCTTACCAGGCGTTCGAAACGCAACTGCGACCGTGTCGCGTTGTGTTATAACGTGTTGGTATGGGAGCCGGTCGTTCAGAAAGAAATGGCAAACTACTGAACGTAAAACTTGCATAATACATCAACAGCAGCTGAAAAATGCTGGTGTTGACTGCAACGTCAAGTAAGAGATATGCAACATTAAAAAAAAAGAAATCTTTAACAAACGACTATTTTGTGTATGTAACAACACACGAAAAGCACTGTCTCTATCAATTACATGACTGGTTTCCAAGACACTACGTGCAATGCACAACGCCGGAAGTTTATAATTGTGGTGCGTCAGCCTTCCCATGATCCCATCGCCTGTGTGTAGTATAGGTCTAAGTCTAGCACAGTCAAACCGGGTCCGTACTAAGCCCCGTTTGTAGTGAACAGGTGCGAAGCTATGAAAATTTAAGTATTGGCCAGTTCATGTTTCTTTGCGGTACACCGATCTTTGAATTGTGCCATCTGCTCTATGTCTCATTAGGATATCCAGGAACGGCAACGCTTCGTTGTGTTTGTGTTCTATATATATATATATATATATATATATATATATATATATATATATATATATAGAAAGAAAGAATGGAAGTTAATAGGGAAACAAAAATCGCTTACACTCAGGAAATAAATGACCGTAGACCCCGAGGTAGACCAAGAAGGCGGTGGAGAGATAATAATGTACAGACCTGCAAGCACTTGGAATCAACGACTGGCAAGAGAAGGTCCACCAGAGAGACGAATGGAGACGGATTGTATTTGCAGCAAAGAACCTCAATGGCTCGGAACGCTGAAGAAGAAGAAGAATATATATATGTATAGAGAGAGAGAGAGAGAGAGAGAGAGAGAGAGAGAGAGAGAGAGAGAGAGAGAGAGAGAGAGAGAGAGAGAGAGAGAGAGAGAGAGATGTTTTTATGCGCCATGTTCATTATGACCTGGAACGATGTTGCTTGTAGCTCGTCTGTGGTGATAATTAATATATCGTCCACATAACGACGGTAGAAGACCACGTTTTTAATGTCTGAGGATCTCTTTCCTTCTAAATGTGTCATGAAGATGTCCGCTAGAATAGGACCAAGAGGACTCCCCATGGCCACTCCGTCAATTTGACGGTATGACTTATTCAGAAAACGGAATTTTATATTGGCAGTACATAGTAATAGTAGCCTCTCCAGAATGGATATTGGTATACCTAGTTTTAGTTGTTTGTCTCTAATGCGTTCACTTATTATTTTCGCAGTCTCATCTAACGGAACATTGGTGAATAGGGAGGCTATATCCATGGATGCCATGTGTTTATTATTAATGTCCATTTTATCTAATAATCCCACCAGTACGAATGCATCTCTGAGTATTTTTTTGGATCAAACGACTGTCGTACTGGCTTTAAAATTTCAGCTAGCTATCTCACCATCCGATGTTGTGCAGAGTTAATCATGGACAGGATCGGTCTTGCGGGATTCCGTACATCTGACCGTACATCTGAGGAGTTTGGGAGCCACGTGGTGTGAGCGTTTGTGCAGTGACCTCACTGATAAGTCTCTCATTCACAAGTGACTGGGTCTCTTTTCTCATTTTTGCATCCAGTTCAGCCGACTTGTTTACTGTTTGATCTAACGTGAATTTAGATTCATCCGATAATATCGCTTCCATTTTACTCTGGTAGTCTGACATTTAGCCGGTCTCTCTGGCCGAGGGGTTACAACACTTTCTCCGTAATCTCGTTTATCACGCAGAGTCTCGTAGCGGGCGAGAGCTGGAAGCGGTTCGACCCACGCTGGTGACTTGCGGGATAACTGAGCCGGCCGCTCAGAATGCAATAGCAAACTACTGAGCGTAATCTTGCCTAGAAATCAACAGACAGCTGAAAGATGCTGCTGTTGACAGCGATGTCCTGTAAAAGGATATGCGAAAAAAAAAGTCTGGCATGTCCATCAATACTGCAAAACTTTATTTGTCTGGTTTCAGTAATACAAGAATTTTGTTAGCCTTTCATGCTTTTAATGCAATAGGGTTTTCGTTGGTCAGCGGACAAGTCTGTTTAGAGGATATTGTGCGATACTGGTGTTCTAAATCCACCAGTTTGGCCTTCAGCCACCCGACCGACTCAGCAGAAGTAGGTGATAACGTAGAGACTTGATCAAACAACATTTCAAAATGTCCCTGCGACTCAGTGCAGTTGATGTGTTTGTACTTTATGCAGAATTTTAATCCATATGCAAAGGCTTCAGTTTCAATATTGTTCAGAACGTACGAAGATAAGTTCCTCACATATTTCTCTGGGTTGTCTAGTACTCTATTATTGTTCTTTGAAAACTTTAATGACGTATTAAGGTACCAAACTAATTCAATTTTCTTTGTTTAATCGTCTTTAGTAACCAACCTTCTTCAATATTCAGATATTGTCGTATATTTGCATTTGTTCTTTTTTGCATCCAAGATATTCTTAGAATCCGTCTCTCTCTCTCTCTCTCTCTCTCTCTCTCTCTCTCTCTCTCTCTCTCTCTCTCTCTCTCTCACACACACATACACACACACACACACGCACGTACACACGCACGCACGCATATATATATATATATATATATATATATATATATATATATATATATATATATATATATATATATATATATAAGGCATTTATGCGCTGTTCAGCTTGGTTAGTAAGTGTCCAGGTCTCACAGGCGTATGTTGCTGTAGGAAAGATGCATGCTCAAATATCTAATTGTTGTAGGTATATCTGCTTCACGCCACAATTTATTCAATTGTTTTAGTTTTTGAAGAGCAATAGATATTCGTATTTTAATTTCTTTTATTATGTCACTATTGTTGGTAACTAATGACCCAAAATATTCGAAATTTTCCACCACCTTCAATTTTCCTCATTAACATATTTTTCTGTATCCATATTACTTTTATCGGTATGCATTGTTTGTTTTTGCCATGTTAAGATATAAGTTGTGATTTTCAATTTTCTTTTTTGGTTAATTTATTAGTTTTTCTATACCATTATGTGATGTGGATAGTAATACTGTATCACCAGCATATCGAATCTCTGGTATTTCATGACCACTGATATTTAGATTATCATATTACTTCCTTGGTTATATCATCTCTGACATTGCTCATTATATTGTCGGCGTACAGGTAAACAAATAGGGGGACAGCACAAAGCTCTGACACTGCTTGATGTTAAACCAACATGATGTCTCGCCATCCATTCCAACCACTGCGTGTTGGTCAAGATAGAAAACATTTTTATGAGTTGTACTACATGTGATAGAAAGCCCATATTTCTCATGATTTCCCAAAGTTTCTGATGTTGTACACAGTCAAATGCCTTTGAATAATCCACAAAACATGAGAATAGGTTTACATTAAATTCTCTGCACTTCTCTATTATTAAACGCATGTTGAGTATGTGATCTCTTATTCCTCTTTCTTGTGTAAATCCAGCTTCAACTACGTTACTTTCTTCTTCCAATTTCTTACGAAGTCTTCCCATTATGATGTTTAGTAGAATTTTAATTGCATGACTGATCAAGGCAATAGTTCTATGGTTGGTGCATAATTTCAAGTTGCCCTTTTTTGTATTAGAATGAAGATATCAGTTATCAGTTATCAGTTATCAGTTGGGGTATCTTCATTGCACTCCGGACATGTTAGAATGAAGATAGTTCTCTTTCAATCTTTTGGCCATATACAATATTTCCATGTCTTTTTACATAATGCGGGATAGATGTGTTAACTCTCTTCTCGTCCCGCTTTAATTATTCAACTGGTATCTCATCACATCCTGGTGATTTACCTTTCTAACAACAACAACAACAAAAACAACAAAAACAACAACAACAACAACAACAACAGCAGCAACAACATATATTAACAGGAGACATCAGCTGTATTGAATTGCCAACCGTATAGGGGCACAAAGAAACATGTGTTCTGTCCTATCATCTACTTTCTTGTACATTGAGCATACAAATACACCTAGAGAAAATATTCACGAGACTACAGTTGGCGGCACAATGTAATCATTTCAATTATCATGCTGACATTGTTTTGATAAAAAGTCAGAAGGATGTGCAGGAAATGATTGATATTATGGTTGCAGAAGGTAAAGAAAGTGGCCTCAACTAGAATCCGAAGACAGAAGTAGTCTTAATATCTATGAAACTGACCCTACCTAAATGTACGTACATCTATATCTATAAAACAAAGTGTATGTGTATATATATGTATGTATGTAAATATGTATGTCCTTTATTTGTTCGCGAACGGCCTATCTGATTGAGATGAAATTTTCTACACGCCTTCCTTTCATTCCAGAGCTGTCAACTGTCATAGTTTTTTTTTCTTCTTCCTCCTCCTCCCTCCTCCCCCTCCCAAAATACGTACGTAAATATATGATGATGATGATGAAAGAATCCCCGAACCAAAACGCTAGGGAAAGGGAAGAAAATGACGTGACTACACAGAATCGTCACACGGCAATCATCATCATCAAGTGCCGTGCCGGCTGGCGTAGGCGTTCATGGCTCTCCGTAGATCTCAGTCTTTGGTTTTTTGGATCAACTCTGCTGCTGATATTCCTCCATGCCACGGCAATATCAATAACAATTCATCTTTTTATGTGTAAGGAAGTTATCTACAGTCGTGTAGAAGGGAAGAACTAGACGAGTATGAATTCGGAATGGCGAACTCTCTCCTCCTCTCTTCTTCCTCCCTCTCATCCCTCTCCCGACTCCCTCCTCCTTCTCCCTCTTTCTTCTCCCTCTTCCTCTCCCCTCCTCCTCCATCCTCCTCCCTCCTACTCCATCCGCCTCCTCCCCCTCCTCCCTCATCTTCCCTTCTCCTCCCTCTCCCTCCTTATCCCTCCTCCTCCTCCTGCCTCCCTCCTCCTCCTCCTGCCTCCTTCTCCCTCATCATCCTCACTCCTCCTTCTCCCTTCTTCTCCCTCTTCCCTCTTCCTCCTCCTCCTACCTCCTCCCTCCTCCTCCCTCTACCTCCTCCTCCTCCCTCCACCCTCCTCCTCCCTTCTCCTCCTCTTCCTCCTCCCTTTCCTTCCTCCTCCTCCTCCCTCTACCTCCTCCTCCCCCTACCTCTTTCCTCCTCCCTCCTCTTCCTCTTCCACCTCCCTTTCCTTCCTCCCCTCCTCATTCTCCCTCCTTCCTCTCCCTCCTTCCTCCTCCTCCTTCCTTCTTCTCCCTCTTCCTCCTCCCTCCTCCTATCCCCTCCTCCTCCCTCCTCCTCCTTCTCCTCCTACCTCCTTCTCCTCCTCTCCCCTCCTCCTCCTCCAACCCTCTTCCTCTTTCCCTCCTCCCTCTCCCTCCTCCATCCTCCTCCTCCCTCTTCCTCCTTCCTCCTCCTCCCTCTCCCTCCTCCTCCCTCTTCCTCCTCCTTCTTCCTCCTCCTTCCTTCTCCTCCCTCCTCCTCCCTCTTCCTCCTCCTCCTACCTCCTCCCTCCTCCTCCTCTCTCCTCCTCTCTCCTCCCTTTTCCTCCCTCCTCCTCCCTCTACATCCTCCCTCCTCCTCTCCACTCTTCCTCCTACCCTCTTCCTCTTCCTCTCCTCCCTATTCCTCCTCCTCCCTCCTCCTCCTCATCCCTCCTCCTCCTTCTTCCTCCCTCCTCCTCCTCCTCCCCCTCCTCCTCCCTCTCCTCCTCCTCACTCCTCCCTCCTCCTCCCTCTACCTCCTCCCTTCTCCTCCCTTCACATTCCTCCTCCTCCCTCTTCCTCCTCCCTCCTCCTCCTCCTCTCTCCTCCTCCCTCCTCCTCATCACTCCTCCTCCCACCTCCTCCTCCCTCCTCCCCCTCCTCCCTCTCCGCCTCCTCCCTCCTCCTCCTCCCTCTACCTCCTCTCCTCCCTCCTCCTCCCTCTACCTCCTCCCTCCTCCTCCCTTCACATTCCTCCTCCTCCCTCTTCCTCCCTCCTCCTCCTCTCTCCGCCTCCCTCCTCCTCCTCCCCTCCTTCTCCTCCTTCTCCCTCCTCATTCTCCCTCTTCCTCCTCCCTCTTCCTTCTCCCTCCGCCTCCTCCATCCTCCTACTCCCTCCTCCTCCTCCCTCCTCCTCCCTTTTCCTCCCTCTCCTCCTCCTGCTCCCTTCTCCTCCTGCGTTCTCCTCCTCCCTCCTTCTCCCTCCTCCTCCCTCTTCCTCCTCGCCTCCTCCTCCACACTACTCCTCCCTCCTCCTCCTAATCCCTCCTCCTCCCTCCTATTCCTCCCTACTCCTCCTGTCTCCTCCCTCCTCCTCCCCCCTCTTCCCTCCTCCACCTCCCTCTTCCTCCTCCCTCCTCCATTTACCCAAGACAGACAGACAGTCAGACAGATAGTCGGGAACGGGATCTTATATGACTACTTATATAATGTAAATGAGATGCTCTCCACCATGGGATGGGCTGGGTCAGACAGACAGACAGATAGATAGATAGATAGACAGACAGACAGACAGACAGACAGACAGACAGACAGTCGGGAACTTATATGACTACTTATATGAATTAAATGAGATTCTCCCCACCAGGAGTTGGGCGATGCCGGGCCGGGTCAGACAGACAGACAGATAGATAGTCGGAACGGGAACTTATATGACTACTTATATGAATTAAATGAGATTCTCCCCATCAGGGTCTGGGCGAAGACGGGCCGGGTCAGACAGACAGACAGACAGATAGACAGACAGACAGACAGACAGACAGATAGTCGGTAACGGGAACGAGAACTTATATGACTACTTATATGAATTAAATGAGATGCTCTCCACCAGGGTCTGGGCGAAGCCGGGCCGGGTCAGCTAGTAGGACATAAATTGCATGATGATGCCTTTTGGAATCCACACTTGCCGCTAATCGTAGTGGTGTGGTGTGTTGTGGTGTGGTGTGTTGTGGTGTGGTGTGTTGTGGTGAGGTGTGGGAGGCCTAAGCATGTTTTTTGGGATTGAGACACGTTGCCTTTGTATCGTCGTTGAATTGTTTGTGTAAAGTAGGCCTGCAGTTGTCTGACCATCGTTGTTGTGATCTTCCTCTGGCTCTATAACGATTTCTTGTTGTGGTTTGATTGATTGATTGATTGACTTAGGAACCGACATCACAGCATTCGGGACATTCCCATAAGCGCTCCGTCCCCATCCTCAGCAGCCAGCGAAGAGTTCCAACACTAATAGTTCCAGTAGCAATCTGATTATATGTCCGTCTCGCCTTTCCTCCGAGCGCCGAGCGTCGGCCAGATCCCCTCGTCACACCTCGCTGTCTCATTCTTACCAGACCATGATGATCCATCTGCTCCTCCGAGGTGTACACGTGCTCCCACAAGGCCGAAACCACGTCTGCCTTGTCATGCATCAATACTCCACCAAGTTTTGCCGAGCCAGCCAATCTGTCCGCCTGTTCATTCCCCAGCACACCGGCATGCCCAGGAGAAAAGATCCAGGTGATGCTTACTACCCGTGAACTCCGAAGCGAAGCAAGCCACTCTGCACGAAGCTTGCCTGTTCTCACCCTTCTCAGCATGCTTTCTGAGTCAGTTACAATCACAATGTGTGTATGTATCGTGTTTTCTATCCAGCGGAAAGCTGCACCGACCGCCTCCACCGCCATTCTTAAGCTAGATGTAGTGTTATCATACGCCAGGCTCTCCTGCACCAAACGCCGACCATTAGTTTTTGCCAAGAACCCCCAGGCACTTCTCCTACCTCTCAACACTAACCCATCCGTGTAGATAATCACATCACCCGGGCGAGAATTTTCCTGAATTAGTTGCTGAATTTCCACTTCCGTGGCCCCTGCTGGCCACTCCCTGCACTCCCGGCTCAATGTTATTACAACTCTGCACAAGTCTGACTGCACGGCTGGCACTCTGACCCACTCCTCTCCTCTTGTTGTGGTATGCTCTCGTTGGTAGTTGATCGGGTTTCATTCCCTTACTATGTCCAAACAACTTTATATTTTCTCTGTCTCAATGACAGCGATGCATGATGTCATGCCAATACTATTTCTAATTTCGTGTTTCGGATTCTGTCTGTTATGAAAACACCATCAGACTCTCTCGGGCATATTATCTCACACTGGATGAGCTTACTCTGGGATGAAGTTGGGGTGGGGCGGGGGAGGGCGGTGTTGATAGGGTCCAATTCTGACATTGATAACAGAAGTTGTGTGGAAAAAATACGTTTTTCATTTGTAGCTTGACGTCCATAGTAATATTGGGATGTTTGACTACAGATGATAGCTGATATGTCAGTGGTTGCCTTTTGGCATCTTGCTTCTATCTTTCTGTCTTTCTGTCCTCTGTAAAACATATTATTTTTATAATTGAAATCTCGGCTTTATGAATCATAATAAAAACAATCCCATAGCAAACACAGGGATTCTCCAGCCTGCCTGCCTGCCTGCCTGCCTGCCTGTCTGTCTGACTGTCTGTCTCAGCAAATGTCTCTCAGCAAAAGCCCTAAGGTGTAGATGCTCATCGCCCCCCCCCCCTTCTTGCTGGAGCCACATGAACTAACCAAGTGTCATTATATATGTTATATCATCAGTTGTGTCTTGTACCATCAGTTGTGTCTTGTACTATCAGTTGTGTCTTATATATCGTCAGTTGTGTCTTGTACCATCAATTGTGTCGTGTACCATCGGTTATTTCGTGTACCAGAAATCGTTCACAGATGGTCTTTCTGTTCTATCGCCTGTGATCCAGCTCTCGTCGTGCTAGAAGCTTACAGATCTCTTGCTCATCGCCTTGCACTCCAGCCTAACCTGGACAGTATATTCTTTCAAGTTCTTGGAAAACATAAATGTCTATGCTCGGTATCCACTGATGCAACATGTCCATTTTGAAATTATCACAGTAAGGACTGAAAATTAGACTCTATAATTGCCCTAGGGACTCGTGTAACAGCTACCACATCAAAGCCGCGGTAGTAACATGTTTGGGATTGTTGGCCCGTACGCCATTCTGCTTAACCATGTATTCTCCCCGGACTTTCGCTGAGAGTCCCCAACCAGACTTTTCTCCACGTTGTGCATGACCGTCTGTGTATACTATTGCGTGGTGTCTCCCTTGCATTTAAGTCTATCCATCGTTGGACTTTCCTTTCTGCTAACCTTTAAATCACTGTCTATCCAATGTAATGATGCTCTCTGTATACTTCTTCCGAAATCACCCAGGCTAATTTTTGTATGACTTACTATCATCGTTAGTGACTCGTATATAGATCTTGGCCTATGCGAGCGCAAGTCTCGACTTCATCTTTGCAAGCCCAAGCCAATGTTACATCGTTCTGATGGAGAAATCTTGTCTTAGCAGAATAAAAATAACCAGGGAAAATATAAAGAGACCCAAAGAAATAATGAAAAATTATGTTAATAGACAAAAGAAGCATGGCTTGGAGAATATTCCAGGGAAATTGAAAAGCAATACAACACCCAAAATATCAAAAAGATTTATAAAAGAATAAATTATATTACTAATAAAAGAACACACAAATCAACGAGGTGCCTGAAAACCAAAGAAGGCAAAATTATAATTGCCAAGGATCCGATTTTAGATACAATGTGAGGGTACATAAAAGACTTTTACAACAATTCAATATAGGAACTGTAAGATATTCTAAAAAGAAAACATAACGTATAAATAAGCGGAACGTAAATAAGAATACGGGACTTTATCGAGGCCCCGTAATTGAAAAGAGTCAACTGTCACTGTCATTTACTGCCAATATAGTACCTTGCGGTGTATGGCAGATTAGTCTTTGAGCCTGAGGAATTAAGGCCGCCTGGCTAGTGCAGTCGCCGCGAACTGTGCAGGTTAAGGTTTTCTTTTTACCCCCGACAGAAAAAAAAAATCCCACACCTTACCGAGGGATCGAACCCAGGTCTCCCGAAGAAGAGTCCGGCGTTTCCAGATCGATTGCAGCTGATTTCGGACGTTCTGCGAGAGTTTGCGAATCACGTTTGTCAACCTTCGCCACGGATGTCGGCTATTATTATTACAGTATCTGTAGACAAGTAGCTCTTAGAGTTGTTTACTGATATCGTCTCAAACGTCTTAAAATTTAAAATTTATATTTTCCCCGTTGTGTTTAATATAATCATATTATTCTGCATATAATCTTTAAAATGTTCTGAATGCCATAAAGTGACACTCTATAAAGAAACATCTGTATTGTCACTATTTCACCAGGGTTGGACTACCCCAGAGACTATCTAGTCGGCAACGTGACAACCGTCTCGCTGGCCAGCCAACAGCATGAATACCCTTTTCTTCACTCGTTTTCTTTGAACTCAAGGGCAGTCCATAACGTGCTAATGCACTGGATTGATTTTTGCAAATGGATTAGCTTTCCCTATTACCAGTGTCCCTCGCCATTAGGGGAATCCTTACGACTTCAGAGTTACTTGTTATTTACGTCTCTACGTCACGGACGAGAAGCAACATTTACGTCAAACTGTCCGGTGAAGGGGTTGAACCCGCTACCTCGTCATCAGCACATTGGATGTTTACGAACGAGCGCATATAACTGTGAATGCAACTAGAATCGCCTAAAACTGCCAGCAACCCAGCCCCACCCCCTCCCTTGCTCTCTCTCTCTCTCTCTCTCTCTCTCTCTCTCTCTCTCTCTTCTCTCTCTCTCTCTCTCTCTCTCTCTCTCTCTCTCTCGCTTGGCCATGGGTGAAATCTAAACATCAAACATCTAAAATACTGAGCAATGCCTTTCTTTACTTATTTGCATTCGTGTACATTATCCTTGAACGTGATTATATCTCTAACACCAGGCCTGCCTTTGCTTATTTGATTGATGTATGTCTGGGTTAGCAATCTGAATGATAACAGGTCAGTAAGTACATTGTCCTTACCTTCGATCTATGCTGTTGTCATGTACCTGTGACTTAAGGGCGACTGTGCGGTCCGTGTACCACTAACTTTGGACAGACAGACAGACAGACAGACCGACAGACAGACAGTCAGATATACAGAATCTGGATTGCTGCTGGATACTTAGGGTGCCAATTGTAATTTGGTTATATGTCCGTCTGACCTTTCCTCTGAGTACTGAGTGTCAGCCAAATGCCAAATTCTATGGCGGGGAGTGACCAGAGAATCATGGAAGCATTCAGTACTCAGAGGAAAGACCAGATGAACACACAATCAGACTGCATCTGGTATCATTAGTAATTGGACTCTCCGCTGGTTGTTGTCGAAGAGGAAACACCACGTATGTCAATGTCTCAGTAACATAAAGAAAACAATGAAACAAATAAATGTAAATAAACGAGATGATAGAGAAAATAACCATATAGAAAACCGTTACAGAGAAAACTATGACAGTTAAAACGGCGATTGGAAGTCCCACAGGATTTCAAAGATTCAAGCATCATAACACTGTACAAGAACAAGGGCGATCGGAGCGACTGCAACAACTATAGGGGTATCTCACTTCTGTGTATTGTTGGAAAAGTATTTGCCAGAATTGTTCTGCGCAGACTTCAAGTCCTAGGAGATCAAGTCTACCCCGAATCACAGTGTGGCTTTCGACAGAACCGGTCTACCACTGATATGATATTCTCATTGCGACAAATGCAAGAAAAATGCCGTGAACAGAATCAACCACTGTTTATTGCCTTCATCGACCTCACAAAGGCATTTGATTTGGTCAGTCGTGAGGGTCTGTTCAAGGCACTAAAGAAGATTGGCTGCCCACCAACTCTTCTGTCCATTGTGGAATCGTTCCACACAGGCATGAAGGGTATAATCAAGTTTGATGGTGCAACTTCTGAAGAATTTGAAATCAAGAGTGGAGTTAAGCAAGGTTGTGTACTAGCTCCCACCCTCTTTGGAATATACTTTTCACTTCTACTGAAATATGCATTTCGTGATCAGGATGGTGGTATATACATTCACTCACGCTCAGATGGCGGCCTCTACAATGCTCAGAGATTGAAGGCTAAGACCAAAATTAGGAGGGTACTGATCAGAGAGTTGCTTTTTGCAGATGATGCTGCAGTTACGACCCACTCTGAGGAAGAATTGCAATGTCTACTATCTGCATTCTCCAATGCTTGTTCTGAATTTGGTTTAACAATTAGCAAAAAGAAGACACAGATTATGTCACAAGGTGCACATGGGGTACCATCAATCTTTATTGACGACGCCGAACTAGAGATAGTAGACCATTTTACATATCTAGGATCAGTGGTAAATAGCAAATTATCCCTAGATCAGGAAATCAATATCCGGATTGGTAAGGCAGCAACAACAATGAACAGGTTAAGAAAAAGAGTCTGGGAGAACAGGAAGCTTACTGCCAAAACAAAAGTCCTTGTCTATCAAGCCTGTGTCCTTAGTACTCTTCTCTATGGCAGTGAAACCTGGACAACTTACTCACACCAAGAGAACAATTTAAACAGCTTTCATATGCGGTGTCTGCGAAGAATTCTTGGTATTAAGTGGCAAGACAAAATCACAAATACTGAAGTATTGGAAAGATCAGGTTGTGTGACAGTTTATTCCATGCTCAGTCTTCGTAGACTTAGATGGATAGGACATCTTAGGAGGATGGATGATGGTAGAATACCAAAGGATATCTTTTTTGGTGATTACAGATGGGTAAGAGATCTCAGGGTGGGCCTCTACTACGATACAAAGATGTGTGTAAGCGGGACATGATTGATACAGGCATTGATAATGCACATTGGGAGCAAGTCGCCGCTGAACGTGTTGCATGGAGGGCAAATATCAGAAATGGAATAAAGTCAAAGGAGAAAATTATTGCAGAAAAGTCACACACCAAGCGTTTGAGACGTAAGATGGTGCATGATGGTGGAAATGACCACGTGTTCACATGCACCCACTGTGAACGGACATTTACAGCGCAAATTGGCCTTATCAGTCACACTCGCTACCGCCATAGTTAAAAGTTATTATGCCTTTTTAAAGCACAAACTATCGTCTGTCAAGACGGCAAGGTGCCAATGTGAGAACAATAATGGAGAAAACAATGACATTTGGAAACGATGTTACAGACAATAATGCTAGGGAAAACAATGATAGAAAAAAAATAATCATAGAGAAAAAAATTATTGAGAAAACGATGACAATTAAAATAGCGATTGTGAGAACAATAATAGAGGAAACAATGATATGTGAAATGATGTTGCAGACACTAATGATATGATGTCGGTTCTTGAATCAACTCTACTTAAATCTAACTTTTGGATTTTTGTAATTAAAAGCACGTAGTTGTATGAGTGTCTTTGTCTTCTTTTGTGTGCTGAAGAAGGCGTTTTAGCCGCAACCTCCCTTCTGTAACTTGTGATTATTTTCCTGTAAAGCTGACAAATTCGACTTTCCGTTGTTGTTGATATGCACCTTATATTAGTATATGACCTTACTGCAGTTCAACCAATATCATTTCCTTTGCAGCCACTTGTCATATGTATGTGATAGGTGTTAACTCGTGCCAATATCTTCCAGTTTTTCTGATGTCTTGTGTTCTCTTATTTCTGCTTCTGGTTTTGTAGTTTTACATGAAGGCCGAAGACAACCTGTGAATTCACTCATCCACGTTATATTTGATGATTGAACTGAACATTTTCTAGCAAGCTATCTCACAAACATCAGTAAACCTCACGTATTCCAACAAACACTGCATTTTCATTGTTTACATTAATTTCTTCAACAATGCTAAGTTTTATTTTTCATATAGCGAGTTTTAAAATAATCCGCAGTGCAGTCGAGAACACCTCATTAGTAATTTTGAAACAGTTTCAAGCTTATAGATTTGTTATTTGCACTTTTCTCCAGATGTAATTACTTGCACTCTCAGCGAAACAGCTCTGTAAATGTTGTTTGTACAGAAGGAGAGCATTTAGCCAAAGAGGATTTAATGGCCTTTCATTTCACGTCTCAGACCCGCTGTGCTCTATTAATGGCCTTTTGCTCTGGTTACCAGATTATCCCTTCGGACACTCAGTCATTTAGCATTTCATTCCTTCCTTGTCTGAGTAAAAAGTTAAATCTCTACAGATTCGTGTTTACGGTTTAAATCACATTATTTTATTTGTTGTCATCTCTAAATGTTACTTTACTTATTTCTGCTCATATTTAAATATGGTGGATGATGTGATTAGGACATTTTGTTTGTTAAAATTGGTGCATAAAAAAAAAAAAAAAATACCGGATTCCCGCCGCCTGTATTTACGAAATATTACAGCATTTCATCATTATTATCATTATGTGCCTTTCGACTGACGTGGCGATCATGCGTCTCCACTTATTATGATCTATAACAGCAGGTTCAGCTGATGTGCTTACATCTGTCCGTGTCATGATACGAGGCTGTCAGGAATCTTGCCAAGATACGAGAAGAAACGGCTGCAGCAGGATATAACAATATTGTTCAATGATCTAATGTCATGTTTTTCTTTAGAATACTTTGTGTTGTTCCGTTCCCGGTGAAGATTAATATAATCGATTCGCCGTTCGTTGTTTCATAGTAAACGTATTATGTTTTAATGTATTTTTATTATTTTGGAATACCTCTTCTCTCTCTCTCTCTCTCTCTCTCTCTCTCTCTCTCTCTCTCTCTCTCTCTCTCTCTCTCTCTCTCTCTCTCTCTCTCTCCCCCCCCCCGTTATTTATGTTCTACATTGTGGAGTCCGATGTAAGGCATGTGTCCGTGTTTAGTATATCTCGCCTTTTCCCAGGAGTTACACATACTTAACTGCTTTTATTTCCTATTGTCAATAATCTTCATTCGTGGTCTTCCTCTCTCTCTCTTTCGATACACGTTTCTAATTGTCGAATATTCCAGATTTTCTCTGTTCTTAATGTGGCAAAAAAAAAAAAATGACGCCTCTTTCTAATTTTTGGGATAATGTAGTTTTAAGTTATAACCTCTTTCAAAACATTTAGATTAATCATGTTAGCTTTTTATAGAATTCCCAGCATTCTTCTGTAAAACCGCATCTCTGACACACGTTAAGTAATAGTGGGGAAACGAGTTTCTGTCCGGCGGGTAGAATTAGACAACAGTGAAAAGAAACACTTATTGTCAAGGCTAGATGAGTGTGAATCACCGGAGGAAACAGGATTATGTCATTAGATCTGAGATTTGAGTACTGAGATATCACTAGAGGAATCAGGTTTATTTCATTGTATGATGAGTGCGAATCACCGGAGGAAACAGGATTATGTCATTAGATCTGAGATTTGAGTACTGAGATATCACTAGAGGAATCAGGTTTATTTCATTGTATGATGAGTGTGAATCACCGGAGGAAACAGGATTATGTCATTAGATCTGAGATTTGAGTACTGAGATATCACTAGAGGAATCAGGTTTATTTCATTGTATGATGAGTGTGAATCACCGGAGGAAACAGGATTATGTCATTAGATCTGAGATTTGAGTACTGAGATATCACTAGAGGAATCAGGTTTATTTCATTGTATGATGAGTGTGAATCACCGGAGGAAACAGGATTATGTCATTAGATCTGAGATTTGAGTACTGAGATATCACTAGAGGAATCAGGTTTATTTCATTGTATGATGAGTGTGAATCACCGGAGGAAACAGGATTATGTCATTAGATCTGAGATTTGAGTACTGAGATATCACTAGAGGAATCAGGTTTATTTCATTGTATGATGAGTGTGAATCACCGGAGGAAACAGGATTATGTCATTAGATCTGAGATTTGAGTACTGAGATATCACTAGAGGAATCAGGTTTATTTCATTGTATGATGAGTGTGAATCACCGGAGGAAACAGGATTATGTCATTAGATCTGAGATTTGAGTACTGAGATATCACTAGAGGAATCAGGTTTATTTCATTGTATGATGAGTGTGAATCACCGGAGGAAACAGGATTATGTCATTAGATCTGAGATTTGAGTACTGAGATATCACTAGAGGAATCAGGTTTATTTCATTGTATGATGAGTGTGAATCACCGGAGGAAACAGGATTATGTCATTAGATCTGAGATTTGAGTACTGAGATATCACTAGAGGAATCAGGTTTATTTCATTTTATGATGAGTGTGAATCACCGGAGGAAACAGGATTATGTCATTAGATCTGAGATTTGAGTACTGAGATATCACTAGAGGAATCAGGTTTATTTCATTGTATGATGAGCGAGATATCACTGGGAAAAAAAAGGGATAAGCTAGATACGCGAATTATCACTGGAGGAAATATTACTCTGCAATTGGGAGTTTAGTGACATATTACATCAGGAATTATTTGTCTCCCAAAGCACGGCTAGTGAGATAACACTAGAGAAAACAGATTTATGTCACTGTTAGGCTAATGAGATTTCTCTAGAAGAAATATGTTTCTGACATTGCGAGATGAACGAGATATGGCGATAGTTTCTGTCATAGTTGGATGATTGAAAAATCACTAGACTAAAACGCTTGCTGCCATTCTTACCAGTAGTATAGCGAGATAGCAGCTATAGTAAACACGCATCTCTTATTGGGAGTAGAGTGAAATTGCGCCAAGATGAAACATGCTTTTATTATAGCGAGTACAATGAGATAATTCGCAATTCCGCAAACGCATTCGATTTGGAAACAGACAGCCTTGCGCTGGTTTTCATACAATCGTATGTACCGCTGGTCCAGAATGCAATGACAAACTCCTGAACGTAAACATGCCAAGAAATCATAACATCCAAGAATGCTGGGGTTAACTGCGATGCCCTGTAAAGGATATGCAACTAAGTAACAATGAGATAACATGTCTCATTCAAAACTACTAGCGTCATATAACAGGCTTGTCGCAAAGGCCAGCAGTGTGAGATAGCTTGTGGAGGATGGAGCTTTCTGACAATGGGAATATATCTCATCATTCAGTGAAGTTGCAGTTTTCTGGTGATGGTAAGAAATCATTCAGTGATACATTATAGGTGACGGAACAACACACTATGGGTTGGATGATCGGGAAGAGAAATGTTACTACTGCTTTCCCAGAACTCTCCATCCATCCATCATGTGCCATGTCGGTAAGCGTGGGCGGTCATGACTCGCCATTTCACTCGATCACCAGAGTCATGGATCAGCTCAGTGTTCCTGTCTCGACCATGCCACGTGGTCAAGCCTTCCAGGTATTTACTGCTCTGTCTTCCCATTGTTCTCATCCCCTCGATCTTGCCAGTTGTCACCAAGTTCTCCAATCAATTTCTTCTTATAACATGTCAAAAATGTTGACTGTTTATATCTAATTTCTCTAATCAATTTACGAGTTTCATTTGTAGTACGTGGTCATTGGTTTTTAAGTCTCTCCATCGTATTCTTTGCATACGCCTCAGAAACCACATTTTTACAGCCATCAGATGTTTTTCTGCTTGACTGCTCATTGTCCAAGCTTCAGATCCATACAAAAGTATAGGCTCTATGTAGCGCATCAGAACTCTTTTTCTCGTTTCAATTGATACATTTTTATTGGTCAGTATGATTTTCATCTTGCTAAAGGCTACTTTTGCCATGGCGATTCTTGTTCTAATCTCTTCAGGCATCTCCCATCAGTGTTATGACTGTTCCGAGATAATTGTACCTATTCACTTGTTGAAGAATATTTCCATTCACTTGTATATTATGATGTCGAATGGCGATGAAAATGGCGACGACCTAATGCCCATTCTTCAGGAGACGCTGTTTGGAGTGTTTTTCTGTGGATTATGTGTTGTTATTTCGTATTAGTTTTTGGAAGTTATTCACAAGAAGCCACGGAAGGCAGGTGGTAGATGCAATTTGAGGGCAGCCAACAGATAGTTGTTGGTTATTGTCTCAATTTTCGCGATTGTAGGCAGAGGATCTCTTTCACGAGGCAATGGCTAGCGTCACCGGCTAGTATGGTCACTGCCAAGGAAAGAAAGCAATGGCAAACTACCTTCTTTAAAAGTGCCTAGTTTATAATGCTTCGCCTAGAACAAGCTCATTAAAACACTGGGTCAACCTCACATTCGTACTATTCTAACCAGTTCAACCACTGTCGAGTGAGCAATGAGTCATCGTGTCAGGATGTGAGTGAAATATGAGTCATTGTGTAAGGATTTGAATGAACAATGCGTCATCGTGTCGGGATGTTAGTGAACAATGAGTTATTGTGTCAGGATGTGAGTGAACAATGAGTAATCGTGTCGGGATGTGAGTGAACAATGAGTTATTGTGTCGGGGTGTGAGTGAACAATGAGCCAGTGTGCCGTGATGTGAGTGAACTGTCAGTTATTGTGTTGGGATGGGAGTGAACAATTTGTCATTTTATCGGAATATGTGTGAACGAACAGTCATTTTATCAGGATTTAAGTGAACAATCAGTCATTGTGTAAGGATATGAGAAAATAGTGAGTAAGTGTGTTGATATGTGAGTGAACAATTAGCCACATTATAGCGATGTGAGTGAACAACGAATCAGTGTGCGGGTCGGCCAGCTTGGACTGGGTTTCCTCTATCTGGTTTTTTGTCAGTCGTCTCAGGTTATTTCTTGTTGGACATATTCTGTCGGTCCTCAGAGATCTGAAATACCGGTGAGGAAATATTCCCGTTCTTAGGCATTCCTTAAGAAATCTCAATCGACAATGCTGTACCGATATTTTACACTTCAGCCTGAGTAATTCATCTAATCGCTTCACAATTGGTAAAGGGAGGCGTCGTTTCAGAAACATGATCATAAAAAAAAAAAACCAAAAAAACTATACGACAGTGGTTCTCAACCGGTGGGGAATTACCCCCCCCCCCCCCAAGGGAATTTTAGGGTTTCCAGGTGGGGGTGGGGGGGGGGAGAATGATCAAGATCGCGTTAATACAGGAACCGATTACTTGATGTTTGATATTTTTCCCTTCATACTTTACGGTTCTGTACGTCTCACCTTCTAATAATAACTTTATAAAGTAAGTAGACCCACAAATCACGTTTTATGTGGACGCTAGACTTGTTTTGATATGTGCTTCCATTATTACGTATACTGTGTAGAGACAGGAACGGGAGGGGGGGGGGGGATTTTAGGTAGGAAATACGAAAACGGGGGGGGGGGGGAATGACGTTGTGAAAACATGGTGAAGGGGGGCAAGGGCAAAATTTTTAGGTAGGAAATACAAAAAGGGGGGCTGGGGGGGGGGGGATGACGTTCTAAAAATATAGTGTAGGGGGGGGCACGGGCCAAAAAAGTTGAGAACCACTGCTATACGATGTTGTTGCATGCCCTTTTCAAGACTTTTCGATCAATCCCAGGATTATTTTCAAGGCAATTGAACGTTGAGTAGTTTGCCATTGCTTTCTGACCGAGAAGTCAACTGTAAAGTCCAACAATGCCGGTGTAGGGGTTGAACCATCAGCACACCAGAAGGTTAAGAGCGAGAGACGTTCTTTTTGTCCGCGTCGACATCTGACCTCTTGACGTCCACGTTGACCTCTGCTTGACGCCCATGTTGACCTCTGACGTTTTGACGTCCACGTTGACCTCTCACATCTTAACGTCCACGTTGACCTCTGACGTCTTGACGTCCATCTTGACCTCTGACGTCTTGACGTCCATGTTGACCTCTGACGTCTTGACGTCCACGTTGACCTCTCACATCTTAACGTCCACGTTGACCTCTGACGTCTTGACGTCCGTCTTGACCTCTGACGTCTTGATGTCCATGTTGATCTCTGGTGGCTTGACATCTACGTTGACCTCTGACGTCTTGACGTCCACGTGGATGAAATATACGATAGTTACAATAGAACATGTTTATAAAAGTCATGTAAAGGGTGATACAGAACATGAACCAGGAAACGAAAAGAATAACAATGACGATTAAGATAATTATAGGAAGCTTTTTATGTTGAAAAAATAAATAACTTCAGAACAGAGAGCCCTTTCTAATTTTGGAGTATGTGTGACAAAAATAGGTATATGTGATTAATTATATACAGAACACATGCACGAACGCACACACACACACACACACACACACACACACACACACGCACGCACACACACAAACACACACACACACACACACACACACATACACACACGCGAGCGCTCTATGGCGCGCGCTGACATTTATCATTGACACCTTGCCGTATTGACAGACGATAGTTTGTTACATTGTGTTTCAACAAGACATAATAACTGGAACCGATGACGGTAGCGAATGTGACTGATTGTCGTAGTAATCCTTTATTACTTTAGTGTCGTCCCTGGAGTGAGGGGAATCAACACCCACATTTTTATTAACCCAATATAATTGTCCTAGAGAAAACACCAGACTCCGTCCACAAAACTCCGTCAATCTGTCGACACCTCTTTCTTACTCTCACTCACCCCTGGATCATACCCCCTCTCACTCTTCCCCAACACCACATACTCAACAACTCTAGCTTTAACAAATAAATACAAAATAATTTATTAAAGCAGAGAGTATGTGTGTGAGAAGTGTGTGTGTGTGTGTGTGTGTGTGTGTGTGTGTGTGTGTGTGTGTGATGTGTATAATGTATGTCGAATTCTAGTGTGCCTGTAGATTAAGAGCAGCAGATCAGGAGCCAAGTCAGATGATCATCATAGCAAGGGTACGCCACAGCATGATAGCTTAGCATAAGAACGAACACCTCACCCATTGATGCGTCTCTTCTTCCAGACGTTGACTTTCTCCGGGATCCACTGGGTCGACTAGATGCATGATTCTCCGAAAATAGTTATTGTATAACCTTTATCATGGATCTGTCACTCACTATAAAGACTAAGGTCCCTATAACTCAGATAAGTACGGATCTCTGTACTGTGAAAACTAGTTTTCAATTTCACAGGTCTCACATTTGTTCTAATCCATTTTCATAGATTGTCACACACAAACGGTTCTAAAGTACTTCTTCACTGTACTAAATTATTCCACGAGAACTCCATGTTCAATGTTCTTTTCTATTCACTAGTGTTCAGTGGTATGTGGTGAAGAAACGAGTATCACCAAACCTGGGTGAATTCCTATTGTAAATGAATCGATAATAATGTTTTGATCAACTGAGCCAGTTTCGTATGGACCCTCTGGATCCTAGGCCTAGCATAAACAGTGCTGACTGTACATTCTTCTGGATATTTATTCATCTTATAAAATAAAGTGAATGTTCATTTGATGTTCTTCTTAATGAGAGTTGACTTCCATCAAACCCAGTGTAGAGCTTCCTCATAGACGTAGGGGAACCTGTTAGAGAAAGAGACCACATCTGGTGAAGGCCGCCTGATACTTATCCCTACTAGCTGAATGTAGGCCTACTGCCTTGCTCAGAGATTTATCAGTGAACTAAACTCTGTCAATGATCGGAATGGCTCATCTCTTTAATCTGAATCAGGGTAAGACAAGGATAGACCAATAGATATAGTGCAGAACCCCAGTAGGCACCCCACTGGAAGATCCCACTATTGGATATTTCCCCCATCTCCCAACCCACTACACTCTTCTCACCAGCAGAGCTAATTCTCACTTCACTACTCTATTCTCACTAACAGAGCTAATCATCACTTCACTACTCTATTCTCAACTAGCAGAGCTAATCATCACTTCACTATTCTATTCTCAACTAGCAGAGCCAATCATCACTTCCCTAGCTAGTTTTAACAATGCTACTGCCTATATTAATTAGGCCTAAATATATTATATTTAATACCTTATGCAACACCGCATCACTCCTGGATGGCCTCTACAATTTGCCGTAAAGACACATGTTATTTAATCTTTAATTAATCTAACACTGTAGAGCTCTGCGAATTCCTATCAGCGGTACACGTCAGCTCAGGTCAACCTTTTCTTCAACACTAACTGTAAACAAGTCATGTTTTTGTCAAGAGCCTTGGGTTGTTTTGGTGACGTTCCTTTGATGTCACGCAGGTGTCCTCAAGGGCACTAACTATTTCAGATGGTTCAGGGGCAGATTATCCATTTCAGAATAAGTTTTCTCCCCTTTTTTTAATCAATGCAGAAGTTGTCTACCCCTGTTTTGACAACCAAAACAAGCCCGCGTGTCACAACCACATGCCCACAATTTTTCTGTCTGGTGGGGACTTTCAAAGCCGACTCCACTGTTTGATCTCGCCGACTCTCCCGTAGTAAACAACTTGTAGTGGCGAATACAGCCTGTCCTTGGTATTTTTATCATCTGATTGTCAATTACAGTGATTTTCACGACACTGATAAGGCCAATTCGCGCTGTAAATGTTCGTCCACACTGGATGCATGTGAACACATGGTCATTTCAACCATCATGCATCATCTTACGTTTCACACGCTCGGTGTGTGACATATCTGCAATAATTTTCTCCTTTGTCTTTACTCCATTTCTAATATTTGCCCTCTATGCAACACGTTCAGCGTCGACTTGCTCCCATGCCAAGAAGTGGCTCGTTGAAGATAGAATATATCTATATAGTTTTGGCTGTACTTGGTATCACCAGAAGTGAGAAAGGAGGAGTTAAGACATGCAACGTAATCTGGTTACTTATGACTGCATAGACAAAGTACCTCCCGGACATAGATTCCCACTTCTGGACAATATGTGTGAACCCCCACTAAATGATACAAAATGTGTGTACTTGATTACGCTGCACAAACATTTTTAAACATTTAGAATTATACGGACAAATTGAGTTTTAAAATACAACAACTGTGTTTATTATTGCTATTGATGATCATATGATGATGATGATTATATTATGGTATACGTAACTCATCTGGCTGAAAAGCTCAGAAGCACATAGGTCATGCTTCCCCCAGTGAGACGTAGTTCACTGTCAGATTGAAGGAGTCCAAATTGGTCCCTCACAAGGCTAAGTCACTTCCTGATATGGGTTGTTGACTGTCCATTGCTCCTAAGAGATCTGGAATGAAACGAACTGATATGGGTAGTATCTACGTCTACACATCTCAAAACACATATGTCTATACATTCATATAAACATACATTCAAGTCATAATATATGATGGTATGATGATATATATGATGGCATGTTACATAAACATATATCAGTTCTAAATAAATAAATATATATGTATATATTAATAAAACTATTTAGAACATCTATAGCTCAAAACATACATATTCATATACATTTGTGTAATGGAGTGTTTCCCATATAAGTTCACCTCACTTACTCTTTCCCTTTCTGATTCATTCATACTGTCTTGTCGGAAGGGCTGGTCGCACAGTCCTGTCGAACATTAAATGCCTTCCCTGAATCTGTCTGGGATATTGAATGTCCTAAGTCATGTCTGTCCTCATGCAGACATCATGCAGACAATGTGAACTGGTGCCATTCCTCAAACCAAGTGGTTTCACCATAATCTTGGTAGGCACTCAAAGTGTTGGTCCAAATAATCAATGTTAATTGGACGCTATCAAGAGACTGGTAGCTCTCAGGAATTTCTCCTAAGTAGTCAGTCTCCCCAATGTTTAACATCATACAGGATGAATCTAAATGCATCTCCTGTACATGAATAAGCCACACGCTCATGTAGCTTGGATAATGGATTTCTCCAAATTGTCACATACAACAAGTCAGACAACCAAGTAGTGAATGAAAGAAGAAGATAAAGTTCACAGTAGTAGTAAAGTTTACAATAGTAAATCTAGAAACTGGAACATTAAGTACAAAGAAAATCCACGAGTGTAAAGTTTGGGAGAATATGTAGAAACAGGAAACTACACAAGCCTTCAGACTAGCAGACAAACTAATCAGAGTAATGGTATTACCTGGGTTATAGCTAGGAAATCCTGTCATACGACTTCGTACAGAAGTCCAACAGAACGAAATGTTAATATTTCTCCAGTAGGTATCCTAAGAATGCTATTGTAAATTTGCGTCTGAAGTCTTGCTGGCCATGCATGTAGTTTTATTCTCTTCAGCCCTGGCTAGTTTTCACGTTGGCTAATTAATATATCCCCTATTAATTAACTCCACCTATTTTCCACATGTACTATGACGGGATGGATTAAGTCCCAAACTCTTCTCACCCCTCCTCCTTTCCTGTGAAGGGTAGTTTCATCTGTCAATCAAATTGACCGATACCACATTCCTGAAACAATGAATTTGCTCCTGCAACAGACGTTGCGTCATACCTACATTCCAATCTGCTGGTGCCTTCTCACTTTCCCGGGAATTAACAAGCTTTTATCTCCTGGGTTGCGACGAGGTGTAAGGCCGGCATTATATTGCCGTCTTACAATCCCCCGTCTGTCCGCTGAACTCGCTTGTAGCGGCAACTACAAACGTTTTCTGTCTCCGCAAAGTCTGGCTCTTATCTCTCATTCTGCCGTGGCTGGTTCACACGTTAGGTCCTGTTGAACGTAAGGTGTTAGTCCCTATTCCAACCGCAGGCTTGTAAACTAACACGTCAATCTCAACTGACTGGCTCCGCGATGTCTGGTTGATCAGAACATCAAAGGGAAAATCTCTTAGATGTAGAGACCAGACGTTGCTTTGATCTACCAATGTAGTAAAAATGATAGTGCGGGCTCTAAGTGACTCTGTATTTTTCTCTTACGTTTTTATCCTCTTCTAGGAACGTTTATTCTTTTAGAGAATTTTAGAAAAATATTGTGGGCTCTGTAATTCCTTGAAAACTTGTGTAATTATGATGCTGCCGGGGCTGTCCCGTCACATAGCTCTCCAATTTAAGTAGGTTCATTAATGAAGCCTATAACAGAGCCTCGGCAGCATTCAAGAATGTATCTAAGTTCTCTCCGTTCTCCAACTGCCTCCAAGTCTGGGTTCCCAATATTCTTTGTGGCAGTGGGATGTTCTATGAGTCAAAAGAAATATCCCATGTCCATCCTCCCAGGATAAATCTTGCAAATCTTTGCTTCTGGTGTTGTGTCGGATTTCCGGGCTATTGCTCGGTAATGTCCTGTCCTCTGGAGGTTTTACTTTTTCCCAGCCGGGAAATTGCAAAATGCATAACAAGATTCTCCTGCGCCGCAGAGAGACTGTTATTATCCACTTTATTTCTGGCCATTGTCCTATAAGCAGAGGAAGTGCCATCAGTGGTTTCTTAAAAGAATTGGTCGCAGTAATGTTGCTCCATTTTCTTTTCCTCCATCGGCCAAAGATCATAATAAAATCCTTTAATCTCCTCCTTTTGGCAGGAAATTTTCTAAACATCATAGTTTTATGATGTGCATTCAACTCGTACTTGCCTCTTTCTGGGTAGGGCGTCTGTTTACTCCCTCCTGATTTAAGAGTTTTCTTTCCTCGATAATTATTTATCCAGGTGCGTTCCTCTTCAACAGAGTTCCATTTTGAATCTGTGTTTGAAAGTATAAGGCTAGTAGAAGTTGTCCAGCTTTGAGAAATCATGTTGTTCCCCAAGAACTGTGAATTTGTATCACTCCTTGTAGAAGTATACATAAACAGCTGTTCTCCCCATCCAACATTGGTTGAAGTGAAAGGTAAACAAGGTCCTGAGTGTTGAGTATACCAACCGCTCCGGTTTTGTTCCGCTGCAGAGTCCATCATTTGTGATCCCCTGTTAGCTTCAGCTGTGTTGATGATAGGTATTACCTTCATCCTGTCCAAAGAAGTATTTTCTTCTTTGTTGTTAGCAGACATGTTTATCGTCCCTGAATCAGAGTCCGTGGTATAACCTACATGAATGCTTTGTGTATCTTGAGTTTCCTTTTCGAAAGACTCCAAGATACTGACATCGTAAGAATTCTCCTCCGTGTCTTGTCTGTCCTCCATGGCTGGGCTCTCTTGTGCCAAGTCCAATTGAGGTATTCTCTCCCTGGTCTGGTTTTCTTGTGCCAAATCCAATAGAAGTGAATGTTGTGGGGTGTCATTTTCAATGTCATCTCCCACCTGAGATAAGTAATTCATACTGATAATTCTTTCATCTTGTGTGGCCACATAGAAAGAAACACTGGAATCCTGTTTTACATCCATTCCAGTCTTAGCTGAATTCATTTCCACTCCTAGTTTATCTGAACTGAAAGGAATAAGAGAATCGGGTAAGGTCTCGCCTTCGATCTCTTTAATAGTTTTCCTCAGGTCCTCCTCCTCCTGGATTTTTCTCCTTTGGGAAGTCTTAGGAAGCTCCTGAGATTGCTGGGTTGCCAAGCCAGCTAATCCGCTTTTATTGCGGTGTAAACATTTTTCACATTTGTGACTGTTTACTGTACCCTGGGTACATTTTTCCATATTCCGTTTATTTTTCGGAATTGAGGGAAGCATCTGCCTTTCTGTGCGCAAGTTTTTGTTTTTCTGAGCCATGGGGATTTGCGAAGGAATGCGTGCCTCTTCTTTGTGACGGTCAGCTTCCCCGCTTTCTATCAGAGTTTCGGCTTGAGTGATTGGCTTTTCCTCAGTCTAGCTGGTAGATTCCTCCACGTTCAGTATTTCAATTTGCTTCTTCTTAATCTCATCTTCTTCAGCTTTGTGACGCATATCTGCTTCTAATTCTGCAAGTCTTTTCATCATCTGCTCATCTTCTTTGTCCCACCAATCCATTTCATCTCTGATAAATAGTTCTAGCTTCTCTCCTATTAAGCTGAGCCTTATGCCCCATCCTCTCGCGGACTCTAAGAAATCTGTGCGTGCATCCATGATCTCTTCTCAGCTTAAACTAAGGCAAGTAATTATACTATTACCCTACAGAGAGCTAGTCAGATTTATGATAGAGCAGGATAGTGACAAGAGGAACAGACACTGCTATGAGAATGATAGTAGTGAATTTGAGAGGGAAAGTTGATGCAAAGCAGTCCGTCATACACTGAATTAACTAAGCATTATCAAATTATTCATGATTAAATCAAATGATAAAGCATGTAATCAAAAAATCATCAAGTAAATCATCAATAAACTAATTAATATCACTAATTACTGTGATTATTAATTCTACAGTGGTGAATGATGTATATTAACTCATATGATATTATCCGTTATTAACTTTTTAACAAGTTATTTAAATTCTACAGACTTCCCTAGAAACAAATTCCTAAGTTAATACTTAGCAAATGTAATGGGTGAAGAATGAAAGAATGGTTTATAAAAATCAATAGTCTAGAATTTATTCTCTGATTCTATCATGGATGAGAAGTCCTAATGTGTCAAAATCTTGCCTACAATCAAGCAAGCTATTACATTAGAAATAAATTATACCTAACTAATGCTGCTAAGAATGTAAGTGAGAATGACCTAGGTTCTATCCATGGGCAAGCCCGGAATAATACCAGACTAACAGATTTGAAATAGGTTCGTTCCTTGCGAGTGAACCAAAGTGTTCTAGGGTTTACTCCCGGATTCTATAGCGGGCGAGCAGACCAATATGTCACCAACTGGCTGGGGTTAGATCCCAGATGGGCAACCACTCAGCCAAAATCATTTTCTTCTACTGGTGTTTAGTTCTGGATGCAGTTTAAGATCCCCTAACTCTGTCAGAAGGGACTAATTAACACCCCAGATCCCAGAGAGATAACGTGGAACAAATGTCTGTTATGCTGATTTAAGACACTGTCCCTGATACTCAAGAAAACAACCAAGAAGTGGCTCGTTGAAGATAGAATATATCTACATAGTTTTGGCTGTACTTGGGATCACCAGAAGTGAGAAAGGAGGAGTTAAGACATGCAACGTAATCTGGTTAATTATGACTGCATAGACAAAGTACCTCCCGGACATAGATTCCCACTTCTGGACAATATGTGTGAACCCCCACTAAATGATACAAAATGTGTGTACTTGATTACGCTACACAAACATTTATAAACATTTAGAATTATACGGACAAATTGAGTTTTAAAATACAACAACTGTGTTTATTATTGCTATTGATGATCATATGATGATGATGATTATATTATGGTATACGTAACTCATCTGGCTGAAAAGCTCAGAAGCACATAGGTCATGCTTCCCCCAGTGAGACGCAGTTCACTGTCAGATTGAAGGAGTCCAAATTGGTCCCTCACAAGGCTAAGTCACTTCCTGATATGGGTTGTTGACTGTCCATTGCTCCTAAGAGATCTGGAATGAAACGAACTGATATGGGAAGTATCTACGTCTACACATCTCAAAACACATATGTCTATACATTCATATAAACATACATTCAAGTCATAATATATGATGGTATGATGATATATATGATGGCATGTTACATAAACATATATCAGTTCTAAATAAATAAATATATATGTATATATTAATAAAACTATTTAGAACATCTATAGCTCAAAACATACATATTCATATACATTTGTGTAATGGAGTGTTTCCCATATAAGTTCACCTCACTTACTCTTTCCCTTTCTGATTCATTCATACTGTCTTGTCGGAAGGGCTGGTCGCACAGTCCTGTCGAACATTAAATGCCTTCCCTGAATCTGTCTGGGATATTGAATGTCCTAAGTCATGTCTGTCCTCATGCAGACATCATGCAGACAAGGTGAACTGGTGCCATTCCTCAAACCAAGTGGTTTCACCATAATCTTGGTAGGCACTCAAAGTGTTGGTCCAAATAATCAATGTTAATTGGACGCTATCAAGAGACTGGTAGCTCTCAGGAATTTCTCCTAAGTAGTCAGTCTCCCCAATGTTTAACATCATACAGGATGAATCTAAATGCATCTCCTGTACATGAATAAGCCACACGCTCATGTAGCTTGGATAATGGATTTCTCCAAATTGTCACATACAACAAGTCAGACAACCAAGTAGTGAATGAAAGAAGAAGATAAAGTTCACAGTAGTAGTAAAGTTTACAATAGTAAATCTAGAAACTGGAACATTAAGTACAAAGAAAATCCACGAGTGTAAAGTTTGGGAGAATATGTAGAAACAGGAAACTACACAAGCCTTCAGACTAGCAGACAAACTAATCAGAGTAATGGTATTACCTGGGTTATAGCTAGGAAATCCTGTCATACGACTTCGTACAGAAGTCCAACAGAACGAAATGTTAATATTTCTCCAGTAGGTATCCTAAGAATGCTATTGTAAATTTGCGTCTGAAGTCTTGCTGGCCATGCATGTAGTTTTATTCTCTTCAGCCCTGGCTAGTTTTCACGTTGGCTAATTAATATATCCCCTATTAATTAACTCCACCTATTTTCCACATGTACTATGACGGGATGGATTAAGTCCCAAACTCTTCTCACCCCTCCTCCTTTCCTGTGAAGGGTAGTTTCATCTGTCAATCAAATTGACCGATACCACATTCCTGAAACAATGAATTTGCCCCTGCAACAGACGTTGCGTCATACCTACATTCCAATCTGCTGGTGCCTTCTCACTTTCCCGGGAATTAACAAGCTTTTATCTCCTGGGTTGCGACGAGGTGTAAGGCCGGCATTATATTGCCGTCTTACAATCCCCCGTCTGTCCGCTGAACTCGCTTGTAGCGGCAACTACAAACGTTTTCTGTCTCCGCAAAGTCTGGCTCTTATCTCCCATTCTGCCGTGGCTGGTTGACACGTTAGGTCCTGTTGAACGTAAGGTGTTAGTCCCTATTCCAACCGCAGGCTTGTAAACTAACACGTCAATCTCAACTGACTGGCTCCGCGATGTCTGGTTGATCAGAACATCAAAGGGAAAATCTCTTAGATGTAGAGACCAGACGTTGCTTTGATCTACCAATGTAGTAAAAATGATAGTGCGGGCTCTAAGTGACTCTGTATTTTTCTCTTACGTTTTTATCCTCTTCTAGGAACGTTTATTCTTTTAGAGAATTTTAGAAAAATATTGTGGGCTCTGTAATTCCTTGAAAACTTGTGTAATTATGATGCTGCCGGGGCTGTCCCGTCACACTGAACATTGAATAAACCGTCACACAACCTGATATTTCCAATACTTCAGTATCTGTGATTTTGTCCTGCCTCTTAATTCCAAGTATTCTTTGCAGACACCGCATATGAAAGCTGTTTAAACATTTCTCTTAGTATGAGTAAGTTGTCAAGGCTTCACTGCCATACAGAAGAGTACTAAGTAGACAGGCTTGATAGACAAGGACGTTTGGTTTGACAGTAAGCTTCCTGTTTTCCCAGACCCTTTTTCTTAACCTGTTCATTGTTGTTGCTGCCTTACCAATCCGGATGTTGATTTCCTGATCTAGGGATAATTTACTATTTACCTGTGATCCTAGATATGTAAAATGGTCTACTATCTCTCGTTCGACGTTGTCCATAATGATTGATGGTACCCCATGTGAAACATATGACATAATCGGTGTCTTTTTGTTTTTTGCTAATTTTTAAACCAAATTCAGAACAAGCATTGGAAAATACAGATATTAGACGTTGTAATTCTTCCACAGAGTGCGTCGTAATTTCAGCATCATCTGCAAAAAGCAACTCTCTAATCAGTACCCTCCTAATTTTCTTCTTGGCCTGCAATCTCTGAGCATTGTAGAGGCCACCATCTGAGCGTGAGTGAATGTATATACCACTATCCTGATCACGAAAGGCATATATCAGTAGAAGTGAAAAGTATATCTGAGCGTGAGTGAATGTATATACCACTATCCTGATCACGAATGGCATATTTCAGTAGAAGTGAAAAGTATATTCCAAAGAGGGTGGGAGCTAGTACACAACCTTGTTTAACTCCACTCTTGATTTCAAACTCTTCTGAAGTTGCCCCATCAAACTCGATTATACCTTTCATGCCTGTGTGGAACGATTCCACAATGGACAGAAGAGTTGGTGGTCAGCCAATCTTCTTTACTGTTTTGGACCCTCACAACTGACTAAATCAAATGCCTTTGTGAGGTCGATGAAGGCAATAAAAAGTGTTTGATTCTGTTAATGGCATTATTCTTGAATTTTTCGCAATGAGATTGTCATATCAATGGTAGACCGGTTCTGGAGGAAGCCACACTGATTCGGGGTAGAAGTGATCTCCTAGGGCTTGAAGTCTGCGCAGAAGAATTCTGGCAAATACTTTCCAAACAATACATAGAAGTGAGATACCCCTATAGTTTTTGCAGTCGCTCCGATCATCCTTGTTCTTGTAGTGTAATGATGCTTGAAACTTTGAAATCCTGTGGGACGTGTCCTTCTCGCCAGTATAGCTCTATTAGTTGGTGGATCTGTAGAGTGAGTGTGTATTGTCCACTCCTGATAACCTCTATTCGAATCCCATCCCTACCTGGGGCCTTGCCTGATGCAAGTTATTTATAGCACACTTAACTTCTGTTACGGTGGAAAGTGTGTCCAGGTGGTCAAGATTTGGTAGGGCCTCTATGGCGTTGAGGGCATCATCCGCTTGTTTGGTCTCGCTTGAGTATAGCTCCAAATAGTGTTCTACCCATCTATTCATCTGCTGTTTATTATCAGTAATGATTTCTCCAGTCAAGGTTTTCAATGGTGCACTTCTTTTGATCATTGGACCACAGGCTTTCTTTATTCCTTCATACATGCTTCTGATGTTTCCCTTATCACTTGAATGGACTCACATAACTTGATCCAATAATCATTTGCACACTGCCTGGCAGCCTTTTGCACATCCTTCCTAGCTTGCTTCAGCTCACTGAGAGTGTTACGCGATGTTCTTTTTTTGTTTCTTAAGAAGCTATCTTCTTTTCATCAATTAAGAGCTGCAGTGTCTGGCTGCTTGCAGCAAACCAGTCTTGCCTCTTACGATCCACAGTGCCGTAAACCCCTACCGCAGTTTTATAAGAGTTTCCTTATGTTACCCCACTTTTCACTTACTATACAATTTTCTGATGTATCAGTGAACGCGACTTGAAGTTGCTATTGGAACTCAAAGCACTTATCAGGATTGTGGGTGTTAATAATATTAATCCTGGGGCTAGATTTGAGTTTAGCTGTGTAGATTCTCTTCGGTCTGAGTCTATCAACAACCAAAGAATGATCCGTATCACAGTCGTGGTAACTTCGAGTTAATGTTTGGTTCAGATGTTGTGTGATTATGAAGTCCAGCTGATGTCAATGGCCGGATCTTGGATGTTTCCATGTGACCTTATGCAGCTCTTTTGTTTTTAAAAATGAGTTTGTAATATACTACAGGTCATTTCTGGTGCAATACTCCAGGAGCATTTGCCCATTTTCATTCATGCGACCGATGTTGTATTTTCCAAGGCAGACTGACTATGAACTCAAGTCCTTGCCCACACGAACATTGAAATCACGGAGCATATAAATGTAGTCTGATTTTGGAACTGCCGTGATCACAATGTGTAACTACCCATAGAACGAATCCTTTATATGATCAGGGGAAGTGAGTCTTTGTCCCAAAGCAGTGATAATGATGGCAAAACCACAAGAGGTTGCCAAGCGCACGGATAATAGTCTTTCATTACCTCCAGCTGGAATTTCAATCATTCCCAGTAGCGAATTCTTCACTGCAAAGCTCATGCCATCTTGCCTTCTTTTTTGCCTCCTCTCTACCCTTCCAAAACAAGGTGTAATTGTTTTCCCTGAGTGACCCTTCCTCAGCGAGGAGAGTCACCTGCAGGCAGACAATATCAATGCTAAGACGATTTAGTTCAGCATCAATCACAGCCGTTTTTCTCACATCGTCAATATTGGTCAAGTCAGTGGAAAATCCTGGACACATGGCTCTTACGGTCCAGGTTGCAAGCTGTAGCTTGAAGTTTCTATTTTTCTTTTTAGTAGTACATTGTGTATTGGTTTTACAACCTGTGATTCAGATTTTGTCCTAGCCCCAAGCACCCATTGAAGCAGGCAGGCTGTCGCGTATCAGCACCCAATTGGCTGGGGACTGCCCAACTTGAGGCGATCAGTAGCTGATCAGTGACAACTGTAGGTCTCTCCCACCGTCAGAGGCAATCCGTGGTGCACTATGTCTACGCCAATTGACAAGGACTTATAACCCGTAACTGCTACCTCTCACTTTGATTCCGAGACCAGTTAAGACCAGCGATGGAGGTATGTCTCAATAGCACAAATCCTGGGCTAAATTATAGTGACCATGTGTTGCCCATGCAGCACAATCCCTCTCTCAGCCTATCTAGTTCACTCCAGAGGAAAGGTAACATCAATACATCTGGAACAAGACAAGCTGCAGAAGCTGCCGGATCAGCAAACCGATGCTCTAACTGTCCGCCTGTCGGAGCTTCGATCCTAGACCAGCTACCAACAAATTCTTAGGATCTGGTCTGCCCTGCCATGACATTTTGTCTTTAGGTTGCATTTCCTCGCACAAGGTTAAGACCCCCGGAATCTCTCTCTCTCTCTCTCTCTCTCTCTCTCTCTCTCTCTCTCTCTCTCTCTCTCTCTCTCTCTCACAGACAGACAGACAGACACACACACACACACACACACACATTTATATATGCAATATAAACGTTGACAACTAAATCAATGACGTGTGCCACATGTTTAGTGACAAATGAAACCGGCGTCCCAGGGAAGGTAACTGAATTGTCAAGAAAACAATAGCAACAATGAGAGGCAGATGTGTGTAACTCTTCAACCAAGTTGACACTGATGAATGCCGGTTTCATTGTGGAGATTGTTTCAGATGAATGTTTCAAATTTCCGTTTTCTGTTCAGGTTCAAAGAGTGAACTGGGTTTCTATGAAGGACAGCATCCGGTATGGATGCCAGCGTGATCGACGGAGCTCCTGGGCATGAAGATAACATGTCAAGTGTCAGGATTGCACAAGAACTCGAGGATCTGTACTCCAACACATCAGCTGCTAACTCTCCGGCATATGACCTTTCTGCCCAGGGTATCAGTCTCTCGACACCAATCATAATGATGACGTTTGGCGTGGTCGGCAATGTTCTGGCCCTAATTGTTCTCTACTCGTCCAGGAGAGAGGTAAGCACGTGTGTTGGAAACCTGTCAGAATGTCTCTCTATACTTCAGTTCATCTCATCTCATATCATCATGTTCCTTGAGGTGTCGAGGTGATGTATAAACAGCGGGAGAGTGCCCGCTTGTGGGCTTCATGTATCGATATCCCCATAGGCTCTGTTATTCCCTCCGTCCATCGTTTATGTGGTAGGCCTCTTCTTCTGCACTACAATAAATTACACACACGTTTTTTGCTTATTTTTCAAGATATTCTTCCAACTATAGGTGTGTACCTCAGTAGTTTCATATATATTAAGTTTATTTCGGTGGTGGCCTCAACGGTTCCCCGATATCATTTAAGAGGTAAGTAGCTAGCGATATAGTTCTGCTTCTCTGTACATGAGACATGTTGTGCGACGAGTCACAGTTTCCTGTGATATCCACACACCCGGTAGGTTCATAGTGGCATGTATGCCTGTTTAACGGTGCTTATATTCTGTTGTATTGAACGTGTCATAGCTCATAGTGATTTCCGCCCGTGATAAATTATCTCATGTTTGTATCTCTTCATGACTTTAATTATATTATGCTGTGAAAACATGTCACAGTTTCTAGTTATTTCAACGCTTGAGGACAATTAGTTTGGGTATATGGCTCTGTTTGTCCTTTTATTTGTTATGATTTGACAGATTTCGGTGTTTCTAGATATTTCCACACTTGAAGTTAATTAGTTGAGGTCTCTGTTAAATCATGTTCATATTACGTTTCGACAAATGTCATATTCTTCTGATTTCTGCACTAGAGATACATTAGATTGGGTATACATCTCTGTTTGTCCTTATTTATACTCTCTGGTAAGTAATGCCATAGCTCCTACTGATATCAATATTCCTGTAAATGAGGCGTGAAAGCGCTTTACTCAGATAAGAGTTGTTTCTTTTACCCTACTTTACTTAAAATAACCTGCACTGTCATGATGTTCATAGCTCCCCGTTTCTACAGACTTGAGATATCACACTTTGTGATAATGCTTAAAGTACCTTGTTCCTATATACTTGAAATACCGCATTATGTGATAATGCTTATAGTTTCACATTTCCCATCTCACAGGTGTTGATTTTGCAGAAATGTAATTTGGATTATGTCGAAGTGTGACATTGGTAGCATAGGGTTGGTGTGAATATGTTATTTTGGGGACTTGGTATATTTGAATGTGTCAGTATGGATGATAGTTGATTTATAAGCGCACTTGTTTTTCGACATCTGATTTCGATATCTTTGCCTATTCTGCCATCTACTGTGATCATACTTCAAAGGTACAGGGTGTATTTTTAATGACTGGATTTTTTGAAAATATTGCCGGTCCAAGTTTTGTATTTACCTTTAATATTGCATGAACTTCACAGAGGGTGAAATCAAAAATTGGAACGGCAATATTTTCAAAAACCCCACAGTCATTAAAATTGCACCCTATATTCTTTAAATTGTTTAAGAGATGTGCTATTTATCAGTTGGGCCAGGAGATCTGCTAACTTGCATTACTTCAGTTTTGGCATTTTTATATTCATATTGTATCTACTGTATGTTGAACTCAGATTAATGTGACTTTACAGTCTGCCCTCGTTGCTACTGCCAGCGACCTTAAATTTAAGGCTCGTGGATCAATCATGTTTGTTGCTAGCAATCTGATATGCATGTTTGTGGCTTCGGGTTTTTGATTGCGGCGAACTGACACATATATGTATATTTATTTGATGTGTCGTGAATATTCTACGAGCGCCGGTTGCAGGATCCCTAACCTGTTTGCGAGGGCGATGATGGTGCATGCATATTCTACATCTGTTGCTGCGGTGATCAAACTTCTGCCTGGCGATACTATAATCGTCTCACTATAGCAGTTTCTCACGATATCGTAAGTCCCATTTCACTATATCACTCTGCACAATTCACAACAGCTAACTCTTTAAAGCAACTCAACGCAGCTAGAATAATAGAAAACTGTTCGGTTTTAAAACTTATATTGACTCCAAGTATTTGACACTTCACAATATGACTTACACAACATGTCAGGCACATTTACATAATACCTAGAGTCTATCATAACTACAGAAGCTAACTACAGGTGTAGCGACACAGTATATGGCCGTGCTACATGAACTACAGACCTATATCCGAATCGGCCCATGGCTGTAGCCCAACCGATTGCCTCCAGGAGACGTTGTCCTCTGCTCAGCAACTCGCTTTGCTGTTTTCATGCAAGGCGTGATTCTCACCCTTCTCGTCATCACGCTGGACTGCGTAAAACCGTAGACTGTCTGTACTGAGTGGTCCATGACCTGACACATGAACATAGCAGCTATAAAACAGACACTGATCGTCTGCTAAAAAAAAAGATCATTTACTGCGAATGAATCTGTTGTGTCGTCTGAAGGAATGATTTCGAAATATTCTGAATCTCCAATAAGACAAAAGCTCCCATACTTCCTGTTTAAAACGCTGGAAAAAGAGAACTAACAAATCAAGACTGCAGTCGTTGCTGTTGAAACATCAAACTCCCGCCAATGTGACAAATTTTAGGGTTAAAACAGTTTGTCAAGTCAACAAATCACGAGAACAAACAAAACAAGTGATTATCGCAAGCAATATAAGTCGGTTCTGACATTAAGACATCATATGAGAATTGTCTGACATCGGTGCAGTGGATGTGTGGTTAAGAACGTTCCCATGTCAACAGATTCTGAGATAACAGAACATGCTATAATTGCATGTGTTTAGTGTGACATATTTTCCAGGTCAACCCATGGTAGAGAACAAAACCTGTCACTACTGCACATTTGGTATCTATAAACCAAGGTTATCCGCGATAGTCTATTGGGTGGAACGTTTTCCTGTCAACCCAGAGGTCTGTGTTCCAATCCCCATCAAAACGGATTTAAAGAAAAATTGACCAGTGCGCCAGTTCGACGTAGCCTACAATGGGTACCACAACATTTTATGGGAAGTAAAGGCTGGTGTCGTGATATTAACCACATCACACATCAAGTGACGACTGGTGTATCAAAATATGGATCTGGGGCCGTATCCCCAATATGTCTCATTGTGTGGACACGGGCAGTTTAGTTTACGTATCTCTACACCAGCCGTCACTTGAACTGAACGAGTACATATCCTGGAATTGTTATAGCCCTCAATCAGTTCTCAAAGCACGCATAGGGGAGATATTTTAATTTGTTTTATTTTACATATATTGCTGAGGTGCTACATAGAAGATGTACCACCTGTACATGTATGGATGTGAAGCGTGGACAATGAGTAGTCAAGCTGAAAAACATCTGATGGCTGTTGAAATGTGGTTTCTGAGGAAAATGCAAAGAATACCATGGGCAGAGAGAAAAACCAATAACCAAGTCCTACTAGAAACAAATGACAATCGTAAACTTATTAGAGAAATTAGGTGTAGACAGTTAACATGTTTTGGGTCACGTTATGAGAAGAAATAAATTGGAGAACTTGGTGACAACTGGCAAGATCGAAGGGAAGACAGGGAAGTAAATACCTGGATAGCTTGGCCACGTAGTATGGTCGACACAAGAACACTGAGTAGATGGTACATGATATATATATATATATATGTGTGTGTGTGTGTTTGTGTGTGTGTGTGCGTGTGTGTGCGCGCATTTGACTGTTTCTTTGTCAATTTGTATCTGTCTGTGTCTTTGTATGTGTTGTGTGTCTAAATATGTATGCCCGTATGTGTATGAGTACTCTATGGTCGGGTGAAACAACCTATATATCACATTTTAGAGAAGAGAGCTTCCGGGATCTGTAGACAACGTCTCAGTTCATTCAGAAAACACAATTACAGATGTAGATGATTACACGCGAACAAACAGGAGAAGGGAGAAGAATTGATAGTGTACGACTGGGGGATTTTCTTTAGAGCAGCCCAAAGGGCACTTAATCTGGCAATGTCTGTGCAAAGTCAAATGTCTTGCCGGAAATAAGTGACCGTCTCTCATGGTGTGATAGACTAGTGTTATATTCATGTTCCCATTCGTTTAAAAAAAATTCGCTTAAAAGTCGACAGGGTCGACTTCATTGCACCAGGTTTTATCCCATATGGCTCGGTCATTTTCCGCAGCGCGGAAAGCGTCGAAGAAAGCATGAACTCCGTAGCTCTAGCGACGACCCACAGGAGTTTCCGAAAAATTTCACTTGTGAACCAAAGGACTCGGCCCGGAATCGAACCCACAACCTTCGGAGCTTGACCACTTCGCCACGGAGCTTCTTCAAACCTAAATTATATAATATGTAATAATTACCTATATCTTTTAAGCCTGTTTTTAAAATAAGTCTGTAAAGAATGAACGAATATAATCTCTTTGCCTACCATTGATGTCAAACCAAGATGCTTATAATGTGGCATTTGTCATATGTTTCAGGCACATGCGCGAAGAACTGTATTCTTTGTCATGTTATCTGGACTAGCGTGGACAGATCTGATTGGTCAGTTTGCTGTCAGCCCAATAGCAATCATCGCATATGCCAACAATTTGCGCTGGATAGGGGGCAACGACTTGTGCCGCTACCATGGTTTCATGATGGTCTCCTTTGGCCTGGTGATGCCCCTCATCGTGTGCTGCATGTCTGTAGAACGGCTGTTGGCGATCAAGTTCTCCTATTACTACGCTAAACACATAACAAGACGTAAAGCACAGTGTACGTTTCTGGCTTGCTGGTGTGTCACGGCTCTATTCACTTCCCTGCCGTTCCTTGGATTCGGCAGCTACGAGCTCCAATTCCCGGGAACTTGGTGCTTCCTCAACTTCCACCTGGAGAGTAAGGTCGACAGTATCTACGCCGCACTGTTCGGCAGTTTCAACATCGTGGCTATATTTATCATGATAGTATGCAACCTCATCGTCGCTGGTACACTTTTCGGCATGAGGAGAAACCGCCAGCTCAACAGCTCACCTTCTGTAGACAGGAGGTTGTCAACTTCCGGGGTGGGTTCTACTACTTCCGGTACAGTCATCCGTGCCAGACGACATTCGGATATGGAAGCCCAAATGATTTGGTTCCTCAGTCTCATCACTGTGGCCTTCAGTGTGTGCTGGCTGCCACTAAATGTGAGTTGTACGGGATTGCTTCATGTTTCACTTTAGTGTTGTATACGGTTGATTTCAATTATTAGCCTTAGAGCATTGCATGGTTTTGTTTTAACCATTCAAGGTAATTATGGAGCAAATTCATATAATTCGTAATCAACAATATTTCAGTGACTGCATATGTTTGCCCTAATCTGAATCTTTATAAATCGTACGAAATTATTCCGACTCACGATCCAGGGTTATTAAATCTGTCTGTTTACCTGACACATGCACATCCGAGCACAACACACACACACACACACACACACACACGCAAGCACGCACACACACACACACACACACACACACACACACACACACACACACACACACATCTATGTTGTTTATGTGTCCCCCACAATTGTAAAGCATTTCCTTGAAATCAAACAGATTATCCAAAATGGAACATTGGGTGTGTGTGTGTGCGCGCGTGCATGTGAATGTGTATACACACTAGTTCAGATCATTTTTACGTGTAATAAATGACATGGATGGCAATACTCTAACAGAAATCAGAGATATACTAGTCATATGGAAGGAGTTAGGGAGGCTTATGGTGAAGTGGTCAAACCGCATGCCTCACGCTCCGAAAGTTGTGGGTTCGATTCCGGGCTACATCTTTCGGTTCACGTGTGCATTTTTCTCGGAGACTCCTGGGGGTCGTCGCCGGAGCTACGGGGGCCGTGCTTTGTGCGATGCTTTCGGCAGGCCGCCCTGCCGACAGAGACATAGCCTTATGGGATAAAACTAGGGACAATGAAGTCGATCCTCTCGACTTTTAAAACTTTTTAAACGGATGGTATACTGTGGATAAACGTATGCAAATACACCGATTAACACAAATAATAGGTATGAAAGTGAAGATACACAACCAGTATATATTTTTTTGGAGCAAGTATAATCAGCAAAAACAAACATTTATTTGAGCAAGTACCATCAGCAAAAACAAACATTTATTTGAGTAAGTACCATCAGCAAAAACAAACATTTATTTGAGTAAGTACCATCAGCAGACACAAAGTCTGAAGACAAGTCAGTCGCCAGACTGGGACGATATTTCAAGGGAACTAATCCAGACAAGCCGGTCTCTCTGGCTGAGGGGTTACAACACTTTCTCCGTAATCCCGTTTATCACGCAGAGTCTCGTAGCGGGAGAGAACTGGGTGCGGTTCGACCCCTGCTGGTGACTTGCGGGATACTGAGCCGGCCGCTCAGAAACCAATGGCAAACTACTGAGCGTAATCTTGCCAAGAAATCAACAGACAACTAAAAGATGCTGCTGATGACAGCGATGTCCTGTAAAGGATATGAAAAAAAAATAAAAATCCAGACAAGGTGGTCTATCAGCGGCGATACCTATCATGCCTTATGTGTGAAGTTCTGAAACTGAGTTGCTTGGCCCAAAGCATGGAAGAGAACAATTAACATCATCTCCCACAGAAAGGACATTTACAACTGTACTCCAAATATTTACTACCTAACTAATAAGTAATTATATCAAAATCACCATTTAGAGGAATGAAATTATGTTACAATTTGATGTATAAGAAGCAAAGTCAAGATTCAGAAATGGCAGAGGGACCCTGCCGCATAACTTAAAAATGAGAACTATTTTGATAAATGAAGAGAGTAAAGTGTACATAATTATTGTTTCGTAGACCACAGTAATGTTTTCGACTGTGTTCATACTCAGAAATTGTTGAGCATTCTAGGAGACATTTGGTATCTAGTACATTTGATCCACTTAACTGAATTATTATATCATAAACAACAAGTAATGAAGTAGAATAATATCAGCCTATTAAGAGAACTGTGCGACAGTGATGTGTAATTTAGAAGATGTGAGACGAATCAGTATTGTAAGACATAACATCAATAACATTAGATATGCGGATGATACAGTACTGACTGTAGGCAATGAACTTGACAGTCAAGAACCGACATCTTTGCATTCAGGGCATTCCCATAGGCGCTGAGCTCTCATATTCAATATCCAGAGGTCCAATTACAATGGGGTCCGTTGCAATCTGATTTTATATGCGTCTTGCTTTACCTCTGAGTGAATACGGTCGATCAGCCACCCCTCGCTGCATTCACTCTAGACCATGGTAGCTATTTGTTCTTTTGCCTTATCATGCATCAAATCATTCCTTAATGATATGGCACCAGCCAATCTGTCCACCTGTTCATTTCCAAACACACCAGAGTGTCCTGGAGAGAAGATCCAGCGAATTATTTAGGCATGTTGTAAGAAGTAATAAGTTAGAGAACTTGGTGACAACTGGCAAGACAACTAAGGCGGGGGGGGGGGGGGAAGGGGGGGTATAGATCTAGAGGAAAGCAGAGAAGTAAATATATGGATGGCTTGACCAGTACGCATGGTTGGGATGAGAAAACGTAACTGATTCACGACTCTGGTGATAGTTTGAGATGGCGAAACATGACTGTCCCTGCTTAACGGCATGGCACATAATGAATGAACCAACAAGCAACTGTCAGAGCAGCCAGTGAAACAGCAAACTCGGTTGATGTACAAAAGGGTGTAAGACAATGCTATATTATCTCCTCATACCTATTCAATATATGTGCAGACAATATAATCTGAAATATAAGGGGGGTGGGGTGAGGGAAATGCTACAAAATTTCGATCCACTCGTAATTGGTGGAAATCCAATTTCAGAAATATGTAGTGTAGTCAGGCTGAACTCTCTCTCTTCCAGCTTGAGGAAACCAACCATGTTTCACACTGTTTTTGATTAGTTTGCTAGTCTCACCGCAATCTGCCTTACTTGTTGAACTCAACGAACGAGAACATTATTGGAAATGTCTCCTCTTTACAGACAAAAATACACGCCAGATGAAAATCATAACTAGCAATGATGAAATGGAAAATGTGACAACCTTTTGTTATCTTGACTTGATAGTCAACAATACGGTGGGCTGTACAACTGACGTCCGACGTAGACTGGACATAACAATTGAGATGTTTCACAGTATTGAAAACCCATGACACAACATCAGCAAACACATTAAAGTAATACATTTTAGAACAGGCATTGTTCCCGTGGCACCAAATGGATGTGAGTTTTAGATCATTTCGTAATCACCACGAAGATAGTCCCTTGTGAACATAAATATTACAAAAATATTTTATGAATATCATGGACCACGAAGACGAAATATACGCACTGATATTCCACAAACTGTGAACATTGAAGAATACGGGCTTACAAACAGTATAATGTCCCGGTATCTAAAATATATAGCTGTATTAAATATCACAGTGGCTTGTACATAATAGTGGACATAATAAATAATCAATGTATTCATTATCAGTGTGTAAGTCTAGAAACAACAGTGATGGTTCATACCATGCGAGTAGTATGTGGACACTTATTACAAACGGATTGACATATAGCGTCTTCCAAGCATGGTCCCATTCTAGCAGTCTTACAGACATACTGTCTAAGGTAACATAGTGCTGTGCAAAATACTACCAACCACTCATCACCATCACCATCAAGTCCATTTCCGACTGGCGTAGGCGATCTTAAACAGCGTGTATAAATTCGTACACTAACATCTGTCTATGACATAGGGCTGTCACTAATTTTCTCTGTATTCCTGTATTTCTCTTTCAACAAATCATTCCAGTTGTCATAATATGGTTTAGTAATTATCTCCTCATAATGTGGCCACAGAAATGGTAACTGCCTCTTTCTGATGTTTATGATAAGTTGTCTTTGTGATTTATCCTCTTTCAAAACAAACAGCCACTTCACCAAGTATAGGAAACAAGTCTGTGCTCTTGCCCCGAGTATGCCACGTCACTATGTCGCCTAGTTTGTATCTCAGTTGGCGTAGCAACCACCACACCAAATATTCATGTTAACACAGTTATATACAGACAAGTGTACTTAATCAATACTAGTCAGTCAAGAGAGGTGTGAGACAGGGATGTGTAACGCTACCAGATCCCCCCCCCCCCCCATGTGTTGAATATATTAATAGAGATTTAAGCACTATGAGAGTAATCACCAAAAATGCGGGGATCAGGTATAAAATCAAAAATGCAAAATATGAAAATGTTACAGTATTGATTAAAACATTAAACATGATCTGCAGCAACAGGTGGATACTGTTATTGTAAACATTTGAGGAATTAGGGTAAGAATGACATTGTAAGAAAACAGACATTATGGCGATCTCCAAGAAGTACAAGCTGCTGAAAATGTAGCATCCAACTAAATTAAAAACTTTCTTAAACAATTGAATCGGTACAACTATTTTGAAAAAGCCACAGCATCTGACTTGAAGATGCCGTACAGACATTAAAACAAGAATCATTATGGCAAAAGTAGCCTTTTGCAAGATGCAAGATGTACTTTCTTCATCAATACAAGTTGTCAAGATCGGTGCGACAAAATACGTTAAAGTGGTATATCGAGCCTATCCTATTGTATAAAAGTGAAATATGAGCAACAAGCAGACGAGATGTGAAACTTCTAATGACAGTAGGAATCTCGTTTCTGGAGAAAATACAAAGAATACAATGAGCGGACAGAAGAGAGATGACCAATCCTTACAGAAACAAATGAAAACCGTGAATTGATTAGGAAAATTAGACATATTCAGAAAAGTAGTGTTGTTCACGTTATGAGGAAAAAATAAACTTGAAAATTAAAAATTAGCGACGGCTAGCAAAATATGGGAACATAGCAAGAAGAAGATATAAAGGTAATTAAATACCTGTGACTGAGGGGCCGATTACAAAGGGTTGAAGTACCTAGGTCAGCCAATACGCTTGGGTCAAGTGGAAGAGCTATTAACAGATGGACAACACTTTAGGAAGTAGAAAATAAGTATATGCAGGTATATATGTGTCTGCGTATCTTTATGTTGCCGGCTTCCTGGCCTAGAGGTTAGCGACTCTTCTCCGTAATCTCGTATACTCTCATAGGTAACGTGACGACGGTGAGAATCAGCAGTGGTTCGAATCGCGTCGGTAACTTACGGGGTATGTGAGCCGGCCGTTCATAAATCAATGGCAAACTACTGAACGTAATCTTGCCAAGAAATCAGCTGAAAGATGCTGATGTTGACAGCGATGTCCTGTAAAGGATATGCAAAAAAAAAAATAATCTTTATGTCCGCCTGTCTGTAGCGCGTCCGTGCACGCGTGCGTGCGTGAAGCCAATGGTACAACATCAGCTTGAAATGTATTACAGTAAAATATGTGTGTGTGTGTTTAAAAATGTGTATGCCAGGACATGTAGCGTGTGTGTGTGTATGTGTGTGTGTGCGCGTGTGCGCATGTGTGTGTGTGTATGGATATGTATGCTTGTGCGTATGTGTGTGAAGAAACTACCAGCAAAGACATTACAGTAACATGTTTGAAATGTATTACAGTAACATGTTTGAAATGTATTACAGTAAAATGTGTGTATGTGTTTAAGAATGTGTATACCAGGCCGTGTAGCATGTGTGTGTGTGTGTGTGCATGCGTATGCATTTGTGCGTGTGTGCGCGTGAGTGTGTATGTGTGTGTATGTGTGTGAAGAGACTACCAGCAAGGACATTACAGTAGTAAAGTAAAATTTGTGACAGCATGCATGTTTCAGACGAAAATGGGAGCTTTAGGCGTGACTTGCCGACTGTCGTGGGCGATCCATTAATCTTTCCAGTTATCGCAACGTATTCGGGATTTTCTTTTCTCGTCAAGAGACAAACAAATCACTGCTTGTTTCTGATAATTGTAATAAGCTGTCTGTGTGCCTTCTCAAAACATTTAGATTAATCATTGTTGGCCGCTCAAAGAATTTTCCGCACTTTTATGTAAAGCCACAACTTCGAGTCCTCCGAGGAAGGTTTCTGTTGTTGATTAATCGTCCACGATTAAAGTGAATATGTTACAACTGGTTTTATGCAATGCGCACGAAAACTTTTATAATTTCGAATGACATGGATTTATTGCATTCGATGTTCTTCATTAAATAAAACGCAATTCCTGCCTGTCATATTCTGTCCTTTATTTTTTTTTTATCTCTGTGAAACATTTTCCTTTCGATGTTATCCGTGTCCCTTGACTTTGCATTTCTTTAGTTGCTACAAATCAAATCTATTGCTTTGTAATGTGGATTTAGGACGAATCGATTTCTCCTATAATACCAGTAATTCTGTCTTTCTGTTATTTCATCGGAGGCCGTTTGTTTCACGTTGTTCACAGTGACTTGTTGCTTTAAGGACAGTGTTATCACAATCATCATCTTGTGCCATACCGATTGTTTCACTTTCTGTAGTTTACTGTGATTTGTTGCTTTAAGGACGGTGTTATCACAATCATCATCATCATCATCATCATCATCATCATCATCATCATCATCATCATCATCACCATCATCATCATCATCATCATCATCATCATCATCATCATCATCATCATCATCATCATCATCATCAGCTTGTGCCATACCTATTGTTTCACTTTCTGTGACTTGTTACTTCAAGGATGGTATTATCAGCATCATCATCACCTTGTGCCATACCTATTGTTTCACTTTATGTAGTTCACTGTGACTTGTTGCTTTAAATACGGCGGCATCAGCATCATCATCATATTGTGCCATGCCGATTCGCGTCAGAAGTCATAATTCGCCATCTCACGCGATTACCTGTATTTGATCAGGTCTGTGTTCATGTCCCGATTATGCCAGGTGACCAGGCCATCCAGGTATTTATCTCTGTCCCTTCCCTGGGTTATTGTCCCGATTATGCCATGTGACCAGGCCATCCAGGTAATTATCTCTGTCCCTTCCCTGTGTTCTTGTCCCGATTATGCCATGTGACCAGGTCATCTAGGTATTTATCTCTGTCCCTTCCCTGGGTTATTGTCCCGATTATGCCATGTGACCAGGCCATCCAGGTATTTATCTCTGTCCCTTCCCTGGGTTATTGTCTCGATTACGCCATGTGATCAGGTCATCTAGGTAGTTAACTCTGTCCTTTCCCTGGGTTATTGTCCCGATTATGCCATGTGACCAGGTCATCCAGGTATTTAACTCTGTCCCTTCCCTGGGTTCTTGTCCCGATTATGTCATGTGATCAGGTCATCCAGGTATTTATCTCTGTCCCTTCCCTGGGTTCTTGTCCCGATTATGCCATGTGACCAGGCCATCCAGGTATTTATCTCTGTCCCTTCCCTGGGTTCTTTCCCCACCAACTGTGATAATTATCAGTAGGTTTTCTAGGTTTTTCATAACGTGCGCAAAAAATCTTGAATGTCTGCGTCTAAGTAATCATCACTTTACGGTTTTCATGTGTTTCTTAGACAACTTTATCGTTCGTTTTTCTGTCCGTCCATTGTATTGTTTGCCTATTCGTCTGAAACTAATGCCATCTGAAGGCTCTCAGCTTGTCTGCTTATTTTGCATATTTTCTTATTGCTCCTACACTTGATGTTTTTAATTGGTTTGTATGTTTTTCATCATGCAAAGAGCTACGTTTGTCATAGCGATGCTTGTTCTAATCTCTACACGGCATATTCCGTCAGACGTTATATGAGTTCCAAGATAGTTGCACGTCATCAGCGCACCAATAAGCTATTAATATTGTGAACACCCTCCGAGACCTCATCATATTTATGAAGATCTCATTATATTGCCGCTCTATTATGATAATAAAATCACACACACCCCTCAGTGACAGCTTATTCTCCCGCCCCGTGCACCCTCATGCCCAAGGTGTCTCACGTCGCACGTGACCATCGCGGTATCAGTCGACCCCTGTCTTTTCTTTCAGGAACTATACCTTCCATCATACACACACACGCGCGCGCACACTCTTTCTCTCAACACACACACACACACACACACACACACACACACACACAAACACACGCGCGCACACTCACACACACACACACACTGCGTTTACTTGTGCATAATGTAATGTTGGTTGCTCTAAAGTTTTTGTTGTTGAAATTGTGTGTGGTATTTAACACAATCAACTAATGTGTTGTATGATAGTTACAGTTCCAATGAATATGTTTACAACTCAACAGGTACTAAACTAAAATAAGTATTATTCTTCACCGCTAAAATCACGTGGCTTGCAAGAAGAAGAAGAAGAAGAAGAAGAAGAAGAAGAAGAAGAAGAAGAAGAAGAAGAAGAAGAAGAAGAAGAACAAGAAGAAGAACAAGAAGAAGAAGACTGTCGTGTCCTCCTTTAAAGTGTCGTCCCTGGAGTGAGGAGAGTCAACACCCACATTATAATATTTTTTTTCTTATCAATATCTTGGAGAATCCACCAGCTTCCGTCCAACACACTCCATCATCCTATGGACACCTTTCCCTATCACTCTCTCACTGTCGTACTATGCCCCCCTCTCATACTTCCCCAACGCAACATATTCAACAACTCTTGCTTCTAAAAATTAATAAAGATTAATTTATTAAAAGAAAAATGTGTAATGTACGTAAGGCGTGTATGCGAAGAAAATGTGTGATGTGTTCTATAATGTGTGTATGATCGGACTTTCAGATAATAGCATAGTTTCTTCATTGCAAGGGCACACCACAGCACATTAAATCATAACCAGTGCACCTCACCCAGTGTTGAAACCCTTTTGCCGGATACTGACTGTCATCGGTAGCCACCTGGTAATCCATCTTCATGATCACCCGAAATAGATACTGTTTGTAAGTTCAGATTGATTACGGACTGGTTGCAAACTTACTTTGTAAGTTCCTATCGGTCCTAAAGAATGCACAAATCCTTTGTAGTGTATTTAGGTTTTACTGTTAATGTTTCTACACTTGATCCTAACTAGTGTTCATATAGGTTCAAGTATATGTCATATGTAATATTACACTGGAATCTAGCACACGATGTGACTTATCCGTTAATGTTCTCGTTCCTTAAACAATGTTTGTCTGATGTGTGATATATCAACAATCATCACCCATCCTATGTGAACCATACCACGCAGGAGTCGTTATATTGGCTGGCTATTCTGGGCCATGCCATGGTGAACCCTTCTGAGTATGAGTCCAGCGTAAACATATACCATCTTTCTTCTCGGACGTTATTCCTTTTGCGTAAGAATCATTTTAGAGTCCAACTGGTGGTCGTCCAATTGGAGTGCACTTCTTCAAAACCAGTGTTGAGTTTCCTAGGAACTGGTGGGGAATCTGTGGGAAAACCAACACATCATGTGAGAGTACTAGTCACTGATCCTACCGGCTGGGTGTAAGCTTATTACCCTGCTCTGTTATGTTACAGCTAACTACTCTGTCAGAGAGCCTTATAGCTTCTCACCTACGTCCGAATCAGGCTATGATAAGGAAAGACCAATAAACAGAGGGCAACCTCAGTATTCTATTCACCCTAGCAGAACCAATATCACTTCACTACTCTATTTTACACCATGCTACCGCCTAAATTAATTAGGACTAATTACATAGTATACTACCTTAGGCAACACTGCAGTCTAACAAATCACATCTACAAATTGCCATGACAGGCACGTGAACCATTAAATCCACTAATAAGCACACGGTAGACATTATTCCAATAGAACTGCAGTGCCGAAGCACGTCCGCTAAAATCCAAGCTTTGAGCTCAACTGTCCTCTCCAATCATGGTTTTCTGGCAAACCCCTAAAATTGGTCACGTGACATGGTTGACGTCCTGCAGGTGTCATTTGGGCATATCATCCATTATCAAGAATCTATTTTCCCTGGCTCCATCAATGTCAGAGTTGTCATCAGTTGTTTCGTCCCAAAACAAGCCAGCGAGTTCCTGTATACTCCCAACAACAGTTGCCGATAACCAGCCGTCAATCTTCTGTCGACTGGTGACAATCACCGCTGCCATTTCTGTTTGATGTCGGGAAACTCCAATTGACAGATGGACTGTTACCTGTCCCTAGCTGCCAATTCCGGTTGTCTTTGACTGTTGATAAACTGTCAAAGCGATGTATGCATTCATCTCACTTCCGAATGTTCCTATTTTTGCTAACCAGATGTACAAGTACAGCTGTTATTTATGCCCGACCTGTTTGGGAACACGTGCAGCCACAACTATGAATGTTTTCTATGTATTAGTTGAAACAATTGAAGCTTAGCAGATCGTCCGTTTAATCAGAAATCCTCTTATAGTAATCAGCTGGTCAAACGCGGTGTTTTATTTTGTGACAAAGACTAAGATGAAGAAGAAGACGAAGAAGAAGAAGAAGAAGAAGAAGAAGAAGAAGACGAAGAAGAAGAAGAAGAAGAAGAAGAAGAAGAAGAAGAAGAAGAAGAAGAAGAAGAAGAAGAAGAAGAAGAAGAAGAAGAAGAAGAAGACTAAGATGAAGAAGAAGAAGAAGACGAAGAAGAAGAAGAAGTAGAAGAAGAAGAAGAAGAAGAAGAAGAAGAAGAAGAAGAAGAAGAAGAAGAAGAAGAAGAAGAAGAAGAAGAAGAAGAAGAAGAAGAAGAAGAAGACTAAGATGAAGAAGAAGAAGAAGAAGAAGACTAAGAAGAAGAAGAAGAAGAAGAAGAAGAAGAAGAAGAAGAAGAAGAAGAAGAAGAAGAAGAAGAAGAAGAAGACGAAGACGAAGACGAAGAAGAAGAAGAAGAAGAAGAAGAAGAAGAAGAAGAAGAAGAAGAAGAAGAAGAAGAAGAAGACGAAGAAGAAGAAGAAGAAGAAGAAGAAGAAGAAGAAGAAGAAGAAGAAGAAGAAATGTCATTTCTCCAGGACACTTCCGTCCACAATTATATGTTCCAGACATGAATACACGTTCTTGCAGTAAACAGAACACAATAATAAATCATTAATCAACGCACTGGAAAAACAGGCCACGGCGAGGACAATACAAATGTGAGAAGAGATTGATGTCCATTTAACACAGACATAGTGTTGTTTGCCCATTAGCCTCTGGTATTCACCTCAGAACAAATGTTGTCCCACTGGGGCTCATGTGACACCAGCCACCAACATCCAGCACTAGATGCCAGACATCCAGCACCGACACTAATCACATCTTAATTAGAAATGACATTAGCTTATGTTGACATAATGGCTTAGGTAAATGCCAGATTTCCTGGCCATAGATTTGATCACAGACCCCGACGATCATCTACACTGTTACCAAACAATACAACGCGAATGTCATTTGAGTGGTATCGTTTTCTGTTTTTGCCTTTATACTTACATACCACTGGCTACATTCTTGATCTTGTTACCGTCTCCGCTACGAATGTTGGCTACAATGGCTCTACCACTCTGATGGTACACTCGGACAGACTGTAGTTTGTCCATCTCTTGATATGGCACCACATGTATCATTGCTTAACTCTGCTCCACGACCCAATCATACCGAGTAAAGGGTTGGGAATCAGTTGGACGAGTTCAAAGCAGTTTTGTGTTGATTTTGATAGTAGTATGCTTTGCCGTTCATTAAGCAATGGCAAACTACTGAGAGTAAAATTGACTAGTAAAACAAAACAGCCAATAATTAATGTGGTTGACTGCAACATTCTGTAAAGGAACGAACGAACATGAATACACGAAGGAATGAACGAATGAATGAACGAACTTTATTTTCAAAGGGTAACAAATTGGGTACGCAGGCCCGTCTTACATTCGGCCCTTCCTCTTTCGTTCATCAATAGTGCATGATACATTCACATAAGAAACATACATTGTCAAATGAATGTCGTAAACATAAAAAATGCATGTTACCATGCTCTGAGGCACATCCTCTACCCACCCACACATCCCTAACAACACATCCTCCATCCACCCACACAAACCCCTCAATCACCCATCCCTTAACCACACATCTCTCCACCTACACAAACACATCCCCAACCAATACACACATGCCCACCCACAAACCCATCTCCTAGCCCATACACACATCCCCCACATTCCTACCCACACACACATCTGCCCACCCACTCACAGAACGCCCATCAATTCACACATAAGGATATGCAACTAACTATGTATATGGTGTTTCTGTGGAGCCGCGGCAGTTGAGTGGCTAGCAAGCTTGCCTGGTGGGACAGTGATGATGTGTTCCAAATCACATCTAGGCAGACTTGAATATTGACAGGATGACACCCCCACCCAGCATACATTCATTCATTCATTATGTGCCATGCCGATAAATTGGGCGGTCATGTTCTGCAATCTCATGCGATCACCAGAGTCGGGGATCAGCTCCGTGTTTCTGTCTCGACCATGCCACGGGGCCAAAGCCATCCAGGTATTTAATTCTTGGTCTTCCCCTTGGTCTATTCCCTTCGATCTTGCCAGTTGTCACCAAGTTCTCCAATTCATTTCTTCTCATAACATGCCCAACAAATTTTGACTGTCTACATCTAATGTCTCTAATCAGTTTACTATCTTCATTTGTTTCTTGAAGGACTTGTTCGTTGGGTTTTCTATCTGTCCATGGTATTCTTTGCATTTTCCTCAGAAACCACATATCCACAGCCATCAGATGTTTTTCAGTTGTCTGCTCATTGTCCACGACTCACATCTGTATAAAAGTACAGGTTCTATGTAGCACCTCAACACTCTTTTTCTCGTTTCAATTGATATATTTTTATTGGTCAGTATGTTTGTCATCGTGCAAAAGGCTACCTTCGCCATGGCGATTCTTGTTCTAATCTCTTCAAGGCATCTCCCATCAGATGTTATGACTGTTCCGAGATAGTTGTACCAATTCACTTGTTTAAGAATATGCCCATTTACCTGTATATTACATTGTGGTATTTCCTAGTGACGACCATAATCTGTGTCTTCTTACAATTCAGTTCTAACCCCAGTTGTTCACTGTGTGCAACAACCGCATCTACTAAATTTTGCAGGTCCTGTTCATTGTCTGCAATCAAGACTGTATCATCTGCATATCTAATGTTATTGATGTATCGTCCCCCAATGTTGATTCCTTCCATATCTTCTATATTTCTGAAAATATGTTCACTGTTCAGGGACAAAATATCTGGATACATTACACATCCCTGGCTCATACCTCTCTTAATAGGCTGATATTGAACTACATTATTATCAATTCTGATGACAGCTTGTTGTTTCCAATATATGTTTTTTACAAGTCTAAGGTCTTTTCCATCAATCTGTAGATCTTCAAGCATCCTTATCATGTCGACATGTCTCGGGAGTCTTCGTGGCGAAGTGGTCAAGCCGTTTAATTCGGGCTCCGAAGGTTGTGGGTTCGATTCCGGTCCGCGTCCTTCGGTTCACAAGTTAAATTTTTCGGAGACTCCTGTGGGTTCTGCTTTGGAGTTCGTGCTTTGTGCGACGCTTCCTCGCTGCGGAAAGAGACTGAGCCATATAGGATAAACCCGGTGCAATGAAGTCGACCCTGTCGACTTTTAAGCGACTTGTCTCACTTTATCGAAAGCCTTTGTGTAGTCAATAAAGCAGAGGTGTAGATTATTGTTTACTTCTATAGAACGTTCAGTTACTGTTCTCAGTATATACACAACATTTACTGTACCCTTGCTTTCTACAAACCCACATTGTTCCTCTCCTATTTCAGGTTGTATTTTCTTCCCAACTCTTTGCATGATAATTCTTAGCAAAATCTTCGTAATGTGACTCATTATACTAATTTTTCGATGTTGATCACATTCCAAGGCTCCTGATTTCTTTCGGGATTGCAATAAATACAGAATTACATAATTCATGACGTATATCTCCAGTATCATATATGGTATTCAGGAGTCTGGTAACTTTATCTATTCCGTATTCTTCTAAAGCATTTATCATTTCTCTTGTGATGCTGTCCGAACCGGGGGTCTTGCCAGATGTCATATGGTTAAGAGCATTCTGAACCTCCATCTTCAAAATTGATGGTCCTTCATTATTATTTCGAATATGGGACGCAGAGGTGTTTCCAAGGCACAAGGGCCGGGTTATATACTGGCCAAGACCTATTGACGCGTCCTTGTCGAGCGTCCTGGGCAACAGGTCCCTTCGTGGTCCTGGCTAAAGTCAATAGGATCGCCGATTCCTCCGAAGTCGGAGAGTGTCTGCCTGTACGGCGAGGAACCATCAGTCTGCACACCAATAAGCCAGACATGGGACAACGGATACTCACGCAAAACTCAGGTCCTGTATGACATCACACTGATGTTGGACAACAGGATGTCTTCATCCGACATACAGGACTTCGCGTTGGAGCTCAAGCCAACGAACACAAGCAAGCATTTCGAATATCATACTGTTCTTCTCTGTTATCATCATAAAGGTTTTTCACATAATCTGACAATACACGCAAAATCTGATCTTTTTCTATTATGATTTTTCCATCTTTTGTCTTTAGGGAGCCTGCTGATGTATGTGTTCTTTGATTAGTAAGCTCCTGAATTCTTTTGTGCATTAGTTTGGTAATTTTACTGTTGTGTTGTTTTAATTTCTAAGCAATTTTTCTCGAGCCATGGTTCTTTTGTCTCCTTACATAATGTTCTGACTTTTCTGTGAATTTCTTTATATTTGGCAGGATTATTTTTGTTCTATCTTCTTGTTTCCATTAGATGTAAAATTTCTTCAGTCATCCATGTCTGATGACCCACTTTCTTTAATTTTGGAATAGTTCTTTTCTGCAGCTAAACTGATTGAATTCTTCAACATTTCCCATTGCACATCCACATCTTGAAATATGATCTCTAGATCAGACAATATATCAAATCTGTTCTGTACTTCTATGTTAAAGCATAGATTAGGTACCAGGAAATGTCCTGCGAAGTAAAGTCGGCAGATGTGATGTTGACAGCATCAGCTCTAGAGAGATGATTCAAATTTCAGTAACATGTCCCTTGCAGAACCTCGCTCTAAAAACAACCGTCCGGTCATAAAAGAGGTCCCGCGTCCGATAAACTCATCTGGAGATCATCTGCCATATCCTGCACCCATCTTCTCTTTGACTTTCCTCTTCCTCTCTTCCCGGGCATATGCCCCATACATGACAGTTCTCTCTAAACTTTCATGAAGTTTCAAATGACCAAAATATTTCAATTGTCTGTGGTTTATCGTCCTATAGTACCCAACCTTCTTCAGTATTCAGATCTTGTCGTATGAATTCATTTGTTCTTTTCTGTATCGAAGATATTCTTAGAACCCATCTATAACATTTATATTCAAAGGCATTTATGCGCTGTTCAGCTTGTTTAGTAAGTGTCCTGGTCTCACAGGCGTATGCTGCAATGGGAAAGATGCATGCTCTTACAAGTCTAATTTGTGTAGTTCTGTATGTCCCCCTCCTCTAGTAGTGCTGGATTCAATTTTGCGTGTGGATTAGTTTTCCCCTATTAACAGTGTCCCTCGCCATCAGGCGAACCCACTCCGACTTCAGAGGTACTTGTAATTAACGTCCCTAAGTCAAGGATGATAGGTCAACAATTTAGTCCAACTATCGGGTGTAGGGGTTGAAAACCATACCTCGGCATCAGCACACCGGGTGTTTAAGAACACGCGTTCTTATCCATTAGGTCATGCTGACCTATATCTCTCATAATATTTTCGGTGTACGGGCTAAACAATAAGGGCGACAGCACACAGCCCTGACGGACTCCTTGCTTGATGTCAAACCAATATGACCAGTGGTTCTCAACCTTTTTTGGCCCGTTCCCCCCTTCACCATATTTTCAGAACGTCATCCCCCCCCCCCCCCCTCCAACTTTCCAAAATTGTCAGCCTCAAAAGGTGCATTAAAAATAGCATGCCTATAATTGTGAAAATACTTATTTTCTTCCATAGTTGTACATGTAAAGATACATTTTATAGTGTAGTTTTGTACATTTAATAGCAAATGAATATGCAGATGGATATTAAAACTTAAATAGAAGCATTTTTACATTCGTAATATTTTATTAAAACACCACATTAATCATACTACAATAAACAAACAGTTAAAACGTCAAAGAATTGAAGCTTAATATACGACACCAGGATGCCAGAAAATTGTGCTTCATCAAACAAAACGCTCATTACAAAACCTGGATATTGTAGATTCGTAATTTAAATGAAAATTGTAATCAATGAGAACACTGTGATTGTTTTTCCCGCAGCAATTCTGAAATACTCGAAGGAGTGCTTGAAAGGGCACAACGGAGATCGTTTTCAACATATAATCTGTTGCGTCATTTCGTTTTAATTTCTAGCAGAGCTGAAAAGCCTGACTCACAAAGATATGTTGACGCAAATGGAAGCAATGCACGGATTGCTTTTTCTGCCACTTTTGGGTATGAACCGCACACTAAAGGCTAAAGTTCCGTGATTGGTTTCTCACTGAACACATCGCTTGCCCCCGAATCATTTTTTCCGCTCCAGAAATTCATCTTGACAATCATCAGAAACTTTTTCAACTGATAATTTGAATGGGTTTCGCACCAAATCCAGCTCATCATCACCAAGTTCAGGAAAATATCGCTCAAATTCATTTTCTAGCGCTGTAAAATGCTGCACAAGTTCATATTTTGCAAATTGTGGAAGTACTTGGTCTTTACCATCAACAACGAGAACGGATGACAGCTTCTCAAACATTGCAAAAATTTGTCATATTGGCCTTTCTTTTCCAGTTTTCCAGCTTGCTCATAAAAGCTCTCAAGGCATCCACAAATTGTATGATATTTGTATTCCTTCCTTGCATCTGAAGATTGAGTTTATTCAACTGCTTAAAAATATCAACTAAATAGGCAAGGCGCACGATCCATTCCTCATCATCCAGCCAGGCGAAAAAGTCCATCTTACCCTGAACTTCAAAAAATAATTTGAGCTCGTCTCTCAGCTCATATACTCGCGCAGTTACATTTCCTCTTGACAGCCATCGAACATTTGTGTGGAAAAGAGGCAAATGGTGGCCTGCATCCATGTCAACCCATAACTGCTTAAAAAGCCGTGAGTTGAGAGCTCCTCCTTTGATAAACTTCACTATCTGAACGGTTTGATCCAAAATCTTCCCCCAAGGAGCTGGAAGTGTTTTGGAGTTTTGGAGGCCAGTGCTTGACGATGGATCATGCAATGAATGCCTTTCACTTTTGGGGTACGTTTCTTCACACTAACTTGAAATCCTGATTTGGTCCCCAACATAGCTGGTGCTCCATCTGTACAGCACCAACATATATTATCCCATAAAAGATTTTCTGATTCAAGGAAAGATGAAATCTTTTCCAAAATATCAGAGGCCATGGTAGTTGTTTCAAGAGGAGAACAAAAAAGAAGTTCTTCTTTAAATGATCCTGAATCCACATACCTTATAAACACTATAAACCTGAGAACACGATGCCACATCAGTCGATTCATCAGTTTTAATTGAATAGAGCCCAAATGCTGCAGACTTGATCTCTTGCACAACTTGATCATTGATGTCATTGGCCATATCGCTGATCCTCCTTTGAACAGTGTCGTTTGATAGTGAAACCGCTGCAAGTTTTTTCTCTGATTCATTTCCCAACACAATTTCCACCATCTTGAGACAACAAGGTTTGATCAAAGATTCCCCGATTGTATGTGGTTTTTTCTGCTTCGCTATCTCCAGTGTTACGACATAGGAAGATTCAGTAACCTTTTGGTTTGTTTCTTGGAATACCCCTGTTAAATCCAGTCTCATCCTTTTGACAGCATTCCCAAGACGTTCAAAATAGGTTTTGTCCTTGTCGGTGTATTGAGGATGAACATTCAACAAATGATTCCTCAACTGTGTCGGTTTCATAGAATCATTTGGCAAACTTTTACTACAAATAACACACTGAGGTCGTTCTTCTCCGTTAATGACGATATTTGTGAATCCATAATTCAAATAAGACAGGTCATACTTTCGTTTCTTGACACTCATCATGGGCTTCAGATTTTATAAATACAAAACGATAAAGTCAAGATCAACACACATAAACACCCACAGACGTGTATACACACCCACACGCACATATATACGTAAACACACACACACACACACACAATTATATTGCATATCCTATTTACAGTACATCGCTGTCAACACCAGCATTTTACTGCTGTTGTTGATGTCTGGGCAAGTATTTGTTCAGTAGTTTGTCATTGATTTCTGAACGACCGGCTCCAATACCAACACGCTAAAACCCCAGCACGATGTGGTCTGCTGTTAAATCGCTGGCAAGCCTTAGGCCAAGGAGACGGTGATATATATATATATATATATATATATATATATATATATATATATATATATATATATATATATATATATATATATATATATCCACGAGTCACCTTACATCTTAAAAAGACAGTCTCCTTACCTCCGCAAAAATAATAATTTGAAAAGCTGAGAGTTGTAGATTCGTAAACAATGGAGGGATCTCGGTAATCGGTTTCTGTTTTAATGCGATCTTGAAATAATCGGGAAATATAACATGATGAGTACTCTAAACCTCATTAAAACGGAGAAGCAATAACAAAAAAATGTAAGTTACCGCAAATAAAATCTCTGGTAAAATACGGCAACCTAAATCATAGAGGCTAGGTAGAAGGAAAAGAACCGTATATTATGGAGGGAAAACAATATCAAGTAATCGGTTCCTGTATTAACGCGATCTTGAAATAATCGGGAGATTTAATCGGGGGGAATTCCCCACCGGTTGAGAACCACTGGTCTAGATAGAGCATTTTTATTAGTTGTACTACATGTGATGGAAAGCCCATTGTCCTCATGATTTTCCAATGCTTTTGATGTTGTACACAGTTAAATGCCTTTGAATAATCCACAAAACACGAGAATAGGTTTACATTAAATTCTCTACACTTCTCTGTTATTAAACGTACATTAAGTATGTGATCTCTTGTTCCTCTACCGTGTCTAAATCTAGCTTGAACCACGTTAAATTCTCTACCATTTTCTTTCGAAGTCTTTTAATTTCGATTTTTAGTAGAATGTTACTTGCATGACTGATCAAGGCAACAGTTCTATAAAAAATTGTTTGCATATCCTTTACAGGACATTGCTGTCAACATCAGCATCTTTCAGCTGATTGTTGATTTCTTGGCAAGATTACGCTCAGTTATTTGCCATTGCTTTCTGAGCGAACAGTTCTATAGTTGGTGAATAATTGCAGGTTGCCCTTTTATAGTATTGGAATGAAGATAGTTCTCTCCCAATCTTTTAGACATATGCCATATGTCCATACCTTTTTACATAATGCGTGATAGATTTGTATGCTATTTTCTCCTCTCGTGTTAATTAGTTCAGCTGGTATCTCATCACATCCTTGTGATTTACCATTCTTCAGTTTCTTTACTGCCCATGCATTTTCATCTAATGAGGTGTTCAGGTTCTGTCTCTGCTGTCATTGGTTGCTTTCTTGCTTGCGTTCGCTGGCTGTGAATTCCAACGTGAAGTCCTGTATGTCGGATGAAAAAACCCTGTTGTCCAACATCAGTGTGATGTCATACCGGACTGAGGTTTGCGTGAGTATCCGTTGTCCCATGTCTGTCTTATTGGTGTGCAGACTGGTATTTCCTCGCCGTGCGGGCAGATACTCTCCGACTTCGGAAGAATCAGCGATCCTACTACGTTAGCCAGGAACCCGAAGGGACCTGTTGCCCGGGACGCACGGCTAGGACGTGTTAGTAGGCCTTGACCAGTATAAAACCTGGCCCTAGTGCCTTGGAAACACCTCTGCCGTCATTGGTTCGTCTATCTCATTCATATCCTCATGGTCATTCACAGTGATGATTAGTCTATACCAATATGAAGCTTTCTTCATATTCTCAATACATCTTAAGGCCTGTAAAAAAGAGTCTTTTATCCACTGTACTACGATGTGGCCAAAATAGTTGTTTCTCTGGGCCTCTGTATTGTGTAAACATGCATGCAATTGGTGATGTCTTTATTTCTCTATAGATGAAATGAAGGGGTTCATGGTCATAGTATCAATGTTAGACCAGACTAAATAACAAAAGCTGGGACCGTATTGCAAGATGACCACAAAGTATTATTCTCAACCTAGAGCAGTGAACACTTACACACGACTGACACAGAGCCAGAGATAGCGTTGGCAAATGACTGGTTGATGAGATGTCGGCGGTTGTCGATAGTTAGTTAGTTAGTCGAGGTTCTAACTTCACGGCAACGGGTCGTCCCCATTATGCTCCATTCCCGTGCCAGCGAATATCACACAAAATGCTCCCCACTGTCCAATGTGAAAAGTGGAATAGACGGGAGTCTCGGCAATCCAACAAGCCCGCTCAAGCACACTGTGCATAATTCCGCCGTCAGAATGTCAACACAAAATTCATCCACGATACCACAGTTCATCGTCGATGGACTCGGCAGTCACCAGAAAGACCTCATTGACCCGGGTTTTCTCACATGGCTCGGTCTCTTACCGCAGGGCGACCCACCGAAAGTTTCTGACAAAGCACGAACTCCGCAGCTTCAGCGCCGACTCCCAGGAGTCTCCCGAAAAATTCACTCGTGAACCGAAAAGGCCAAAACAGTCAATTCAGCAACCGCCTGTAGCCATTGTTCCGAACATGCAGTTCACTGTACAGGACAGATGTAAAAGCATTCCACGCGAATTTCACAGCTCACGGTGTCGCCCACGCACTCATTCAGTAGCAAAGCGACGGAACCATGTACTACCAGTTCAACATGAGGAAAATGCGATTTCAAACCGTAGCCACAAGCATAAATACGCCACAGGCCTTAACGGCTCAACGCCTAACCGCCATGCTGGCGACCGGATACCACAGTGTATGAAACGTTTACTAACGATCCATCCAGGTGTCTTGTCGTAACCTGATACTTCTTCTTCTTCTTTTTTCGTTCGCTTGAAACATGTCTACAACTGCAATGTCGTCTCTTGTATGAATCTAACAGTCTTTTTTAGTTCATTCAGCGGTCCATAAAGTTTATCTTCCACTGTTGTCTCTCTAGGCCAGAAGGTTCGCCTGGATATGTTGTAGTTTGGGCAATCCTGGAGTATGTGCTCTGCTGTCTGCGACGCCAAACCACATGTGCACATGGCTGCGTCACCAATCTTGAATTTTGTATACAAGTGGTTGCGTAATCTATTGTGTCCTGTTCCGAGGCGCAGAAGAATGACCTGTTCTGATCTGTCCATAACGTGGTAGTCGTCTTGAGTAAGGTTTGGTGGCTTTCTGATTGATTTGATCATTCTTTTCTTTTGGTGGTATGTAATGGGCACATCAGGTTGTTCTTCTTTTGCTCCTTCCTTAGCCAATCGATCAGCTCTGTTGTTTCCTTGGACTCCACAGTGGGATGGTATCCACTGTATGGTGATCTTACGCTGACTGCTAAGTTCAGAAAGTAGTGTCCTCAGAACTGGCAATTTCCCAGACAGAAGCGCCTCTATTACGGATTTTGCATCTGTCAATATCACTGCAGGTTGTGTACCATGGCTGGTATTGTGTAATTTCTCTGTGGCTATCTTGATACTTAAAGAGAAAACAGAGGAAGAGACCAGTATAAGAAATAACAAGAAGTTGTATAGACAGGTTGTGTCTCAGTTAGGAGAACGTTATGATAAACGTTAAAGCTGTCATATTTCAGGTATGTCTCTTTAAAGGAATAACACCCATTTTTTTATCCCCCAACCTTCTAAGACCATAATAGTAGTCAATATTGGTGTGTGTGTGTGTGTGTGTGTGTGTGTGTGTGTGTGTGTGTGTGTGTGTGAGTGTGTGTTATATTGCTTTCGAGACATCCATACATTGCATTAAACTGACATCCTCAAAGGCCTTTAATACAGGTAACAAATCCAGATGACAAC
>OY992893.1:67482428-67677428 GCA_963921405.1 Cepaea hortensis
AGTATAATATCATCAAATGGCAGATCAGAAGACGAGATCGAAAATAGGTGCAATAAGGCAAATCAACTCATTGGACAAATGGGACCAATACTAAAGAACAAACATGCATCAATAACTACTAAGAATGATTGATTGATTGATTGATTTAGGAATCGACATCACAGCATTCGGGGCATTCCCATAAGTGCTCCGTCCCCATCCCCAGCAGCCAGCGAAGAGTTCCAACACTAATAATACCAGTAGCAATCCCTTTATACCCAAAATCCCCTTTTAGTGGTTCCTTGCCTCTCCTCTCTCAGTTAACCTAATTTTATCTAGGGTTGTTAAAACAATTGATTGATTGACTGATTGATTCATTTAGGAACCGACATCACAGCATTCGGGACATTCCCATAAGCGCTCCGTCCCCATCCTCAGCAGCCAGCGAAGAGTTCAAACACTAATAGTTTCAGTAGCAATCGTAGGTGGTAAGCATTGCATTAAAAAAATTACAATCTTATTCATTCAATAAGGACACACATCTAATGATAACAATACATCATTTATGTGCTACACATATTGGTTATATCACCACAATATCTCTGTCGGTCAGTTACATGTACTGCTCATCTTCAACTGGCATGACGGTAACTGAAATAAAGAAATATGCACTGTGGATTCTCCACTTCCAGGTTTGTGGATCCCTCTGGCTACAATCAATGGATGTATGCGGTTTTCTTCTTCGTGTTGATCTGTTCCAGGTCTGTGCAGAATGTTGCCTCTGTTTCTCCTTTGCTAAATAGACTAAGTAAATTTGGATACCTGTCCTTTACAGAGGAAATCTTGCAGGTGAATAGCTGTCTGCACTACTCTATCAAGGGCATCACTCTACAAGGTGCTCACTCAACAAGGTGCTACATTCACAAAGAGCTGCATTCACAAAGTGCTGCATTCACAAAGTGCTGCATTCACAATGTGCTGCATTCAAACAAGTCAGGTCTGGATCTAGCTGTACTTAGCCACTATCTGAAATTTCAGCAATCAACATACATCTAATCATACCATCAATATGACATTAGAAATGTAATGCTGTAAACTCCTAAGAATACAACAAGTGAAATCAATAAAATTAATCTTGTTCTTAGAGAAAAATAAACATAGGATAAAGATAGTCTTGGTGTTCTCAATTAGTTATCACAAACATAATTGTTTGCTCTCCATCCCATCTTCCACTATCAGGTGTTCAAGGTTTAAACTAGCAAATGTGCAGTTTCCTCTTCACATATGCCTGTCCTCAGGTCTCCAGGTTAATACATTGATTGATTTGGAATTTGAAAATTATGCTGACCATCCTCTTCTGAACCTAGTTATCTTCTCTCCATTTTCTTCCATCAAAGAAAAAAGGTCCCATGAATTAAGAGTTTTAAAAATCACTCCCCATTGCAATAAATATTTGCTTATAACAAATATAAGTACATCATGGTCTCAATTCTTGTATATTATTGAGGCGAATTCTTTTCTGATCAAAAGGTTCAAAGCGAGTTCTTCCCTCCTGTTCACCGTGTCTATAATATGATTTTACCTTATTTATAATCATCTTAATCATCATTATCATCATCACCATTGTTATTACAATCATCATCATCATTCTCATCATTATCATTATATCATTATCATCATCATCATCATCATTGTTTTTACAATCATCATCTTCATTACAATCATCATCATCATTATATCATTATCATCAGCATCATTATCATTACAATCATCATCTTCAATACAATCATCAGAAAACTAGCCCATATGTTGTAACGTGAGTGATCTATGATACAAAATGGGGTTTTGCTTAAGACACAACAGCAAATGCTTGTAGTACGCGTAATGTAATATGGGTTGTGTCGTGCTTGGGGCACAAACCATGATGATGGTACTATGAATGAAATATTATACAAAGTAGTGTCATGCGTCGGAGTGCACTAAATGATTAATGAGTGTTTGGGTTATGCCGAACATATTCTCTTGTGATAGACATGACATAATACAGTAAAGTGGCCTTCTATCATGAGATTGATTGCTAGCTTATACCCTTCTCAGCATTTCTCTTCATCTCACTCAGACTCATTCATCAGAATATTATTCATATGTGCATAGATGATAATTTGACAATCATTCATCTGTATGGATGACAATAAAGCATATGTATGTACTTTACTCATGATAAATTCAAAGATTCAACACCAATGACATTACAATGAAATGTCATCATTCCACCATCCTTCATCACAAATTATAATGTATATATTGTATCTGCAGCAAAGAACCTCAATGGCTACGAACGCTGAAGAAGAAGACATATATATATATATATATATATATATATATATATATATATATATATATATATATATATATATAAAATCATCATCAAGTGCCGTGCCAGCTGGCGTAGGCGTTCATGGCTCTCCACAGATCTCGGTCTTTGGTTTTCTGGATCAACTCTGCTGCTGATATTCCTCCATGCCACCGTCTCAATCCATCCAGCATCGTTTCTCTTGGTCTGCCTCTGCCTCTCTTCCCCTCGATCTTTCCAGATGTTACGATTTTCTCCAATGCCTCTCTTCTCATCACGTGACCGAAGAAAGATGTTTGTCTCTATCCTAGTGTTGTATATAATGTTCTAGTTTCATTAGCCTGTTTCAGGCAGTCATCGTTAGTTACTCTGGCAGTCCAAGGAATTCGCAACATTCGTCTCACGAACCACATCTCTGTTGCTTCTAATTTCTTCTTACTTTGTTCATTTATATTCCAAGATTCACTGCCAGACAGCAAAACTGGTTCTACATAGCATTTCAGCACTCTCTTTCTTACATTCAGTGATAGTGATCTATTGCACAAGATACTCTTCATTTTCTAAAATGCTGCTTTTGCCTGCCCTATTCTGCTCCTAATCTCTGTTGTACATCTTCCATCTGATGTTATAAATGCCCCTAGGTATCTAAAATTATCCACTTGGTTAAGGATTTTTCCTTCTATTTCTATGTCACATTTTGGTGTCACCATTTTCTTTGATATTACCATTGTTACTGTTTTCTTGATATTCAAGGAGAGCCCTTTCCTTGCACTCTCTGTTACTACAACGTCTAATAATTGCTGTAGGTCTGTTGAATTATCCGCCACCAATACTGTGTCATCTGCATAGCGTATATTATTTATATTATAACCTCCAACTAGTATTCCTGGCATCTCTTTGATCTCTCTCATTATTACTTCACTATACAGGGAGAAAAGATCTGGTGACAAGACACACCCCTGTCGTACTCCTAGCTTTATCTGTTCGTAACTACCCTCTTTATTTCCCATTTTAATTGCTGCTACTTGGTTCCAGTAAACATTCTTTATTATTCTTAAATCTTTTCCATCAATGTTGATATCTTCCAACATTTTAATCAGTTCATCATGTTTTACTTTATCAAATGCCTTAGTATAATCTATGAAGCACAAATATATGTCTCTCTGTTTCTCTATTGACCTTTCTATTAGTGTCCGTAATGTATAAATTGCATTGTTTGTGCCCTTTCCTTACACAAATCCATACTGTTCTTCACTAATTTCCATTTTTATTTTATTTTTGTTTCTTCTCATTATGATTCTGAGTAGAAGCTTAGTGATATGGTTTATGAGGTTAATTGTACGAAAATCTTCACAATCAATTGCTCCTGGTCGTTTTGGTATAGCTATAAATACAGATTTCAGCATATCACTGGGTAAAAATCCACTACTGTAAATATCATTCAACATTTTGGTTAATATATCTACTCCAAATTCTCCCAACACTTCTACTTCTTCTATTGTGATTTCATCTGACCCAGCTGTTTTTCCTTTCTTCATACGTTTCATATATATATATATATATATATATATATATATATATATATATATATATATATATATATATATATATATGTATATATATATATATATATATATATATATATATATATATATATATATATATATATATATATATATATACACACTAGCTGACCCGGCCCGACTTCGCCCAGCTCCTGGCGGGGATCTATCTATCTATCTATCTATCTATCTATCTATCTATCTATCTGTCTGTCTGTCTGTCTGTCTGTCTGTCTGTCTGTCTGTCTGTCTGTCTGTCTGTCCGTCCGTCCGTCCGTCTGTCTGTCTGTCTGTCTGTCTGTCTGTCTGTCTGTCTGACCCAGCCCGGCTTCGCCCAGCTCCTGGTGGGGAGCATCTCATTTATTTCATATAAGTAGTCATATAAGTTCCAGTTCCCTTTCCCGACTGTCTGTCTGTCTGTCTGTCAGTCAGTCAGTCAGTCTGTCTGTCTGTCTGTCTGTCTGTCTGACCCAGCCCGGCTTCACCCAGTCCCTGGTGGGGAGCATCTCATTTAATCCATATATGTAGTCATATAAGTTCCCGTTCCGACTATCTGTCTGTCTGTCTATCTATCTGTCTGTCTGTCTATCTGTCTGTCCGACCCGGCCCGACTTCGCCCAGGCCCTGGTGGGGAGCATCTAATTTAATTCGTATAAGTAATCATATAAGCTTCCGTTCCCGACTGTCTGTCTGTCTGTCCGTCTGTCTGTCTGTCTGTCTGTCTGTCTGTCTGTCTGTCTGTCTGTCTGTCCCGGCTTCGCCCAGCCTCTGGTGGGGAGCATCTCATTTAAGTCATATATAAAGTCATATAAGCTCCCGTTCCCGACTATATGTCTGTCTGTCTATCTGTATGTCTATCTATCTGTCTGCCCGACCCGGCCCGACTTCACCCAGTCCCTGGTGGGGAGCATCTGATTTAATTCATATAAGTAGTCATATAAGCTCCCGTTCCCGACTTTATGTCTGTCTATTTATCTTACCCGGCGCGGCTTCGCCCATCTCCTGACGGGGAGCGTCTCATTAAATTCATATAACAAAAAAAAATATTAACTTAAGAATGTCCTTCCACACACCATCCATTTTTTTTAATGAAAACTGTTTTTAATCACCTACATGACTGTAGATAACTTCTTTAAACATAAAAAGATGAGTTAGAAAATTTTCACTTTTTAGATAGATGCATTAATTTTTATGAAAACTTTGAAAATGCCTTAAAAATTATATCATTATTTATTATAACTTATATGCCTGTAAATAACTATAGACAATGTGTTTATAAATCTGTGATAACAATGCAACAATCTATATATAAAATATATAGCAATGATATTAAAAGTTATACCCCTTGAAATAACTGTTCTTACGTTAGGTCCCCTCGCTATATATAAATGACAATGTAAATTTAAATATTAAATGTTAGTAAGTAAATAGCGGATTGTACACTAACAAACTATTACAGTTAGCTGCACGGGAATGAAAAGAATACATGTAGAAAATTTCATCTCAATCGGATGGACCGTTATCGAACGCATCAAATACATCCCTATACACATATATACATACATCGTCTTTTATATATATACTAGCTGACCCGGCCCGGCTTCGCCCAGGCCCTGGAGTGGATCTATCTATCTATCAGTCTGTCTGTCTGCTTGTTTGTCTGTCTGTCTGTCTGTCTGGCTGACCCGGCCCGGCTTCACCCAGTCCCTGGTGGGGAGCATCTCATTTAAGTCATATAAGTAGTCATATAAGCTCTCCCGTTCCCGACTATCTGTCTGTCTGTCTATCTGTCTGTCTGTCTGTCTGTCCCGGCCCGGCTTCACCCAGTCCCTGGTGGGGAGCATCTCATTTAATTCATATACGTAGTCATATAAGCTCTCCCGTTCCCGACTGTCTGTCTGTCTATCTGTCTGTCTGTCTGACCCGGCCAGGATTCACCCAGTCCCTGGTGGGGAGCATGTCATTTAATTCATATAAGTAGTCAAATAAGCTTCCGTTCCCGACTATCTGTCTGTCTATCTATCTGACCCGGCGTGGTTTCGCCCAGCTCCTGGCGCACAGTAACTTAAAAGAATGTCCTTCCACACACCATTCATTATTTTTAATGAAAACTGTTTTTAATCACCGACATGACAGTTGATAAGTTTTGTAAGCAGAAAAAGATGGGTTAAAATGTTATGCATAATGCATTATTTTTATGCAAACTTTAAAAAATACCTTAAAGATTATATCATTATTTAATATAACTCATATGCCTAAAAATAACTATAGACAAAGAGTTTAACAATAGTACAGGTAAGTCCAACAATATGACTATAAAGTATATAGAAATGTTATTAAAAGTTATGCCCCTTGAAATAACTTTTCTAGAGTGAAGTCCCCCTGCTATATAGACATTATATAATGAAAATGGAAAAGTAAATGTTATTAAATAAGTAGAAGATTTTACATTAAGAAATTATTATAGTCGGTTGCACAGGAATGAAAGGAAGACGTGTAGAAAATTTCATCTCAATCGGATGTACCGTTATCGAACGCATCCAAGACCCACAAACAAACATACACTCTGTTTTATATATATATATATATATATATATATATATATATATATATATATATATATATATATATATATATATATATATATATATATAGAGAGAGAGAGAGAGAGAGAGAGAGAGAGAGAGAGAGAGAGAGAAGTTGAATTGAGCGCACGCTTGTCATGTAACATACCATTCTATATTTGTTATGTATTCTCATCTTTCATATTGTCATTTTGTATTTGTCAACATCTTGTATCACACACAGGCACTCTCGCTTCTTCATCCACACACAAAGAAACATCCGTTGTGTGGATGGTATATCACGTCTTTTATTTCAGGCGAACCTGAGCTAGTTATACATTATACCCAGGCGGTGGCTTCTTCTTCTTCTTCTTCTTCTTCTTCTTCTTCTTCTTCTTCTTCTTCTTCTTCTTCTTCTTCTTCTTCTTCTTCTTCTTCTTCTTCTTCTTCTTCTTCTTCTTCTTCTTCTTCTTCTTCTTCTTCTTCTTCAGCGTTCCGAGCCATTGAGGTTCTTTGCTGCAAATACAATCTGTCTCCATTCGTCTCTCTGGTGGACCTTCTCTTGCCAGTCGTTGATTCCAAGTGCTTGTAGGTGGCAGGCGGTGGCTGCCTGAACAAATATACAAATGCCGCCTTCTCTACAATAATCATACAAAATCACTTATTCAAACTCCACACTCGCTATCTTCTACTAGCGCCCTCGCAAACTAAGCATTTGCCCTAGGAAATACACAAGTGTCCTCTCTTGAAAACTGTCGCGTCCCATCTGACGTTTTCCAACACGTCGGCTGGCTTTGTCGTCTTAGATCCCGTGCGGTCCGTAAAGTATCGTGCTTTCTGTCAAACCCCGTGCTGTCCTATCATACTCGTAGTCCGTCCGTGCTAAGCTGAGTTGTACTAACGTCTGTTCTGTTCAGGGTAGTGTCCCGTGAACTGGCGTCCCCTCCACTCCTCTGAGTTGGTCCTGCCGGTGTCCTGGTTATGACACGTCTGTGTCTTCACCTAAGTCCTGTCTCCGGTTTATCTACTGTCCTGTAGATGTCCTGTCTTATGACCATTCTAAGTCCTAGCTTGTGTTCTGTCTCTACTCTATCTACTCCCCTGTAGAAGTCCTTATCTATGTCCTATATGTCATTACCTCTATTCTGCCCCTTGTCCTCTTTATGTCCTACACGTACCTCCTCAACACCTTGACATACTCTCGTGCCTCCCCCGTATTGTGTCACGAAATTCAACATAATGGGTGTGACACAATGTCGTATCAGCATATACAAAATTAGTCGGATCTAATTTGTCAGTGTGTTGTAGGAGGTAATCAACCCTGTACTTAGGTACCACTCTGATTCATATGGGTATGACACCAAGTTGACGTATTTACCCACTGGTCTATGATCAGTGTAACATACGTATAATGTTGCTAAGAGTCACTACTCTTCCACATTGCACTACTGGAAGCTCTATCGAACCAAGGCCAGTTCGTCTTACAATTATGGCTAAGTCATAAAATGCACAACCTCTCCAAACATCGAACATAGATGTCCCGAGACAATGTGTTCCTGTTACGGAAACAAATCATGAATATATTATTCATGGCTCCCGTGAAATGTACATCAACATCTTATACAAGATCTGTGTCTTCTGATCTCTACCTGTCTGGCTTCCACTTGCGTATAAATTGCCAACTGTTTCATCATAATTCATATAAATCTGTTGTGTCCCCTGTGACCGTGTGATCCCCCTTACTTCCAAATTGATGTTTGTACTTTATCTGTTTGTATTCTGTTTGTTTGCGTGTTCCATTATTCTTAATGTATGTTTAAATTAGAAACATAGGTGTATATTTATAATTCGTGTACTTAAGGTTTTCAAGTGTCGCAGGTAGGTTCCTCCATCTCACAAACGTAGACTATGCTTAATTTCTGAGATTAGTCGCCGAACTGAGACTCTGGAAAACATCACCATAGTTGCAATGTAATTGTAACTGAAACACATATAAAACAATTGCACGCTCACATGTTTTACACAGAAGACGAAGACAAATCATTAAAAAAAAATGTTTGCAAAAAAGTGCCCCAATGTTCACCCGTAACATTTTAATGCTCCCATTCCTTCTTTCACTCACCCGCTCATTTAAACAATGCAATATTAAACATGTTTCTCTTGTTGAAATAAAATGAGCTCTGTTTTCAACATTTATCGAGCTGAATTGCAGTGTATTATAGTAGTTATTTCTATAGTACAGTAATCTATTTATTTACAGAATTATTTGATTGCTTCCGGCAATACTAAGGGAAGAAACTATAACTGTTTTTCTGTATTTTGGTCTAATGGGTGTTGTTAACCAAGGAAATATAATTTAACTAAACTAATTAGCTGTAGTAGAACTGTGTTGGCTCCCTTAAAATAAAATGTTGTTAATAAACCTAAGAAGTTTTAAATGTATTTAATTGTAGATTAATGCAATTTCTTGCCTAATTAAGTACTGTTAGTAGCTTTTAAGAACGTTGTCTCATTAGAGACAAGTAGATTATTATTCTACTACTTTGTAGGTGTTAATAGATTAAATATTACTTTCATTCTAAATGTAGGTAAATGATTTTGAATATTTCTAAGACTAAAGCTTATTATTAACTTTCTCTAAATATATTCTAACTACAAAGGAAATTTGTTTGATAGTGCAACTTCAATAAAAATAAGTTGAACTTAGTACATGATCTGTTTACTATAATAATACTAAGAAAATCTATGTACACTAACTAATCTGTAGTAGCTCCAGATGAAGGTGATGGTGTAGCGTCCTCCTTTTGCTGAACTATGTAATCTATGCACACTAACTAATCTATAGTAGCTCCAGATGACAGTGATAATATAGCGTCCTCCTTCTGCTGAACTCCAAAGTCTAAGGGTCTGGTCAGCAAATCTGCTAACGTATTTTTAGTCCCTCGTATGTGTTTTACAGAAAATGAATAGTTCTGGAGTATCAGGGCCCAACGGTAGATTCGATTGTTCTTCGGAAGCCCTTTTTCAATCAATGTCAATGGGGAATTGTCAGTTTCAACGACGAAATGTGTTCCGGCAAGATATCGATCTAATCTAGTAATACAATACACAATTGCTAGAGCCTCCAATTGAGACACATCATATCTTGATTCTGCTGGAGTCAGCTTGCGACTCACGTACACTATTGGATGAAAGATCCCATCGTAGGCCTGTAGGATTGCTCCCTATATTGTTGTGGTACTCGCGTCTGTCCTAAGAGTATAGGGTAATTTTGGATTAGGTAACTTCAAGATAGTGATGTTACTGAAATAATGCTTCAGTTGGAACATTGTATTATTTAAAGTAGCATCTTGTACATTGATTTTTGCATTAGATTTTAACAAATCAGAAAATACAATGGTAATCTGTGCCAAATTCGGAATGAATTTTTTTTTATAATAGTTTACTAAGCCCAACAGGCTTCTCACTTGCTTCTTAGTTGTTGGCATAGTGAGATTCAAAATCTTAGTCACAATCTTTTCATCACAGTTTAAGTAACCTTTTGATATTTTATGGCCTAGAAAGTCAATTTCTTCCAATGCCAACTCTACTTTCGTTGGTTTGACCGTGAGCCCAAACAATTTAATTCTGTCGAAGACATGTTTCAATGTTTGTATGTGAGTGGTCCAGTCTGTTGTATGCACACAAATTTCGTCTATGTAAATTTGAGTATTTGCTACTCCATGTAAGAGCTGCCTAGTGAGACGGACAAACGTTGCAGGCGCATTGCGTAAGCCGAAAGGAATAAAGCGCCACTCGTATAGACCTAGAGGTGTTGCAAAGGCAGTAAGATGTATAGAATTTTCATTCATAGGAATTTACCAGTAGCCTTTAGTGAGGTCATGTTTTGAAAAAATGATAGATGTTGACATGTTTAAAATAAGATCGTCACAAGAAGGGGTTGGCTCTGCGTCCGTCTTTGTTATTGCGTTTAGCTTTCTATAGTCGACGCAGAGTCGAATAGTAGAATCGTTCTTTTTTTTCTAGGAAGATCGGGAAAGAGTACTCCGATTGGGATTTCTGAATTATCCCACAAGATTCAAGACTAAGAATTTCCTTGTCGAGATTGTCCCTATAATTCAGAGGGATGGAGAACGGTCGACATTTAATCCGTGTGTCGTCTTTGAGAACAATGGAGTGTTGTATCCTATCTGTCCTACCTGGAATGTCAGAGAAGATGGATTTATATTGTCAGTAGTGCTATCGTCTCTTTTTTTTTGTTCGTCTGTCATTTTTGGCCCAAGATGTATGCTGTCGATTGTCGTTGTGGTGTCAACTGTCGGTACTGGCAGTTCATTGTCATCGTCCTCTGTCTGGTTGATCACTGTGGTTGCGCTGTGTTCGTCGTCTGTCTCCTGTTCTTGTCTAGAGTAATACGGGTTGAGCATGTTGATATGGAATATATTGTATTTGTTGTTCAGTGATATTTCATATTCAACATTAGATACCTTTCTCACTATTTTGAATGGCTCTTGCCATGACGTTGTTAATAAGTCACTCTTATCGGGTAATAACAATAAAACCTCTTGTTCAGGTTCCAGCTGTAAGGTCTTTGCACCTTTATTGGCATATTGGCGGTACATCTGTCCTTTCTGTTCCAAAGATGTTTTCGCTAAGGCACACGCTTTCGTGATCTTATTGCGTGTGTTTGTAACTACCTCATACGGCGATGATGTTTGTGGGGTATTTGAGGTGTTAGTTAACAGCTGATGATAGATGTTGAGGGGTCCTCTGGGTTTGCCCCGTAAATCAGCTCAAAGGGTGAGAAGCCCGTGCTAGCTTGCGGGACTTCTCTGTAGGCAAACAGCACTGTTGGTAACAGTGTGTCACAATCTGATGGGTTCTCTGCTGTTACCTTCGCCAGCATATGCTTAAGATCCCCGTTAATCTTTTCCACGATCCCGTTCGCAGCCGGTCGTTATGGACTAGTGAAACACTGTTTAATCCCTAACAATTTTGTCGGTCGTTATGGACTCGTGAAACACTGTTTAATCCCTAACAATTTTGTAACAGCTTGCGTTGCAGCTGATATGAATTGTGTCCCCCGGTCGGATAAGATGGTTTGGGTTAATACGAAACGGAAAAATATATGTAGAAAAACGTCGACTACATCTTTGGAACTGATGTACTTAAGTGCCACCGCTTCTGGCCAACGTGAACAAAAATCCACTAGAGTTAAAATAAATCTTTTTCCTTTGTTGGAAACAGGATTTAATGGTCCAACTATGTCCACAGCGACACACTCAAAAGGTCTAGAGGTCAGTGTTATTGATTGGACCTCTTCTGTGACATGTTTACCCTTTTCACCAAATGTTGTCAAATGGTGCGTGAACGGCAGTAATTTTTAATGGCTGTACAAAATTTAGGCCAATAGAACTGAGATAGAATTCTGGCTCTTGTTGTATCATAACCCATGTGGCCAGCAAACGGCGAATCATCTTCGATTCGCAACACTGTTTGACAGTATTTCATTGGTAAAACCTTTTGCTGCATCTCATGGTTGTCTCTCTTGTACATTCTAGTGAGAATACCATTTTTCAACATAAAATACCATGAAGCATTTTTAACTAGCTTCGGTTTTTCCCCTATGAACCTAAAGTAGGGTGACACTGTTATATCGGCGCGTTGCGCCTTTTTGAACTCTTCTGTGGTATTGTTGTCCACCGTCCCACTAGGTGAAATGATTTGCAACATTTCGTTCTGTAGGTCGTCATGTTGTTTAACTGTTACGCACCTTGTTATTGCATTAGCCTTATTATAATGGGTTTCTTCCCAGGCTTTGATTTCATTAGTGTAAATTGTTTTACTTCTGGCAAACACCCGATAATCAGATCCGTACAAGGATTGTGCAGGATCGTGCACGTAAATGTGCCTGATAAGAAAGGAGTACATATCAGAGCTGTGGTTAATGGATATTTCTCTATATTGCGTGAAAACGTCAGGCAATTCACAAACTCGCCTGTGTAATCTTCTGGCTTTGCCAGTTCCTTTTTTAAACCGATTAAGGTACTACCGCTATCGATCAAGAGCTGACAAGGTTTGTCGTTTACCATTCCATAGTTGAACTCTAATTTCCCTCTGGAGGAAACTGCTGCGTTTCAGTACTCTATCTTCGTGGAACTTATGACAAGTTTGACATCTATCATAGTTAAGAATATCAATTGCTGCTAACGCATTCTCTTCACAATCTTGCATTTGTTCTTCATCACACTCGCTTTCCGATGATGAGTCAATAAGCACTGCATTCACACTTCTCAATTTCTGGCGACCCTTACAACGTGAACTATAGTGGCTCTAAGATTTGCAAAAGAAGCATTTAACAGCACGACGGTATGTTTCTCTTTTATTTTGCTGTTTTTGTTATATCATCATCTCCAGATGAGATGGATAATTTGGATTAACATCACACATCCCAAACTGATCGTGAGAGCATTTACAGTATGGACACTGTGGTGGATTAGGTCTTTGTTTCTCTCTTTATTTGAATGGTCTTTGAGGTTTATTATTAGCTGCTGCTACTATGTTATTCGCATCGAGGTTAGAGCTAAATAAGTCTCTGTTGGAAGAAAAATAAGATGACCCTATCTTTTCTAACTGTTCTAATGAATCAACATCAGCTTGTTGTAAAAATTTAGCAAAAGGGCTTGGGATTGTTGAAATAATTGTGTCCATAATCATTAAATCCCTAAGTTTTTCATAGTTTTTGTTAATCCTTGCAGCGTTCAGCCACTTATTATATACGTCCTGTACGTGAGAGACGTAATAAATGAAGGTCTGATTACTTTTGGTTTCAATTTGGAAAACTGCACTTGATACCCTGGGGCATCCAATAAAAAATGCTGCATGATGCGTTGGAGAATATAGTCATAGTCATTCCTTAGATCATGGGGAATGAACTCTATTACTTTTAAAGGCTCCTCTGAGAGGTTCTTCATATAAATCATGGCGCAATGTTCCCTTGGTACCTCCAGACATTTTAACTGGAATTCCACATTTTCAGAAAAGGCAGAAATTTAATCGCCTTGGCAGAATGGTTTCACTATCCCTTTGTATTTATTATACTTATTTTCCTCTTCTTTACTTTTCAACTTTGTAGTTGCAATGTGTACATGAGACTCAACTTCCAGTTCTTTCATTTTTAACTGGGTTTGTGCTTCAATATCTTTTAATTTTGTGGCTTCAGCTAGCTCTAGTTCTTTAAGTTTGGTAGCTTTTGCTGATTCTATATCTGCTAGTTCTTTTTAATGTAAGCGTTCTTGAGCTCTTTCCTCCCTCTCTGCATCTTTTGCTTCTTTCTCTGCAGCCGTTTTCCTATCTCTCTCCTCTTTTTCTGCAGCTGCTTTCCTATCTCTCTCCTCTTTTTCTGCAGCTGCTTTCCTATCTCTCTCCTCTTTTTCAATTGCCGCTATTCTATCAGTATGTTCTTTGTACTCTTTCTTTGCCCATTGTTCTAATTTATCCCCATTAAATCCTAGATCTTTCCCTGCCTCAATCTTTCTTTTAACGTTGACATTGTTACAAGTTATGTTTAAAAACAAAAATTACAATGTGCACTAATAATACAATATTTATCATACACTTGAATAATACAGATGTTAATTTACAGGATCATAACAATATTAAGATGCTGCTTTAAATTACAATGTCAAAGAATGGGGGTACTTATCTGATCTTCTGTAAATTTCCGCTTTTTACTCTGCTCTTGCGGATAATCTTCTGCGTTCCCCTGTTACAATACCCGGGCTGTTAGTATCAATTTCACTCTCCACTTCTGGTGTGTAGAGTAGTAACAATTAATATTCAAACAAAACAATGATAATACAAGAACAATTTTGTCTGTCGAGTCAATTTTTCAGAGAGGACAACTGAAATATGGAATATATTTTTGTTAATTTTGTCGTGTTAATTATGTAATGTAGTTTTCACTGGCTTTGGGCATCAACTGAAACGTCGTCCTGAAAACATGCTGCATATCATTTTTACATCAATTCAAATACGTTTAATCAGTTTGCACGCACTCGTGATGGATTCAATCTTACTTTCACCTTTCGATATTACACATTCACGTAAGTTAAGGTCTTAAACAATCAAGCCAGCACTGGATTCGTTCAATCTCGTAATTACACACTTTCTTGTAGGTGGTGAATTCTTTCAGTCATTCAATTGACCACTTTCTGACACCACGTTATTCTAGTAGGCAGTAAATTCTTTCACACCTTCGGACACCACATTAAACTGCCTGTCAACATCCTGTATCACACAGGCACTCTCGCTTCTTCATCCACACTCAAAGAAACATCCGTTGTGTGGATGGTACATCACGTCTTTTATTTCAGGCGAACCTGAGCTAGTTATACATTATACCTAGGCGGAGGCTGCCTGAACAAATATACCTAGTTATGACACGTCTGTGTCCCCACCTAAGTCCTGTCTCCCGTTTACCTACTATCCTGTAGATGTCCTGTCTTATGACCATTTTAAGTCCTAGCTTGTGTTCTGTCTCTACTCTATCTACTCCCCTGTAGAAGTCCTTATCTATGTCCTATATGTCATTACCTCTATTCTGTCCCTTGTCCTCTTTAATGCCTGCACGTAACTCCTCGACACCTTGACAATATGCCTCTTGATTTTATCATATACTAGCTGACCTGGCCCGGCTTCGCCAGCTTCTGGCGGGGATCTATCTATCTATCTATCTATCTATCTGTCTGTCTGTCTGTCTGTCTGTCTGTCTGTCTGTCTGTCTGTCTGTCTGTCTGTCTGTCTGCCTGCCTGCCTGCCTGCCTGCCTGCCTGCCTGCCTGCCTGCCTGCCTGCCTGTCTGTCTGTCTGTCTGTCTGTCTGTCTGTCTGTCTGTCTGTCTGTCTGTCTGTCTGTCTGTCTGTCTATCTGTCTGTCTGTCTGTCTGACCCGGCCCGGCTTCACCCAGTCCCTGGTGGGGAGCATCTAATTTAATTCATATAAGTAGTCATATAAGCTCCCGTTTCCGACTATCTGTCTGTGTGTCTATCTGTCTGTCTGTCTATCTGTCTGTCCGACCCGGCCCGACTTCGCCCAGGCCCTGGTAGGGAGCATCTCATTTAATTCGTATAAGTAGTCATATAAGCTTCCGTTCCCGACTGTCTGTCTGTCTGTCTGTCTGTCTGTCTGTCTGTCTGACACGGCTTCACCCAGCCCCTAGTGGGGAGCATCTCATTTAATTCATATAAGTAGTCATATAAGCTCCCTTTCCCGACTATCTATCTATCTATCTATCTATCTATCTATCTATCTATCTATCTATCTATCTATCTATCTATCTATCTATCTATCTATCTATCTATCTATCTATCTATCTGTCTGTCTGTCTGCCTGTCTGCCTCTATCTATCTATCTATCTATCTATCTATCTATCTATCTATCTATCTATCTATCTATCTATCTATCTATCTATCTATCTATCTATCTATCCGTCCGTCCGTCCGTCCGTCCGTCCGTCCGTCCGTCCGTCCGTCCGTCCGTCCGTCCGTCCGTCCGTCCGTCCGTCCGTCCGTCTGTCTGTCTGTCTGTCTGTGTATGTTCGGCCCGTTCCCGTTAAAAATATAGACAGAATAGAAGAATAGATAGATTGATAGTAGAAAATATGATTGGAAGAGATCTATCTAAAGCAGTGTTTCCCAACGTGGGGCCCACGCCCCACAGGGGGGCAATTTGACTGTTAAGGGGGGCAATTTGACTGTTAAGGGCGGCAATTCGAAAATGGAAGAAATCGGCTGAATATAACAAAACGGGGAGACTTGAGACTGAAGTTAACTAAATTGGAACCTGACATAAGATCTCTTTGCAGCAAGCATCAAGCGCAAGGATCTCACTAAATTTAAATAATAAATAATTACTAATAATTAAAATAATATAGAAAAATCTTTCATTAAAATTATTTTGTACTTGAATTTCAGTTCTCCATTATATGTTTTGAAAATTTACTTACTGTGTTTGCTCAATAATTACCTAGTGATTTCTTCCTAAAACCTATCATTCAAGTTTCTTTAGTGAACATTTCAATTTTTGAATATTAAAAATAATGTATATGTTGAGGGGGGGGGGCATAGGGTGGGGAGGGGGGCAATATGAATTTTAGAAAGGCTTAAGTGGGGCTTGGCACAAAAAAGTTTGGGAAACACTGATCTAAAGTAAACTTACCAAGATATCACGAACAGCCAATAAATGGTGGGCGGTGAGTTGACTGCAGAGTACTGCAAACGGTATGCAACTAACTGTCTCTCACAAAAAATTACTTTTTTTTTAACGAACGAAAATCTTTCGCAGGCCCGTCCTACATTCTTCCCTTCTTCTCTATTTCCTCTCATACATTCTTTCATTCAGCATCTCTTATGAAGCAATTCTTTGACAACAAAAGAACAATAAGCATTAAAATGCATGAAAAGTAACTCGTTGAGGAAATGTTTAACATGGGCATCATAAATACCCAACGTGGGTGTAACGCGCCATACATATGAGAATGTTAAAAAAAATTAATGTGCTGTTGAAGAAAAATAAAAAGATGAGTTAGAAAATTGTCACTATTTAAATAGATGCATTATTTTTATGAAAACTTTGAAAATGCCTTAAAGATTATATCATTATTTATTATAACTCATATGCCTGTAAATAACTGTAGACGAAGAGTTTATAAATCTTTGAAAACAATGCAACAATCTATATATAAAATATATAGCAATGCTATTAAAAGTTATGCCCCTTGAAATAACTTTTCTTAAGTTAAGTCCCCTCGCTATATATAAATGATAACGTAAATTTAAATACTGAATTTTAGTAAGTAAATAGCTGATGTTACACTAACAAACTACGACAGTTGGCTGCACGGGAATGGAAAGAATACATGTTTAAAATTTCATCTCAATCGGATGGACCGTTATCGAACGCATCAAATACATCCCTGCACACATATATACATCGTCTTATATATATATATATATATATATATATATATATATATATATATATATATATATATATATATATATATATATATAATATGAACACATGCACATTACTGTAGCGTTAGTGGGAGAGTTAGTGTGTGTGTGTAATAGAGAGAGAGAGAGAGAGAGAGAGAGAGAGAGAGAGAGAGAGAGAGAGAGAGTTGGATTAAATCACTAATTTTTAAGTGTATATGTACAATTGTTTCCCCATTGTTTACAATTTTTGCGAGAATGCTCACGACAATCGTCACTCCATGTGTGTGTAAAGTGTGGCAGTTTGTTGATACTAGTGTCAGTGATTATGTGAGGTATCATGTATGTGTCTAGATGTGAGGATGTCTGTGTGTGAATGTGTATGTGGGGTATGTGTGTGTGGGGATGTATGGATGGAGGGGTTGTGTGTGGGGGAAGTGTATGGGTGGGTAAAGGGATGTGTGGATGGATGGGGGATATGTGTGTGGGTGTGGGATGTTTGGGTGGATGGTTGGAAGTGTGTGGGTTTTAGTGGATGGTGGGTTGTGTGGGTGGGGAATGTGTGTGTGGGTGGGTGGGTGAGGGATGCGTGGATGAATGAGTGTGTAGGGGTGTGGGGAATGTGTGTGGGTTGGGGGATCGGTGTGTGATGGGTGTGGGGATGTGAGTGTGGGTGGAGGATATGTCTGTGTGGGTCGGGTGTCGGTATGTGGAGGATGTATGTGTGGATGCTGAGAGTGTTTGTAGGTGGGGGAAGTGTGGGTTGGTGGGAGATATGTGCGGAGATGTGTGTGTGTGTGTGTTGGTTAGGGATATGTGTGTGGGGGAATGTGTGTGTGGTTGGGGTATTGTGTCGGAGGGGAGATGTGTGTGGGTGAGGGATGTATGTGTGGGTGGGGTGTGGGTGGGTGTGGTATGTGCGTGTGGGTGAAGGATGTGTGTGAGGGTGGGTGATGTGTGTTTTGGCTGGGTGGTTGGGATATGTGCGTGTGGGTGCGTAGATTGGAGATGTATTTGTTGATGGTTGGGTTAGGTGTGGGTGTGAGTGGTTGAGGGATAAGTATGTGTGTGGGGGATGTGTGTGGGGTATGAGTGGGGGTGTGCGTATGTGGGTGGAGAGATGTGTGTGGTGAGGGATTGTGTGGGTGGGGCTGTGTATGGATGGGTTATGTGTGGGTGGTGGTGTGTGTGTGGGAGGTGTGGGTTTGTGGGTGGGGTATGTGTTGGTGAGTGGAGATGTGTGTGTGAGGGATATGTGTATTTTTGGGGAGATGTGAGTGGATGGGTCGGCATGTGTGTGTATGGGTGTGTGTGTGTGGTTAAGGAATGTATGGTTAAGGGGTGTGTGGTTAAGGGATGTGTGGTTGGTGGATGGTGGTTGGTGGTTGGAGGTGGGTGGGTGGTTGGAGGATGTGTGGGTGGAGGATGTGTGGGTGGGTGAGTGTGTGTAGGTTGGGGGATGGGTGGGCGATGTGTGTGTGGGCTTGTTTGGGATGTGTAGGTGGGTGGGGGAGATTGTGTAGGTGGGAGATGTGTGGGTGGGTGCAGGATTTGTGTGTGGGCAGATTCGGGATGTGAGGTTTGGAGGGGAGATGTGTGTGTGGGTGAGGTATGTATGGTTGGGGGATGTGTGTTTTAGTTAGGTGGTTGGGAGTGTGTGGGTACGTGGAGGAGGATATATGGGTGGGTGATTGTTGGTGGGCTATGGTATGGGTGGAAGATGTGTGTTTGGGTGGAAGATGTGTGTTTGGGTGGAGAGATGTGTAGGTGGGGGATGTGTCGGTGGTTGAATTCATGTGTGCCTAGGGTGTGTGTGGGTGAGTGGGGGATGTGTGGGTGGGAGGTGTGTGATGGGTGTGAGATCTGTGTGTCGGTGGGGAGATGTGTGTATGTGGGGATGTGTGTGGGTCTAGGATGTGTGTGTGGTGGATGGGTGGGGAAATGTATGTATGCCTGGGGTGTTTTTGTGGTTGAGCTGGGGATGTGTATGTGGGGATATGTGGGTGGATGCGGGATGTGTGGGTGGGTGGGAGATGTGTCTCATAACATGGTAATATTCGTTGTTTATGTTTACAACATTCATTTTACAATGTTTTCTTCCTTTGTGAATGTACTATGCACTATTGATGAACGAAAGATGAGTGCTTGAAAGGACCGAATGTAAGACTTGCCTGCCTGCCCAATTTGTTACCCTTTTAAAATAAATTCCGTTCGTTCGTTCTGCCGTTCCCTATAAATTCCCCCCCCCCCCTTTTTCCGTCCTTACACAGTATATGTAAAAATGGAAGCTAAATTTAGTAACACATACTAGAACAAGTCTAGACGTCTACATGAAACATGATTTGCGGGTCTACTTACATTATAACATGAATTTCAGAAGGGAGAGAAGTACAGAACCGTAAAGTAATCGGTTCTTATATTAACGCGATCTTGAAATAGTCTCTGCCCCCCCCCCCCCCGGAAACCCTAAAATTTCCCTTGGGAGAGGAGGGGGGGGGGGTATTTTCCCACCGGTTGAAAACCACTGTTTTAAAAATGTGTTAGCATTCGTGCCCAGGAAGTATGTCAGTAATTCCAGGCTTCTAGTATTCTAGAATGGGAAGAAACAGAGAAGACTGTCATTTTGAGATCGGCGTTGTTGTTCTTTGATTTTGAAATGCAAAAAATTACTGTCATGACTTCTAGAGAATTAATGAACATTACATCAACGGTCGGCCATTGATCAACACAACACTGCATGCCATTTTTGTCCGCATAACCTTTACAGGACATCGCTATCAACACCAGCATTTTACCGCTGTCGTTGATTGCTTGGTAAGATTACCCACAGTAGTTTGCCATTGCCTTCTGAGCGGCCGGCTCACTTATCCCGTAAGTTACCAACGCGGCGAGAACTGCTTCCAATTCTCGCGCGCTGCGTGGATAAACGGGATTACGGAGACAGTCGATTAAACCTTAGACCAGGGAGAACGGCCTAAATGTCATACCAAACTAAAATTAAATATAACCGCCGACTTAAAACATGCATAATTTGTGGGGAGATATTTAGCTATAATAAAGCTATGATTTTGTTTGAAAATCGAAATGCTGTTATAATGTCATAGGTTTTCATTTTAGATGTTGTTTGAAATATTGCAGAGACATCTCTCCTTAATGAAATAAGTATGGCTATTACTGTTGCAACAACAACAACAACAACAACAACAACAACAACAACAACAACAACAACAACAACAACAACAACAACAACAACAACAACAACAACAACAAGATTATTACTGCTGCTGCTACTACCACTACCACCACCACTACTACTAGACCATCACCACCACCACCACCACCACCATCACTACTACTACTACTACTACTACTACTACTACTACTACTACTACTACTACTACTACTACTACTACTACTAATACTACTACTACTACTACTACTAATACTACTACTACTACTACTACTACTACTACTAATACTACTACTACTACTACTACTACTACTAATACTACTACTACTACTACTACTACTACTACTACTACTACTACTACTACTACTACTACTACTACTACTAATACTACTACTACTACTACTACTACTACTACTACTACTACTACTACTACTACTACTACTACTACTACTACTACTACTACTACTACTACTACTACAACTGTTATTGTTGTTGCTGCTCTTAAGCTATTACTAATACTTCTTATACTTCTGTCGTGCTATTACCATCACTTTCACCAATAATATCATTCATGATCATCACCATCTTCCACTTTTGTGATCAAGGGTCTCGGAGAGGATTAGTTGACGTTCCAGCGTCCGATGGGTGGTGCTGGATTGTACACTGTCCTTGGTGTCGTCAATTGATTTTCTTCTGGTAAAATAATATAATAACATCATTAATAACATTGATACCATAACCACCATCACCACCAATGACACATTTATGATTTATTACATTCAGCCTACTAAATGACTAAATTTTCTATATCCCCAGGTACACATCTTGATCATGCAGTTTACAGGCACCAGCAACAGGATTCTTGACCTAAAGGTTATCCGCATGGCAAGCTGCAATCAAATCCTTGACCCCTGGCTGTATGTGATCTTCAGGAAGAACTCATTGCTGAGGATCTTTCGGCGCCTAAAAGCTTGCATCAGTGCCATGCAACAAGTGCCAAGGGAAGTTTCGCTGAAGACACCCAAGATGCGATATATCATCAGCAACAAGAGCTTCACATACGAAGCGTCTAGCCTGGGGAAGACAAACGTGGTCGGTCAGTGCTGTAATAAGGATCCAAACATGAGCACTCTTGTGCCTCAGCAGGACTGTGAGCAGGTTAGGAAACATGACTGCAGCTATGGCAGCTCAGACAGCAATGCTCAGCTCATGTCTGTCTGCTCTTACTGTGATTGCCAATGTAAGAGTCGCAGCGTGTGTAATTTTGCGACGGATTTAGTTCCTGACTTATTCCCGTACACATCGGATGTGAAAACCATTGGTTGTGAGTTATGTGATATTACTTCTAAGTGCTGTAAATGTGAATGTTCTGCTCGCCAGAGGATTGTTGAACATTCTAATCTAGTGAACACGGGTCGGGGTTTATCTGAACCATTTATTGATGCCAGTTCAAAACCAAAGAAAATGTGTAGAACATATTTAACAGGTCTGGATAAGTCTATATCCAGCGATAGTAATGGAGCTTACTATTCATTAGATTCAACACACCACCCGTCCGTTATTTCGGCGAACAATTCCAGAACAAAAAAGACCTTACTATCGCCTACAGCACAACACTCTCCATTTATAAGATCGCCAAAACATGCAATAAATACAGTCTCCAAAGGTTCAGAAACTGCTAGACCTCAATCCCTAGCCATATTGAACAGTCCCAGCTTCCTCCTGTTGCCGTCTGTGACAAGTCCGCAGAGACTTGCACCGCCACGGTACGAGGAACAAGATAACGTCTCTACACATTCTTCCTGTACAGGAAATCACAGCGCTTCTCCCATCAACATTCCTTGTTTACTGGAACATATCCCAGAATCCCTAGTCTTCAAAGGAAATGGACATGCGATAATTCCAAAGAGAAATCAGCACAGATGTTCTGGGGAACGTCCATATTGTAATTTACACCGTATCCCGACAGATTCACATTTGTATATGTACAAGAATGTTAGCGACAATTTGTGTGTTTATAGCAAAGACGACATACATCTACCGTTACGTGGAGCTGACACCGGAAGCAGGTGGCCAGCATTTCACAATATGAAGATGTACAATTTAGCAGTAACAGATTTCCCCGACGAAGATGTTGCTAGCATGGTCTCAGTGAAACGTTCATCTTGTCCACATAAAACAAAGTCAACATTCGCAAGCAAATTATTTTCCTTCGCCACCACAAATCACAATAACAAACATTCGGTGATGAATATGGGAGCAAAGCTGTGTAGTTCCAGTAGCCTGCTCCAGTGCGTCGACCATTCAGACCATATTAAATGCTTTAAAGCAAAGAAGACCACGCCATATCCGGGCAGGAACGGGGCAACAGGATACTTAACTGGGCTTCAACATCAGGCTAACGGTTGCAAACACAGTTTTCTGGACATGTCCGCTGGCAGCTGTCCGTGAGGGGTCTTTGAACAAACGTGAAATGAGGCTTGGTATTACATGTAACACGACGATATTCATATTAACTGTCAATGTGTGTCTCACCAACCATAATTTTAGCATAATACTAATCCTGTAAGAGAATTGGATTATTTGTAGTGTAAATCAATCACATGTTGATGTGCTCGAATACTAGTTTCAAATTGAATGTCAACAATTCAGCATTTGGAATGCTAAGATTCCATATTTCTAGATATCCAGCCTTATCCTCATAATTCTGAGTGCCTTTCATTTCAGCCTCACTGTGGCGGTCTGGTTTTTCATTCTGGTCATCAGTGGCATAGGCTGGTTAAATCTTCTTCTATTCCTGGCAAAAAGTGAGTAAACGTTGGACTATTGCCTCTTATAATGAGAATTACTAACCTAAATCCTCGGATATTAAAGTATGAGCCTAGATCTTGGCTCTAAAAATGAGCACAACTACGTTTCTCAAAAAGTGCAATATAGATCCTTAGCTATCTAGCCATATTTTTATAGGGAGTAACTACAGACATCACACTTCACGAGCCCTCTACTTCTTGTATTAATATATTACAAACCCAGTCAGGTGTGTTTTACGGGTATTCTAATCACTTACTGCTAGGCATACATGTCTAGACAATATATACACGGAACTATACTTTTAAAATCGGATTAACGCCTGTCAAAACATAATAGATTATTGGGTAGTAAAATGATAGCCAATGATCTAATAAATCAAGAGTTTATCCTTTTCCTTTGTGAATATTTCTTAGGAGAGTATGATTAACTTTGACAAATCATTGTTCGTATATGTGTTACTTAACTATGTTTCATACATGTCACAGTTTGTGACATTTCTGTTTATTATTTCAATCTGGTATTGTCAAGGCTTCTTCCTGTCCTTCCACAAGGACCATCAGTTCCTTCACCTGCACGTTTTCTCACTATGTCCGTTGTTTCTTTGTGCTCTAATAAATAAATAAATAAATAAATAAGAGCAGTCTCTTTTGTCCACGCATATAAACGCATACCACCTTTTTGTGTCTTGCCAAATGACGCAAGCGTTCATGTCTCTTCATAGATTTCAGTCCTTGGTGCTCTGGATCAATTCTGTTCCATGAGACCACCTTAGACCACCTGTATAATTGCTCTCGGTCTACCTCTACTTCATCTATTGCAGATCTTTCAATCGTCACGGCATGCTCCAACATCTCTGCTTATTATTTGACCAAAGAACGCTGGTTGTCTCATTCTTATTGTTGGTTGTAATGTTTTCTTTAGCCTCTTACATACAATCGTTGTTTTTCTAGCAGTCCAAGCTACTCCCAACCTTCGTCTCAGAAACCACAACTATGCTATTTCCAAGCTCCCATGAATTCGTCGACATTCAAGGATTCATTGCTATTTAGCAGAATATGTTCGATATAACACTTCAGTACTCTCTTTCTGACTTTCAGTGGTAGTGACTTAATTGAAAAGACACTTTCAGCTTGTGAAATAGTTTTTTATTTGCTTATTATGGCAATATCTATCAGGCATCTTTCATCTACTGTAATACACTTAGTTGTCCTTTAACGATTGAAAAATATTACTTACTGATTCTTCATTAAATATAAACCGTTGTCCATTATTGTTGTTTTCGATAATTAAATATCAACTTTATCGTGTGCCTTGGCAGTTGGCCTAGGCGTTCATGTCATTCCATAGATCTTGGTCAAGGAGCCATGTCTCAACTCTGCTGATGGTGTTCCTCCATGTAACCATATGCCCATCCAGCATCATTTCTCTCGTTCATTGATCTTTCCAATTCTTACTATGTTCTCCAATGCATCTTTACTCAACACACGACAAAAAATAAATGTGTTTGTCTCTTCCTTATAGTTGTGTATAATTTTCTAGCCACATTAGTCTCTTACAAGCAATCATTGTTAGTTACTCTATTTGTACAAGGTATTCGCATCACTAGTCTCAAGTATTATAACTCCTTTACTACCAAGCTTTTCCTGATGCGTTAATTTACATTCCATGATTCCCTGCCGCATAGCAACCGTTTCTATATACAAGTTCAGCATTCTATATTTTAAAATTCAGTGATAATGACTTATTGGACTTTTAATTTTCTGGAATGGAGCTTTTAATTAACTTATTCTGCTCTTAATCTTCTATCTGATGTTATAATTACTATAAATACCCCTAGATATTAAAATGTATCAACTGGAATAAGCTTTTCCCCTTCTACTGTTATCTCACATTTAGTTGTCATCTATTAATTTAATATATCCTTTGTTATATCAATACTACCGGGCTCCATGGCTAAAGGCTTGAGGAAGGGATTCGTGAGCCTGCTTACCTGTGTTCTTCTTCTTCTACGTTCCTCCGGAATATTGGTTTAGACGTAAATGCTTTGTGCCAGTTTACAGAAGAGCTGCGATACTTGCGCCTTTTGGACAACACATCCGACTTCTGCGGGCATTTGTTGACCGGGTTAACCTTCTTTAGTACCTGTGTTCAAAACACAGCTGCGATCGATTTGGCAGCAGACCGCGGTCGCGTTGGGTCTTAACATGTTGGTATGGGAGCCGGTCGTTTAGAAATCAATGACAACCTACTGAACGTAAACTTGCCAGGATATCGAAATAGCGGTAAAATGCTGATGTTGACAGCGATGTCCTGTAAATAAGATATGCAAAAAAGAAAAAAATATATATCACTACTAAACATAGGCTTTCGATAAGGTAAGACATGTCAACGTGATGAAGATGCTTACAGGTCTACAAATTGATGGGAACGATATTATACCTGTAAAAGACAAAAACAACATATTTTGGAAACAAATAGCTGCCATAAAGATTGATAATGAAGTAGCTCGATGTCAGCCTATTAAGAGAGGCGCGCGACGGGAATATGTAATGTCTCAAGATCTTTTTATTTCCGTATACAGTGGAAATAGTTTTAGAAATGTAGAACATATGAGAGGAATCACCATTGGGGGACATAATATCAATAACATTAGTTACGCGGATGATAAAGCATTGACTGCAGATAATGAACAAGATGTGTAACATTTAGTAGATACGGTTATTGTACACAGTAAACAACTAAGGTTTGAATTAAATTGTAAGAAGACAGAGATTATAGTGGTCTGTAAGAAGAAACACACCAATGTTATAACGTACATGTAAATAGGAATATTCTTAAACTAGTGAATCGGTACAATTATCTCGGAACAGTCATAACATTTGATGGGAGGTGCCTTGGAAAGATAAGAACAAGAAACCCTATGTCAAAGGTAGCCTTGTGCAAAATGGAAAACATACTGACTAATAAAAAGATGTAAATTGCAACGAGAAAAAGAGTGTATGCAGTGCTACATAGAACCTATACTTTTGTATGAATGTGAAACGGACGATGAGTACACAAGCTGAAAAACATCTAATGACAGTGGAAATGTGGTTTCTGAGGAAAATTCAAAGAATGCCATGGACAGACAGAAAAACCAATGAGCAAGGCCTATAAGGGGCAAATTAAAACCGCAAACTAATTGTGGAAATTGACGTAGACTTTATGAGAAGAAATAAACTTGAGAACTTGGTAGCAACTGGCAAGATTTAGAGGAAAAAACAAATGGAATGCAAAGAAGTAAATATCTGAATGACGTGACCACATGACATGGTTGGGACAAGAACACAGAGCTGATCCACGACTCTGGTGATAGTGTAAAATGGCGAAACATGGTCATTCACGCTTACCAGCATGGCACATTATGAATGAATGAATCATTGTTTCTATTTTCCTGATATTGAATGAAAGTCATTGTGTGTACTCTCTGCTACTACAGTATCCAAAAGTGTTTGTAGATATTTAGCATTTTACGTCATCAATGCCGTGTCATCTAATCGTGTAGACGGTTATATTATAACCCCCAACTCGTAATCCTGCCCTCTCTTTGATCTCTCTCATTATCACTTGACTATAGAGAAACAAGAGATCCGGAGACAAAACACATCCTTGTCTTACTAACTGTTTATATGTTCATATTTTGCCTCTTTATTTTCCATTTAATTGCTGTTTTCAGTAAATATTCATTATTATTATGACTTCTTTCCCATAAATGTTGATATCTTCCGACATTTTTATCATTGCATCATGTCTTACTTAATGAAATGCCGTGGTATAATCTATAAAAAGAACAAAACAAATATATGTCTTTCTGTGTCTCTATTTACCTCTCTCTATTTTAGTGTTCGTAATGTTTTTATCCATTATTTTTCTTTTGCATTATTTGTAAATTTTCCTTCAGCAAAATCCATACTGTTATTCACCATTTTCCATTTTAATTTTCTTTCTGGCTTTTCTCATTATAATTCTGAGTAGAAGCTTGGTGACATGGTATATGGTGAGACTATACGAGAATCGTGGCATTCAATTATATATATACACATATATCAACATGGTGGATATGCTTGCAGATCTACAAATTGAAAGGAAAGACATTAGACGTATAAACAACATATATTGGAAACAACAAGCTGCCATAAGGATTGATAATGAAGTGGGACAATATCAGTCTATTAAGAGAGGTGTTAGGCAGGGATGTGTAACGTCTCCTAATATTTTTTCCCTATACAGTGAAAATATTTTCAGAAATGTAGAAGATATAAATGGAATCAGCATTGGAGGACGAAACATCAATAACATTAGATTTGCAGATGATACAGTATTGATTGCTGACAATGAGCAGGATCTGCAACAATTAGTAGATGCGGTTGTGGTACACAGTGAGCAACAGGGGTGTAGGGTGGTAAAGATAATAAAGTAGAATAAGGACAAGTTTTGCTAGGGGTATTCAGTATGAATGGGGTCTAAAACCCAAACACGCCCTCTATAGGAATTAATATATTGGCTCGTAACCCCCAAGTATTGAACAAGGCAGAAAAGGGTGCAAGTTCAACACTAACATAGAAGAAATGTTTCCCATAGAAGGCTGGGAGATCCGGGAAGTTCTACCACAGACACCCGAGTACTAATCACTCTACCCAGAAGGTGTGTCTATGTGTAAGTTGCCCCGCCCCACATTTAATCTCCCACATATATATAAACAATGACAAGTATCCACTGCCATGCACTTCCACAGTATTACACAACAGAGGGACAACAACCACTGTTAGACACAACACTGGATTACATGACAAAGGAAAACAGCCACTGTTAGACAAAACAGTACAATGACTCACTGTATCACATAACAGTAACAATAACTCACTGTATCACATAACAGTAACAATAACTGGACTATAAACATCAATTTTGGAACAACAGGTTAACAATGAAGTAACTGCAAGGCTTTGTTAAACCAAACAAACAAACAATTGTATTGTGGAAACATTTGGGTTCTGGAAAACCCTGTTGGCTACAATATGGTGACATGGAAATGAAAAATTATCATATTTCAGGCAATGCACACAAAGTATACAACCAAACAGAAGTCCCCAAAAATATTTCCCCAAAAAAGGTTCACATCAAATACATGTGTCAAACACAAAACAAAGTAAATAATCCATACAAAGAACTAGATAAAGAAAATCTATCTAATCTGTCTTTAGAAATATCCTAGGGGTCTGATGATGACTCCCTCTCCTTCAATATCCACTAGAAAAAGTCTGGCCATAATCACACTCTCTATAATCCAGGAAAACAGCTGCTTTGCATATATCCACCTATTCAGAAAATTGGGGATTGCACACACACACCCACAGAACTTTCACTTCTGGATCATATATCCATCGCGAAAAACATGTAGGAGTAATCCATATGAATCCAATGTGGATATACTGTAATCTCTCAAGTCACAGTTGCTAAGTCACTGAGCTAGGAGCGTTCCAGGGTGATATAACAGACAGGTATAAATAAGTCTGAAGCGTTCTGGCGTGGCGTGACACACAGGAGTCCATGTGATTGATTCGATCAGGATCAGGCACAAACACTTTCAGTATCTCTTTGGATGAGGAGTGACATCACATAATCCATTAGAATTTCCTGACAGAACTAACTTGAATTGGGCATGAATATTCCAGCCCCTTTCTCTGGGTTAAGATGTAGGTTATTCTTTCTTCAGTTGAATATACGACTTGATTGACGGGAGTTGGTAATGTGCTTGATTATCCATGTCTGGGATATGATGGATGAGAAGATTCAAAGGAAGCTGGGAGTTCACACAATCAGTTGGTAAATCCATACTGGTAAATGATGGTGAATTCCAGACTATCCATGAGCCTCTGGAATATGACAGTTGAATGTGGAATTAGGCGGTGACTTTTAGAAGAGGTTATACTCTGTATCCATCTAGGCCAGGCATGCCTCATGTCTTTGCAGACATTGAAAAGCTTAACACCGTCTGTAAGTTCCCAGAGGTAGGGAATCCACTTCCGCATATTCAAAATCCGTTATGTATCCAGGCATTGACATTCAGGTTCAGGGTGAGTAGCAGTAACCAGCACTCTTTGTATAATATTAGAGGAGGCTGATATCCCAGTTTCCTGCCTCTAAATCCAAACAAGTTGACTATAAATCCAGTGCGAAGCATGGTGACTAGTGCCAATACTCCACCGCCATCTCTAGCGCTGTATAGTGAAGAAGAACAGGGTTGATATAGATTAGTTATACAATCCAAACTTGGATAACAATGTATCATAATAAACTATACATATATATGATGAATAACAGTGTATCATAATTAAAAATAGAGGGAACAAAAGGGGAGAAGAAAGAAAGGTGACAATAGTTGCCTAGCACTTGTCGCCTACTGTAGAGTTTTGTCTCACTCCAAATGTGAGTGAGATATCTACTCAATAGGTACATTTCTTCTGGACTGATACTGGAGCTTCCTGAGGGGTTACGCACCACCTAATCCATCCAAACATTTTGATAGTACCGCTGTCACACCATGGAAAAAGTTCATGAGACACTGTCCTCATGTAAACAATTCATAAATCTCCTTTCCATAGTTACAAACAGCATTATGTAAGTACCACTGATAAATGGCAGAAGTTTAGCTACCAGTTCAGTCATCTCCTTTTGCATCATCATCATCATCATCATCATCATCATCATCATCATCATCATCATCATCATCATCATCATCATCATCATCATCATCATCATCATCATCATCATCATCATCATCATCATCATCATCATCATCATCATCATCATCATCATCATCATCATCATCATCATCATCATCATCATCATCATCATCATCATCATCATCATCATCATCATCATCATCATCATCATCATCATCATCATCATCATCATCATCATCATCATCATCATCATCATCATCATCATCATCATCATCATCATCATCATCATCATCATCATCATCATCATCATCATCATCATCATCATCATGTGTTTGTCCCCATTGGGGGGGGGGAAGTTAAAAGATCTACTCCAACAGTAACATCATGAATAGAATATACATATGATGAATAACAGAAAACCTTGTTAGTCTTTTACTAAACATGGTATGAACTCTCTAGTGGGTATTACCCAACATCTCAAAGTAAAAACACCAGAGCATGGTGTCATTTCCCACTCCCTTGAGAATATATATAGATATATCATACCAAATGACAATCTTATAACCGCATTTATTACAGCATTAAGCAGTAACAATCATGAGCATAAAGGTAAAATACTCATAAAAGAGAAATCATGGGAATCTTTTCCCATACACTTGAGATTATGTATATCATACCACATGAAAATCCCATAACATCATTTATGAAAAAGGACTACAAGACAATCTCTGTGTATTTACAACCAAGTAAACAAAAGATTAACTCCTAAGTGCATGAAAAAGTCAAGCAAGAATATCTCTCTCTATCTAACAAACTATTAAAGTTGTACACAGATGTGAAATAGTAATATTTCTCCCTCATAAGGGCAGAAATACAAAATATGCACTCAGGAAAAAAACACTTTAAAACACAGAGACCAGTTGTGAAAAATAAGCATTTAGGAATAAAGTAAGTTCACAAAATCATCTCAGAAGATGACTCATAGCAAGATTATATTGTAAGCTTTATGAAGGCTGACTGGACAACATGGCTATGTCCAGGCTGCGTGACGTAAACCAACATTTCAATGAAAGCGATTCTCCTAATTTTCACACACACAACTTCAATCATGATATTAGTTGCCTCAAAGCATGTATCCTAATACCTAACATGATATGTTGTATATAATATAATGCTCACCTAAAACGCAGAGAATACGTAGCTAATAATTAACCCATTAACAATGGGTCACCCGCTACCATTGGAGAAACATGGCGATTGACCAGACCGCTTTTTCTACCAAGCCTTTGTCTAGATTAAGCCTGTGTTTCCGGGGCGCGGCCAATCATTTAACTTAAAACGAAACGAAATTTCGTTTTGTTAATTTTCCCGTCGAATTTTTAATAGCCTCGTGCCTGCAGGTAGCGCATCCTAGCAACGTCTGCTGGAAAAGACTGCGAGATGATGACATATATGTCACAAGTCTCCCACCTAGACAGGTCTATCCCATAGGAAGAGCTGCTACAGTCATCCACAGTCCTCCACCTTCTTAATCTGATGCATTTGGTCTTCCAGGTCCTCCAATTATGCTTTACATTTAATCACTATTGTAAAATAATCTCTCCGTGCCACATTCATGTTTCTACTTGCCAAGACAACTGGACATAACATTGAAGATTCATCTAGCTTCGCTTGAAGAAGTGTAACTCTCTCTCCACTGTTGTCAGCATTCCATAGAAATATGAGTGGACGTTGAGATCTCTATATGAGGTATTGGTTGCACTGCAATCGAACCAATTTCTCGACGTTTGAACGAAGATATAAAGCTTCGACAACCGTTTCATTAGCAATAAGAATATCATCCTTAAAATATGCTAACAGCAGGATCTCCTCCTTCAAATCAGTCATAGTGGCATACTGAACTGGGTAAGTATAACTAGCACAGGTGTAGGTTCATTTGCTTTGAGACCAAATCTACGAAAAGTCCTGGCTCGTTTATAAGTCCATCCGCACTTTACACTGACTAGAATGAGTTACCGGCATTTATTCTCTCCCCTCCAACACGTATACGTTGCTTTCCTGGTGAAAATAGCGAGCAATTCTGCGTCGATTGTCGTTGATTGATCGTCATCTGCCTCCAAATATGTTGTAGACAATTTCCACCCAAGCACCGTTAAGTAGATGTAATAACATTGCACATAGCTGTATCACCATCCACATTATACTCAGTTCATAGATAAATTTAAAGCCGTAGGTGGTCCCTGTAATAGTCATCCGAACAACCAAGTTGTCGGTACACTCCCAGTTTACTGATGGGTTACCTTACTTGTAAGCAATGAAAGCCACAGGTATAAATATATCCCTCTATTCTGGTGTTTCCTGAGTTAACTTCCTCAAGATAAAAAAAAATCAGGGCACCTTTAAGTTTCTCTCCAGGTCTGTTCGTAACCGATTAATACGGAGAACAATGAATCTGTTGAAACTGGAAGAGTTTGAAATCTTTTCCTTCTGAACTGAAATATATTACTAGTTAGACTCCCTAGAGGAAATATTAAACTAGTAAAAAAGTCAAGCAACTCTCAGCCAATGGCTTCCAAGCGCTTGAAAAGTATAGTCCTTGCTATAGCCCAATCTAGCATGGTCTATGAATATATAAGAATAAGGCGTCCTACTCTTCATCTGTCGAGAGGTACGTCAACAACAACCACTAGCTAATAGTTGTATAAATCGGGCTATCTCCTAGACCACCAAAATAGTTTGATGTTTTGGAGAAAAATCCTGACTTTAAGAACATAATGTGACAACTAGCAAGCTGTCCCTAGTCTTTCAAGTCAGTACAAGCAACATGCAAAATGAGAGCTAACGCTGCCCGAGCCTGTTACTAATTCTCTGATGAGAATAAAATTGGGAATGTCGCAGATGAGGACCATATTTCCTGTTTTCTGACATCAAAAAATTTTTCGAGATACTGGCAGGTTTTTTTCGGTAGCTCTTAACTTCCTATGACATCCCAATAAAAAACAACAGGGTAAATTTACGGTCGAAACCATATCCTTCGTTCGCCAGTCACACAACGACGTATGCTTTTCTCTGTCACTGTTAATGCCAGAGGAACTAGCTTGTAAAAGGGGCCCTGTAATTCAATTGCTTTCACTCACATAGTAAATGGATCTTTGTTCACTACAGAGTTACAACAACCGAATAATAAAATTGACCAGTGCCATTTCTGACACATGGACAATAAAAGATCTGTTATGAATACCAGACCCTTAAACTGAAAGCGTTGAATAGGCGTCTTTATGTCCTTATAGGAATCATCAGTGTCAATCTATCTACTCTCAGTATTTCCGAACATGTTATGCATATGGGGTGGAATATAAAAATCCACTGTTTCCCGCTTGGCGGCTACGAATACTGCAATTTAAACAATATTCATACTCCTTCCATTATACATGTCGGATAAAATTGCAGGTGGAGTATTGGCCCTAACATTAAGTCAACTTAATTGTTTATTGCTATTTTCCCTCTGATGTTCCTTAAATCTCAAATGCATATCATGTCCCACTTAAATAAAGATATCTTTACTGAATTCTTTTAAAAAAATTGGGGGGGGGGGGGCTATATCCTATCTGTCTCAGCCATTAAAAATTTTTTTGGATTTCTCTGTTGCTTTGGGTAAGTTTCAATAGTACATGACCCCAACAAACAGAGCATGCACAAAATAAAATGGCAATATATGACAACATAGTTAAACAGCCCAGGATTCATATGTGGGTCTATGCAAAAATGAGGACATATAGTACAGTAATATATTTATCATACTACCAAAATATACTAATCAAGAACATCCCAGAGTAACAATAACATCTAACATCAACATCACACAAAATCAATCAAGAATTCCTGACATCCTACCAGAAATAATCCTATATGGGTTAACAATCCCAGAGACCTTATTTTATGAGGTCCTATACAAGGAAAAGGTCTCCCACCAAAAGGATACAAAATACATGAGTTAACCATTCTCATATACAAACAATAACAGAGGTTTCAATTTCTAGAATAAAGACATCACCTGTGAACATTAGTTGAAACACAACAAACAATACTTGTGATTAAGACACCATAGGTTCATAAAACTTGTGTCTAAGCTCATACTTGTGAACACCAGCCACCAATTAGTTGTAACGTCTCAACTTGAGAGGTAGACATGGGTACAAATTTTCTGGGCAACGCCCACACTCATGGCATGGGGTAAGGGTTCAAAATTCCGCGACGAGCGATTCCCACTTGTAGGGTGGTAAAGATAATAAAGTAGAATAAGGACAAGTTTTGCTAGAGGTATTCAGTATGAATGGGGTCTAAAACCCAAACACGCCCTCTATAGGAATTAATATATTGGCTCGTAACCCCCAAGTATTGAACAAGGCAGAAAAGGGTGCAAGTTCAACACTAACATAGAAGAAATGTTTCCCATAGAAGGCTGGGAGATCCGGGAAGTTCTACCACAGACACCCGAGTACTAATCACTCTACCCAGAAGGTGTGTCTATGTGTAAGTTGCCCCGCCCCACATTTAATCTCCCACATATATATAAACAATGACAAGTATCCACTGCCATGCACTTCCACAGTATTACACAACAGAGGGACAACAACCACTGTTAGACACAACACTGGATTACATGACAAAGGAAAACAGCCACTGTTAGACAAAACAGTACAATGACTCACTGTATCACATAACAGTAACAATAATTCACTGTATCACATAACAGTAACAATAACTGGACTATAAACATCAATTTTGGAACAACAGGTTAACAATGAAGTAACTGCAAGGCTTTGTTAAACCAAACAAACAAACAATTGTATTGTGGAAACATTTGGGTTCTGGAAAACCCTGTTGGCTACAATATGGTGACATGGAAATGAAAAATTATCATATTTCAGGCAATGCACACAAAGTATACAACCAAACAGAAGTCCCCAAAAATATTTCCCCCAAAAAAGGTTCACATCAAATACATGTGTCAAACACAAAACAAAGTAAATAATCCATACAAAGAACTAGATAAAGAAAATCTATCTAATCTGTCTCTAGAAATATCCTAGGGGTCTGATGATGACTCCCTCTCCTTCAATATTCACTAGAAAAAGTCTGGCCATAATCACACTCTCTATAATCCAGGAAAACAGCTGCTTTGCATATATCAACCTATTCAGAAAATTGGGGATTGCACACACACACCCACAGAACTTTCACTTCTGGATCATATATCCATCGCGAAAAACATGTAGGAGTAATCCATATGAATCCAATGTGGATATACTGTAATCTCTCAAGTCACAGTTGCTAAGTCACTGAGCTAGGAGCGTTCCAGGGTGATATAACAGACAGGTATAAATAAGTCTGAAGCGTTCTGGCGTGGCGTGACACACAGGAGTCCATGTGATTGATTCGATCAGGATCAGGCACAAACACTTTCAGTATCTCTTTGGATGAGGAGTGACATCACATAATCCATTAGAATTTCCTGACAGAACTAACTTGAATTGGGCATGAATATTCCAGCCCCTTTCTCTGGGTTAAGATGTAGGTTATTCTTTCTTCAGTTGAATATACGACTTGATTGACGGGAGTTGGTAATGTGCTTGATTATCCATGTCTGGGATATGATGGATGAGAAGATTCAAAGGAAGCTGGGAGTTCACACAATCAGTTGGTAAATCCATACTGGTAAATGATGGTGAATTCCAGACTATCCATGCGCCTCTGGAATATGACAGTTGAATGTGGAATTAGGCGGTGACTTTTAGAAGAGGTTATACTCTGTATCCATCTAGGCCAGGCATGCCTCATGTCTTTGCAGACATTGAAAAGCTTAACACCGTGTGTAAGTTCCCAGAGGTAGGGAATCCACTTCCGCATATTCAAAATCCGTTATGTATCCAGGCATTGACATTCAGGTTCAGGGTGAGTAGCAGTAACCAGCACTCTTTGTATAATATTAGAGGAGGCTGATATCCCAGTTTCCTGCCTCTAAATCCAAACAAGTTGACTATAAATCCAGTGCGAAGCATGGTGACTAGTGCCAATACTCCACCGCCATCTCTAGCGCTGTATAGTGAAGAAGAACAGGGTTGATATAGATTAGTTATACAATCCAAACTTGGATAACAATGTATCATAATAAACTATACATATATATGATGAATAACAGTGTATCATAATTAAAAATAGAGGGAACAAAAGGGGAGAAGAAAGAAAGGTGACAATAGTTGCCTAGCACTTGTCGCCTACTGTAGAGTTTTGTCTCACTCCAAATGTGAGTGAGATATCTACTCAATAGGTACATTTCTTCTGGACTGATACTGGAGCTTCCTGAGGGGTTACGCACCACCTAATCCATCCAAACATTTTGATAGTACCGCTGTCACACTATGGAAAAAGTTCATGAGACACTGTCCTCATGTAAACAATTCATAAATCTCCTTTCCATAGTTACAAACAGCATTATGTAAGTACCACTGATAAATGGCAGAAGTTTAGCTACCAGTTCAGTCATCTCCTTTTGCATCATCATCATCATCATCATCATCATCATCATCATCATCATCATCATCATCATCATCATCATCATCATCATCATCATCATCATCATCATCATCATCATCATCATCATCATCATCATCATCATCATCATCATCATCATCATCATCATCATCATCATCATCATCATCATCATCATCATCATCATCATGTGTTTGTCCCCATTGGGGGGGGGAGTTAAAAGATCTACTCCAACAGTAACATCATGAATAGAATATACATATGATGAATAACAGAAAACCTTGTTAGTCTTTTACTAAACATGGTATGAACTCTCTAGTGGGTATTACCCAACATCTCAAAGTAAAAACACCAGAGCATGGTGTCATTTCCCACTCCCTTGAGATTATATATAGATATATCATACCAAATGACAATCTTATAACCGCATTTATTACAGCATTAAGCAGTAACAATCATGAGCATAAAAGGTAAAATACTCATAAAAGAGAAATCATGGGAATCTTTTCCCATACACTTGAGATTATGTATATCATACCACATGAAAATCCCATAACATCATTTATGAAAAAGGACTACAAGACAATCTCTGTGTATTTACAACCAGGTAAACAAAAGATTAACTCCTAAGTGCATGAAAAAGTCAAGCAAGAATATCTCTCTCTATCTAACAAACTATTAAAGTTGTACACAGATGTGAAATAGTAATATTTCTCCCTCATAAGGGCAGAAATACAAAATATGCACTCAGGAAAAAACACTTTAAAACACAGAGACCAGTTGTGAAAAATAAGCATTTAGGAATAAAGTAAGTTCACAAAATCATCTCAGAAGATGACTCATAGCAAGATTATATTGTAAGCTTTATGAAGGCTGACTGGACAACATGGCTATGTCCAGGCTGCGTGACGTAAACCAACATTTCAATGAAAGCGATTCTCCTAATTTTCACACACACAACTTCAATCATGATATTAGTTGCCTCAAAGCATGTATCCTAATACCTAACATGATATGTTGTATATAATATAATGCTCACCTAAAACGCAGAGAATACGTAGCTAATAATTAACCCATTAACAATGGGTCACCCGCTACCATTGGAGAAACATGGCGATTGACCAGACCGCTTTGTCTACCAAGCCTTTGTCTAGATTAAGCCTGTGTTTCCGGGGCGCGGCCAATCATTTAACTTAAAACGAAACGAAATTTCGTTTTGTTAATTTTCCCGTCGAATTTTTAATAGCCTCGTGCCTGCAGGTAGCGCATCCTAGCAACGTCTGCTGGAAAAGACTGCGAGATGATGACATATATGTCACAAGGGGTTGGAATTAAATTATTAAAAGACACAGGTAACTAGGAAGAACGAAATACCACAATGTAATATACAAGTAAATGGGAATATTCTTCAACAAGTGAATCGGTACAATTATCTCGGAACAGTCATAACAGCTGATGGGAGATGCCATAAAGGGATTAGAACAAGAATCGCCATGGCGAAAGTAGCCTTTAGCAAGATGAAAAACATTCTGACCAATAAAAAGATGTCAACTGAAACGAGAAAAATAGTGTTGAGGGGATACATAGAGACTGTTCTTTTGTATGGATGTGAAACTTGAACAATGAGCAGTCAAGCTGAAAAACATCTGATGGCTGCAGAAATGTGGTTTCTGTGGAAAATGCAAAGAATACCATGGACAGACAGAAAAACCAATGACCACGTACTACAGGAGACAAATGAAAATCGTAAATTGATTAGAGAAATTAGACGTAGACAGTCAAATTTTTTTTGGACATGTTATGAGCAGAAATGGAATGGATAACTTAGTGACAACTGGCTAGATCAAAGGATAAAGACCAAGAGGAAGAACGAGAGGAAAATACCTGGAAATCACACACACACACACACACACACACACACACGCACACACGCACGCACGCACGCACGCACGCACACACACATTTAAATTTAAATTTAACCTAACCTTGCATTGTCTTCAAAATTAAGTATGGCCATTTCGAAGATTAATTATTATAAATGTAAAAACAAACAGTTGAGGTAAATTAAATATGTTAGGCATGTATCAAGACATAAACGTCTCGACATCACAATTATGCGGACAGGCGTCGACGGTAGCAGAAAAAAAGGCTAGCGTTATGGGTGAACGGTTCTTCACACGACAAGCCACTGAACGGTGATGTTTACTTTGTCTGATGTCAGTAGCTAAACATACATGTTAACAATGAAATACCCGAAACCTCGGAGGCAAACACATCAACCTCAGGCAATTTCCATCCTGTCCATGGTTGCTTTGCTGAATTATGACGTAGTTCCATTCTATTTCAGACCACATCACTCTGTGAGTGCCGACCGGTTATACAAATGTGAGGTTAGCAACATATGCTCGGTGGGACAACGGTTGTAAGAGGGTCTTTTACTTGATTTTACTTGACCTACTCCTAATATGATTCAGTAGATGTGAAGCTCAAGTACGGCTTGCACACCTCTCAGGTTTCCCATCCGGTGAAGAGTTCGGGAAAATACATATTGTAAAGGTTGTAGTTTGGTAGTGGGTCAGGAGTTAACATGAGTCTTCGTGGAGGTTTTAGTTTGCTACTGTCACCACCTGGATGGTACTTCAATTATAATAGACAAAAAACTCTACCCAAGAGTTGGCCGACAGTCTTTTTAAATTGTGGCTCGTTATAAGAATGAAGTCTAAAAGGATTGTCCCGATAGAAGAGACTGGGATTAACTTTGGAGACAGACGGCAGGAGTTGAAGAATACTCGTGTATATCGGAAGACCTAACACAATGTCCTGTTTATCTGACAAGGTGCTTTTGTCAAACATTCTAGCCCCCTGTTAAGTAATACACTTTCACGTAGTCACTTGCACACCTTCCTTTCCAAGAATCAAGAGTGGAGTACATGGGTGAAAGGAAAACACAATATTTGTAATACAAAAGATGTATACAGAGATTCTTAGTTCAACTAGTGAACTAGAACGAAAACACTATTGTGTGAAGGTAATACCGCATGAACTGTGATGCCTATCCAGTGGCGTCACTGGGGTTGGTGTCACCCAGTGCGGTGAACTCTTGGTGTCACCCCTCTAGACTTTCACCATGGTCTTCTTCCGAGTGTTCCTGTACCATATATAATTGCATATAGTAATGTTTGTAAAATAAGTCAAAAAGTTAATAAGGACATAAGAAAGAAAACAAATTGAACAATATAACTTCAATACTTCAGGTAAAACATAAATAAAGAACTTCGACAAACTCGGACAAAGCTAAATTTTTGTTATTTTGCTATGTCTGCTTTGTCAAATTTGCAATTTTTTTATTTTGGTGTCACCCCTTGATGGTGTCACCCGGTGCGGCCCGCACCCCCCGCACCCCCCTAGTTTCAGACACTCGCCCACGACAGGTTTATACAGTCACCTGAGTGTTTGGAACCCGTTTAGGGCTAGAGCTGAACTTATTCCTCCTGATTAGGTATGGCAGTCGAGAAACAAACAGGTGCGTGCTGCTTCTCCGGATTCTACGTTCACTGTCCTCTAGATAGCGAATCACCTTCTCTGTAATCGTTCCCAGTTCTGGTTGAGTTGTTGAGTTGAGTTAAGAACCGACATCACTGCACTCAGGACATTCCCATACGGGCTCCGTCCCCTCGTTCAACAGCCAGCGAAGAGTCATACTAATAATCGTTCCCACCGCTGTCTGATTAAAAGTTCTCCTGGTCTTCCCTCTCAGTTTTGAGATTCTTCCAGAACCCCTGCCGATCCCCCCGCAATCTCATTCTTTCCACATATTGGTTCTCAATCTGTTCCTCCGCCTTCTCCACCTGGTCCCACAAGCGCACGACCACCTCCCCCTTGTCCATAGACAAACTACCACCAAGAGGTGCATTCCCTGCTAGCCTATCAGCCTGTTCATTCCTCCGTACACCCGCATGGCCAGGGCAAAATATCCATACAATTCTCACAATCTGTGACCTCTGAAGCGACGAGAGCCATTCCACACGAAACATTCCTTTCTCCACCTTGCTAAGCATACTCTTTGAATCCGTAATGGTTCTGGTTTAAGCAAGTAACAGCAACGACTGTCCTTAAATTAAAAAAAAAAAATAACGGACGTATACCACTCAGTATCTTGGTTTTGATCTAGTGGCTGAGGGTATGTTCTGCGTGTGTCTGTTTATGTGTTTCAGAGGCAAATGTGAAATCATAGCCATGGTTCCTATTTGCCGGGCTTTTAGCTACAACGATATATATATTAGATGTTGAGATGATACAATGTGTAACAATTTTACCAATGTGAAAAATCTTCCAAAAGTGAATACACCTAAAGACAATTGGTCACTCGGATTAAAACATGTACATCGATTTTAGTGTGAAAAATATAGTACAAAATGGTCATGTTTACAAACTTGGTATGCCTCAGAGATATTAATAACCCTGTCTAAGTAATAAAATTGTGGGGAAGTGCTGGGGCAGCCAGGATGGTTCCCTAGACAACTAAGAAGAGGCTAACAGTGATACTACAGCCTATTCACAAATCAACCATTAGACATATAGCAATCTATTGTCGCCAAGGAGCCGTGAAATGTAATCTAAAGAATATAGGAGCTAGTACTTCAGAATAAGGCAATCAGGTAAGGTGGCAGAGGCATTTGAGTAGTCTTGCTGTAGGGTTGCTCACTTCTCCCTATTAAATTCTTTACTTCCCAAATTCAGATTTCACCAAACACTTGGTTTATGAGTTTTTCTTCTGACACTCGGCGTCATGCCTTTTGGCATGGCATGGGATGATGGTTAAGTAAATTTATATTTTAATATGAATCGCCTGGTAATATTGTTTGCATGTGTGTATCATGCACCACATATGTTTTTATATATAGTTTTATACTAATAAACCATAAAACACAAAATCTGACCTTACCATCCTAGTGAATTTTCTCACAAAAGTAGAATCATGAATCAGCACTAAAGAAAAATTATCATTATAACAAAACAATGCACACGCATATAAACACAGTAAATTATTAATAATGAATGCAAAGCATATTTGTTTCATGGCACATGATGATATCTTGCTGCAGCCGTGATTTCTCTTACTCATTATATAATTGACTCATCTATTTCTCGGTCTTTCTGTTACGCCAGGGCCATAGCGTCTTCTGTTGTATACGCAAAGCTGATTAGTCCTTATTCTGTCTGATGTCACACGATACGGAAAGTCTGTTAGCATATGTTAATCAGCTGTAGGCTTTGCTGTTCTGACAGGTTTTTTTTCTAATTTGGCTGCACACTGCCCATCGTAACACTCTGGCACCTGGCCGTTTTGGCAGACGATAGTTTGTTACATTGTACTTCAAACAAGGCTTAATAACTGCAACTCAAAGCGGTAGCAAATGTGACTAATCGGGCCAATTTGCGCTGTAAATGTTCGTCTACAATAAATTTCTGTTAACACATGGTCATTTCCACGATCACGCAGTAGCTGACGTCTCGCTCGCTCAGTGCGTGACTTACCTGCAATCGTGTTCTCCTTTGTCTTTATTGCATTTCTGATACCCTCCTCCCCCCATACAACGCCATCAGTGGCGACTTGCTCTCAATGCGCAATATCAATGCCTGTATCAATCATGCCCCGCTTATACATACCTGTGCAACATAGTAGAGGTCGACCCTCGAAATCTTTAACCGATCTGTTATTCACCAAAAAAGATGTCTTTTGGTATTCTACTATCGACCATCCTTCGAATGTGTCCTATCCATCTAAGTCTACGAAGAACAGACCGTCACACGATCAGATCTTTCCAGCGTTCCATATTTGTGATCTTATCTTACCACTTACTTCCAGGCACCACTTGCAAATTGTTTAAACGTGTTCTTGGTGTAAGTTGTTACGGTTTCATTTCATCGTAAGCGTTAATATCTGAAATCGTTTTACCTTTAACTCATCTCATCTCATCTTGTTCCTCTTGTACCTTGCGGTGTCGAGGTGAAGTATAAACATCGGGAGAGTGCCCGCTTGTGGGCTTCATGTATTTATATTCCCATGGACTCTGTTATTCCCGATGTTTAAATTATTTCGTTTGTAATAATTTTCACCATCTTCACGCGGTGGCTTATTTTGTGCAGAACATTTTCAATATAAAATTACAAATGTATCTAGCTCGTTTATTGTCATGCGTATGTTGTACCGTGCACTGTCATGTGTATGTTGTACCGTGCACTGTGTTCTGTATGATGTACTTGTACCGTGCACTGTCTTCTGTATGATGTACTTGTACCGTGCACTGTCATGTGTATGTTGTACCATGCACTGTCATGTGTTTGTTGTACCGTGCACCGTCTTGTGCATGTTGTACCGTGCACTGTCATGTGTATGTTGTACCGTGCACTGTCTTCTATATGATGTACTTGTACCGTGCACTGTCTTCTGTATGATGTACTTGTACCGTGCACTGTCTTCTGTATGATGTAATTGTACCGTGCACTGTCTTCTGTATGATGTACTTGTACCGTGCACTGTCATGTGTATGTTGTACCGTGCATTGTCTTCTGTATGCTGTACTTGTACCGTGCACTGTCTTCTGTATGATGTACTTGTACCGTGCACTGTCTTCTGTATGATGTACTTGTACCGTGCACTGTCTTCTGTATGATAAACTTGTACCGTGCACTGTCTTCTGTATGATGTACTTGTACCGTGCACTGTCTTCTGTATGATGTACTTGTACCGTGCACTGTCATGTGTATGTTGTACCGTGCACTGTCTTCTGTATGATGTATTTGTACCGTGCACTGTCATGTGTATGTTGTACCGTGCACTGTCTTCTATATGATGTACTTGTACCGTGCACTGTCTTCTGTATGATGTACTTGTACCGTGCACTGTCTTCTGTATGATGTACTTGTACCGTGCACTGTCTTCTGTATGATGTACTTGTACCGTGCACTGTCATGTGTATGTTGTACCGTGCATTGTCTTCTGTATGCTGTACTTGTACCGTGCACTGTCTTCTGTATGATGTACTTGTACCGTGCACTGTCTTCTGTATGATGTACTTGTACCGTGCACTGTCTTCTGTATGATAAACTTGTACCGTGCACTGTCTTCTGTATGATTTACTTGTACCGTGCACTGTCTTCTGTATGATGTACTTGTACCGTGCACTGTCATGTGTATGTTGTACCGTGCACTGTCTTCTGCATGATGTACTTGTCCCGTGCACTGTCTTCTGCATGATGTACTTGTACCGTGCACTGTCTTCTGTATGATGTACTTGTACCATGCACTGTCTTCTGTATGATGTACTTGTACCGTGCACTGTCATGTGTATGTTGTACCGTGCATTGTCTTCTGTATGCTGTACTTGTACCGTGCACTGTCTTCTGTATGATGTACTTGTACCGTGCACTGTCTTCTGTATGATGTACTTGTACCGTGCACTGTCTTCTGTATGATGTACTTGTACCGTGCACTGTCTTCTGTATGATGTACTTGTACCGTGCACTGTCATGTGTATGTTGTACCGTACACTGTCTTCTGTATGATGTATTTGTACCGTGCACTGTCTTCTGTATGATGTACTTGTACCGTGTACTGTCTTCTGTATGATGTACTTGTACCGTGCACTGTCTTCTGTATGATGTACTTGTACCGTGCACTGTCGTGTGTATGTTGTACCGTGCACTGCCTTCTGTATGATGTACTTGTACCGTGCACTGTCTTTTGTATGATGTACTTGTACCGAGCACTGTCATGTGTATGTTGTACCGTGCACTGTCTTCTGCATGATGTACTTGTCCCGTGCACTGTCTTCTGCATGATGTACTTGTACCGTGCACTGTCTTCTGTATGATGTACTTGTACCGTGCACGGTCTTCTGTATGATATACTTGTACCGTGCACTGTCTTCTGTATGCTGTATTTGTACCGTGCACTGTCTTCTGTATGATGTACTTGTACCGTGCACTGTCTTCTGTATGATGTACTTGTACCGTGCACTGTCTTCTGTATGCTGTACTTGTACCGTGCACTGTCATGCGTATGTTGTACCGTGCACTGTCTTCTGTGTGCTGTACTTGTACCGTGCACTGTCATGTGTATGTTAAACCGTGCACTGTCTTCTGTATGAAGTACTTGTACCGTGCACTGTCTTCTGTATGCTGTACTTGTACCGTGCACTGTCTTCTGTATGCTGTTCTTGTACCGTGCACTGTCTTCTGTATGCTGTACTTGTACCGTGCACTGTCATGTGTATGTTGTACCGTGCACTGTCTTCTGTATGCTGTACTTGTACCGTGCACTGTCTTCTGTATGATGTACTTGTACCGTGCACTGTCATGTGTATGTTGTACCGTGCACTGTCTTCTGTGTGCTGTACTTGTACCGTGCACTGTCATGTGTATGTTAAACCGTGCACTGTCTTCTGTATGATGTACTTGTACCGTGCACTGTCTTCTGTATGATGTACTTGTACCGTGCACTGTCATCTGTATGATGTACTTGTACCGTGCACTGTCTTCTGTATGATGTACTTGTACCGTGAACTGTCTTCTGTATGATGTACTTGTACCGTGCACTGTCATGTGTATGTAGTACCATGCACTGTCATGTGTATGTTATACCGTGCACTGTCTTCTGTATGCTGTACTTGTACCGTGCACTGTCGTTTGTATGATGTACTTGTACCGTGCACTGTGTTCTGTATGCTGTACTTGTACCGTGCACTGTCTTCTGTATGATGTACTTGTACCGTGCACTGTCATGTGTATGTTGTACCATGCACTGTCATGTGTATGTTGTACCATGCACTGTCATGTGTATGTTCTACCATGCACTGTCATGTGTATGTTGTACCGTGCACTGTCTTCTGTATGCTGTACTTGTACCGTGCACTGTCTTCTGTATGCTGTACTTGTACCGTGCACTGTCATGTGTATGTTGTACCGTGCACTGTCTTCTGTATGCTGTACTTGTACCGTGCACTGTCTTCTGTATGCTGTATTTGTACCGTGCACTGTCATGTGTATGTTGTACCATGCACTGTCATGTGTTTGTTGTACCGTGCACTGTCTTGTGTATGTTGTACCGTGCACTGTCATGTGTATGTTGTACTATGCACTGTCATGTGCATGTTGTACCGTGTATTTTCATTTGTATGTTGTTCTTGTACCTTGCACCGTCATTTGTACGTTGCACCGTGCACTGGCAGGTGTATGTTTTACCGTACACATTCATATGTATGCTGTAACGTTTACTGTCATGTATATGTTGTACCGTGAGCTGTCATGTGTGGTTTACTTGTACCGTGCACTATCATGTGTACTTTGTACCGTGCACTGAAATGTGCATGTTGTACTTCTGCCGTGCGCTGTGTATGTTGTACCGTACACTGTCATGTGTATGGTGTACCGTGCACCCGTCATGTGTATGGTGTACCGTGCACTGTAATGTGTATGTTGTTCCATGAACTGTCATATATATATATATATTGTACTGAGCACTGTCTTGTGTCTGTTGTACCGTGCACTGTCATGTGTATGTTGTACCATGCACTGTCTTGTGTATGTTGTACCGTATACTGTCTTGTGTGTGTTGAACCTTGCATATATTAAGTGCATTCATTGGCTAGAATACATTGTGTGAAACCTTCAAGTCTAATCTTAACAGCTACGTCTGTGATCCCGCCTATGTAACATACATCTACCAAATGTCTTTGTACAATGATAGTTAACTTGCTGCTGACAAGACAGCTACATGTATTCACAATAACATATTCTTATACTTAAAAGTATCTTCTCCAATTACAATACAAAAATAACCTGCTTACTGACATGTGAAGTATTTTTGTTAATAAATGTTGAGTTAAAAGATAATGTTACCAATAGTCTCTCTTTGTTTGTTGATTATAAACGTCATTGTTCGTTTTGTGAAGCTACTACTATATACATCGACAAATGAAGAGGAATATGAGAGCCTTCACTCACCAAGCACACAGGATGCAGTGGGCACAATGCTGAAGACTGATGAAAACGGATCAGAATTCCTGTGGCGGTAATTTTACATTAGGAAAAAGACGATAGGATTACACGACTAAAAACTGTAGACTTTAAGCCACCAGAACGCTATAAAGGATAACATCTTTGTAGAACTTGTAACGGGAAAAAGATATCAAATATGTATTGCCAAGTAGCAAGAACTATGTGACAGGACTGACGGCGTACGGTATGGTTGTGGCCACATCATGCAACTAAGCTATATGGGGAAGGCAATGTGCTGTGAGCGATTCCAATGTCAGTTTACCGACGTACAATACTAACAATGGATTAGTTACGTATAGTATGTCCACATTTGGTTGCCGTCATTCACGATCAATTATTTTGAAATCTGTCTGTTGCATCGTTATGAAATTTTTCCAGCCGTCTTATATTTACCCCCACCCAAGGAATATGTCTGTGATAGTGTCGTGTCCTCCTTTAAAGTGTCGTCCCTGGAGTGAAGAGAGTCAACACTCACATTATAATATTTTTCTTCCTTTTTTCAATATCTTGGAGAATCCACCAGCTTCCGTCCAACACACTCCATCAGCCCGTGGACACCTTCCTATCACTCTCTCACTGTCGTACTATTCCCCCTCTCATACTTCCCCAACGCAACATACTCCACAACTCTTGCTTCTAAAAATTAATAAAGATTAATTTATTAAAAGAAAAGTGTAACGTATATGAGACGTGTATGCGAAGACAATGTGTGTCGTGTATTATAACATAAATGTATGTGTCAGCCCTCAAAGTTCAGGATCATAGTGTACACATCATGGCAAAGATCACACGACATCATTCGAGTCAGTACGATACACCTCACCGAAGTCGTATCCTTCTCTCCAGACATGTCCTCCTCCAGGAACTCTGATGACCATGAGATCTGAATCCCATGTAAATATATAATCCGTGGAAAAAACTGTTATTGTTCCTAACGCAACTGTTCCTAATAGTTTATAGAAACTCCGGCTTCATAATTCCGGCGCGGTGAAACAAACATGGAACACTGTCCTATGAACAAGACTTTTTGTCTCTTGATAAATGTTCACTAGTTCTCACTATTAAACAGTTATTGTCTATACTCCAATAGAGTCCTTTATTGTTGTTCTAGTCATAAGTGAACTGAATATCCATCACTACTGGTGTGTTAAAACTGGTATGACCTAAACTCATTCGGTATTTATCCGGTAGGATACATATACCATTCAGCTCCACTGAGCAATGTTGATCATCTTCCTCTAGCATAAGCTCTGTTGTAAAGTTGCTAGTCAATCTTCCTGCGCCAAACTTTATCCGGGATCGGATTTTTCCTGGATTCCGTGTTTTTCATTCCAACCAGAGGAACTTGTGAAATAAATCAAACAACTGGTGATAGCCTCCCCGTCACTGATCTCTATTAGATGATCGTGGGCCATCGGCCTCGCTCAGAAAATATAATGAACCTACTCTGTCATGGACAGATGACTGAACACATATGTTATCATCAGGCCAAGACAAGAAAAAAAAATCAACAAACCGAATGCGGAACCCCGCCCACCAGGGACACTACGGGAATATCCCAATTATCCCTCATTACTTAATTCTCAACTAGTAAAGCTTATCCACACTTCACTAATCTATTTTCAACTAACAGAGCCAAGTATCACTTCCCTACTCTAGCTAGTTGCCCACTAACAGTGCTAATCATCACACTTTAGTTTTAACAAGGCTACAGCCTATATTAATTAGAACTAATTATAATAGGTTCTACCTTAGGCAACACTGCAGTTAGATCAAATTACATCCACTCTTGCCATGACAGGCACGTGTAAAATTAAATCACTAATTCGCACACGGTAGACGTTTTCCCATCAGAACCACAGTGCCGAAGCACGTCTTCTACAATCCAAGGTTTGCGATCAACTCCCCATCTCCAATCATGGTTTTTGGGCACACCTCTAATTGGTCACGTGACTGTATTCTTCCTGTCCACACAGGTGTTATTTGGACATATCAGCCATTGTCAAGAATCTATTTTTCCTTGCCTAGTCACTGTCAAAGTTGTCATCACTTGTTTTGACTCCCCCAACAAACTAACGAGTTACTGTATGATCCCAACAACAGTTTTCCCCAACAAGCTGCCAATCTTCTTGATGTTCCAGAAACTATAAATTGACAGCTGTACTGTTATCTTCAGTGCTGAGTACTTCCGTTTTCCCTCTGACTTGTTTATAATCTGTCAAAGCGATGTATGATTCAGCGCACTCACTTCCCCTATACATCTGCCACTGTTAATTTTGCCCGACATGTGATGGTCGACATCCGATTGCCACCATGATCCCACGGGTTTCATCTGTATTCAAATGTTGACAAACGGTCAAAGCGATGCCGGGACCCGTCTATACTGTTAGTTAAAATAGTTGTCGCTGGCAGATAGCCCGTTTAATCAGAAAGCCTCTATAATAATCAACTGGTTAAACCCAAGGTTTTATTTTGTGACATAGGCCCTCTCTTAAGAGAGTAGTCCATCTCACTCTTCTCCACCGTGAGTTTAATCCAGATGATTCATTCTTCTTCTTCAGGAGCTGGGTGTCTTGACAAGAAATCCGCTCCAACATTTTCCTTCCCAGGAATGTACTCCACTGTGAAATTATAGGGTTGAAGTAACAACGACCACCGCATCAAACGGGCGTTGACCTTCTGAGAAGTAGCCAGGAACATCAGGGGACTCCATACAAATATGGCTGGAATTTGTGCACTGCCCATACGAGAGACAAGCACTCTCTCTCGACGGTTGAATAATTCCTCTCCGCCTGTAGTAATTTCTTGCTTGCGTATGCCACAGGTCTCAAAACCGAAGCATCGTCTTTTCCTTCCTGTAACAAAGCGGCTCCAATTCCAATCGCACTCGCATCTGTTCTCAACACAAATTGTTTGGAAAGGTCAGGGAGCTGTAATACAGGTTTGCTGACCAAGGCCTCCTTTAACTGACTATAGGCATTCTCACATTCTGGTGTCCAAATGATTTGGTCCGGGAATCCCTTTTTCAAGGTTTCCGTCAACGGAGCTCCCAGTTCAGTGAAATGTGGGATAAATTTGTGGTAGAACCCACACAACGAGAGAAAAGATCGCACATCCTTCTTCGTTTTTGGCCTTGGTGCATTTCTGATTTTCTCCAGGTTCTTCTCTTCTGGGACAATGTGTCCTGGAGTGATGGTGTGACCTAGAAATTCCAGAGTCTGGTAACCAATCATGCACTTGGTTGGACGAGCAGTAAGCCCTGCTTCCTTGAGTCTATTAAACACTCTCTCCAAGGATTGTAAGTGGTCATCCAAGCTGTCACTGGAAATCAGAATATCATCCATGAATGAGATGATGGACTGATCCTGTAACGGATCTAGTAAAGTCCTCATCGTGCGTGTAAACACACTAGGTGCATTGCTGAGTCCAAAGGGCATGACCTTGAATTCGTAGTGTCCACTGGGTGTACTGAAAGCCAACAGTGGTCGAATCTCCGGTTTGACTGGTATCTGATAGTACCCCCGACTCAGATCCACCTTTGAAAAGTACCGAGCCTTATGGAGCCTAGCGAATAACTGAGTTGGATTCGGCAAAGGTTCCACATGAAATTGTGTGTGACTGTTCAGAAGTCGGTAATCTATACACAACCGGTGTTCTCCACTTGGTTTCCGTAACAAAACTACCCCTGCATTGTATGGGGATGTGGATGGTGCAATCACGTCATCCTCCAGTAGTTTCTGTATTTCCTCCTCCAGGGCCTTTTCTTTAGAGAATGGCACTGGGTAAACCTTCTGGCGAACAGGCTCCTGTGTGGTCAAAGTCATCTCGAACTCAACCAACCTCGTTCGTCCTGGTTTATCAGTCAGTATCTCCTTATGAGACTTGAGAACCTGGGTTATCCTTTCCCTCTCCTGGGAGGTCAGATCAGGGTTCACTTTCACATCCCTATAGGTTTCCTGGTGTACCAAGGGATATTCCCTGCCCTCGCTGGTTCCCACTTCAGTCTCCACTGCAACTGCCATTGCCATGAGGTGAGCTGTCTTGTCTCCGGGTCTCTCTTCGTATTTCCGCAAGAGATTGATATGGAAAATCTTCGACTTTCCCCCTGATCCGGATCTGATAGTTGGTTCTGGATATTACCCTTTCCACGGGAAATGGTCCTTGCCAACCTATCTCCAGTTTGTTGTTTACCGTTGGGAGTAGCAACAAGACTTTATCTCCCACCTCTAGAGATCTTTCTTTAGACCTACGGTTGTAGTAAGCCGCGTGTCTTTTTCTGGCCTTTTTCAAGTTTTGATTTGCCAGAGTCCATCCCTTGTGGAGTTTTTCTTTCAGTTCCTCCACGTATTGATAGGATGAGATCACTTCTTCTGACGTCCCCTCTTCAGTCCAACTCCTCAACATGGCTTCCAACGGTCCTTTGATTGGACGACCAAACAGCAACGTAGCGGGTGGTAGTCTTGTTGAGCCATGAGGAACTTCCCGATAGGCAAAGAGTGCTGCTGGGATATATTCATCCCACCTATCAGGTTTTTCCTGCGCTAGTTTCCTGAGCATTGTCATCAACGTGCCGTTGAAACGCTCTACTTGTCCATTGGCTTGAGGGTGGTAAGGGCTGGTATGTATGTGGTTAGAGTGAAACACCCTAAATACCTCCTCCATGAGTTTTCCACAAAACTGAGATCCATTGTCCGTCAGAATTTGATCAGGAAAGCCTAATCTGGTAAAGGCCTCCATCAGTGCGTCCGCCACTCTTTTCGAGTCAATCGTGGTCAACGGTATGGCCTCACCCCACATTGTACAGCAATCCACCATTGTGAGGATATACATGTTCCTCTTCCTAGTCCTGGGAAGTGGACCCACGATATCGATGGCTACCCTCTCGAAAGGAGAGTTCATGATGGGCATCTCACCCAACACCACCGGTGCTGTCCAGTGTTTCGGTGCCACCCTCTGGCACTCAGGGCATGACTTCACATACCGACGCACATCATCTGTCATTCCCGGCCAATAGTAATGGCAGGAAATCCGCTGCATGGTGGCGGCAATACCCATGTGTCCACTAAAGGAGATGGTATGCCCCATATGAAGAATCTGGGACCGGTGAGCTTTCGGGACGACCAACTGACCGTATAGGTTGTCTCCCCTTCCTGTTCTCCTGTAGAGTATCCTATTCTTCATGTAGTACTGCCCCCCGTCCTGGTGGATCAGCACTTTTCTGCAGCTTTCTGTAGCAATGATGTAAAGTATCATCCTCACTCTGGGCAGTTCGTAGCTCCCCCGGCATTGGGTTAGTCACAATTGCGTCTGCCTCTTCCGTTTTCGTCTGAAAGCGAGTCTGCATTGCTCCCATATGGATTGGCTCCCTGGGCATTCCCAGAAAGACATACCGGCAACCTAGGATGACTGGAAAAATGGGATCGGTCAATACAGCGGCCTTGATGGTGCCGGTGACGTACCTTGACCGAATCTCCACATTAGCAATGGGCAACTTCATGACTACAGCACTCTTCTGTGCAGGCTGTATCTCCATGGTTTCACCTGTGAATTGTTCTGGATGTACCAGATCCGCAGAAATCACGGCCTCCCCGTCCAGTCCTGTGTCGTATAAACACTCCACTTGACGACCGTTAACCTCTACCAATTCCACTACAGATGGTTTTTCCTGGTCTGGAGTCTCTTCCTCGGCCTCGACCTGTTCGGTGGGCTCCACCTTAGGTTTCCCGGGGCACACAACGAATTGAGTGTCTCCTGACTTTCCCCTGAAGTCAATAGCATTGTGCGTATTCGACTTGCATTGGTTGCACCCTTTCCCTGTCCTAGATTTTCTATTGCCGGACTTGAGTGAGCTCTCCTGGTGGCGAGCTTCCTTGTTGACCTTGGCATTTTCTGTGACAACCTCCTTGGAAGTCACTTGACATGCTGCGAAGTGAGGGTTCTTAGCCTTTGATTTGCAGTCCCTCGTATTTTGAGAGGGTGACTTACAAATTGAACACCACTTCTCCGACCACGGTCGTTTTGGTGTAGAGCTTGAAGTGCTCTTGCTTCCCTCCTTCTTCTTCTCTGAACTATCCTCTGATTTTTGCACATAAGGTTCCCACTTTTTGGTTCCTGAATTTTTGGCTTTCTTCTTGTCATGTTTCTCTTGACTTTTGGTGTTGGTGGAAAGGTTTTCCCCTGCCTCCCCAGCTCCTCGACGAACCGTTCTGCTAATTTTGTCACGAGGTCAATGCGTTCCGCTCCTTGTTCTCCCAGGAACGTCCTGAGAGGTTTAGACATTTGCTTCTTCAGCTGGTCGACCACCATGAGCTCTTCCAGACTCTCATAGTCATGTTCGAACCCAGCCAAATCCATCCACTTATGGAGATAAGATTTTAGACGCAAACTGTAGGCGGCAAACAACTCCCCCGGTTCTCGTTTCGCTGCTCGAAATTTGTTCCGGTAGGTATGTGACGTAACCTCGAGTCGTTTCAGCAGAGCCGTCTTTAATTCGTCGTAATTGTTCTCATGTCCTGGTGGCAGGCGAGAATAAACCTCGTAACCGGTCCCGCGTAAACCCTGGGATATCTTGAGATTCCATTTGTTACGCTCCAGACCCATAGCAACTGACATAGCCTCGAAGCGTTTAAGGTACTGGTCAATCTTCTCTTTGTCCTCCTCGTAGACCGCTAAAGGAAACTTCATAGCATGGTACCCATGTCCACCTACTGGTGTTGAGCCTGGGATGGAGGAACCTCCAACTGCTCCCTCAGTTTCCCCATTAGATTGACTCTTCAACTCGAGTTCCCTCATCCGGTACTCGTGCTCCCTTTTCTGAGCTTCTTGTTCAGCTTCCAGTTTCCTAGCTGCTTGCTCAGCTTCAAATTTCTTAGCTGCTTGCTCAGCTTCAAATTTCTTAGCTGCTTGCTCAGCTTCCAATTTCTTAGCTGCTTGCTCAGCTTCCAATTTCTTAGCTGCTTGCTCAGCTTCCAATTTCTTAGCTGCTTGCTCAGCTTCCAATTTCTTAGCTGCTTGTTCCAACTCCATCCTTCTCAATTCCAACTCGGCCTTTCGATCATCCCGTTCTGCTTGACGATACTCTCTCTCCACTTCCTGTATGTAATCCGTTAGAGCAGAACCCGCCAATCCCATGTCTTCCCCCTTTGCCTTTAATTCTAACGTGGTTAGTTTAGGGGTGGCCATTATACAGAGAGGTAAGCTAGCAGGTCGAGTACAATATAGCTGCAAATTACTATACAGATATATGAACAAGTACTATAAATCTAGATATTACCACACATAGCACATTCACTCAGTGACAAGAGTAGAATCAGGACCACAGACCTATGCAGACGTGTGAAGTGTGAACAGGTAAGATATTAGTCATAACCCCTATCCACATTCACTCTAGCTGGATTCTCCAATATGATATCACCGTTTTATAACTAAGGATCCTGTGTCAAAAGACCCCGTTGTCAGAGGATCCCACTGTCAAAGGTTCCTGCTTGCAGGAGATCTCGCTGTCCAAGGATTCCGTTTACGGGAGATCCCGCTGTCCAAAGATTACGTTTACGAGAGATCCCGCTGTCCAAAGATCCCGGACGAGCCCTCAATAATGTCGTGTCCTCCTTTAAAGTGTCGTCCCTGGAGTGAAGAGAGTCAACACCCACATTATAATATTTTTCTTCCTTTTTTCAATATCTTGAAGAATCCACAAGCTTCCGTCCAACACACTCCATCAGCCCGTGGACACCTTCCTATCACTCTCTCACTGTCGTACTATGCCCCCTCTCATACTTCCCCAACGCAACATACTCCACAACTCTTGCTTCTAAAAATTAATAAAGATTAATTTATTAAAAGAAAAGTGTAACGTATATGAGACGTGTATGCGAAGACAATGTGTGTCGTGTATTATAACATAAATGTATGTGTCAGCCCTCAAAGTTCAGGATCATAGTGTACACATCATGGCAAGGATAACACGACATCATTCGAGTCAGTACGATAAACCTCACCGAAGTCGTATCCTTATCTCCAGACATGTCCTCCTCCAGGAACTCTGATGACCATGAGATCTGAATCCCATGTAAATATATAATCCGTGGAAAAAACTGTTATTGTTCCTAACACAACTGTTCCTAACAGTTTATAGAAACTCCGGCTTCATAATTCCGGCGCGGTGAAACAAACATGGAACACTGTCCTATGAACAAGACTTTTTGTCTCTTGATAAATGTTCACTAGTTCTCACTATTAAACAGTTATTGTCTATACTCCAATAGAGTCCTTTATTGTTGTTCTAGTCATAAGTGAACTGAATATCCATCACTACTGGTGTGTTAAAACTGGTATGACCTAAACTCATTCGGTATTTATCCGGTAGGATACATATACCATTCAGCTCCACTGAGCAATGTTGATCATCTTCCTCTAGCATAAGCTCTGTTGTAAAGTTGCTAGTCAATCTTCCTGCGCCAAACTTTATCCGGGATCGGATTTTTCCTGGATTCCGTGTTCTTCATTCCAACCAGAGGAACCTGTGAAATAAATCAAACAACTGGTGATAGCCTCCCCGTCACTGATCTCTATTAGAAGATCGTGGGCCATCGGCCTCGCTCAGAAAATATAATGAACCTACTCTGTCATGGACAGATGACTGAACACATATGTTATCATCAGGCCAAGACAAGAAACAAAAATCAACAAACCGAATGCGGAACCCCGCCCACCAGGGACACTACGGGAATATCCCAATTATCCCTCATTACTTAATTCTCAACTAGTAAAGCTTATCCACACTTCACTAATCTATTTTCAACTAACAGAGCCAAGTATCACTTCCCTACTCTAGCTAGTTTCCCACTACCAGTGCTAATCATCACACTTTAGTTTTAACAAGGCTACAGCCTATATTAATTAGAACTAATTATAATAGGTTCTACCTTAGGCAACACTGCAGTTAGATCAAATTACACCCACTCTTGCCATGACAGGCACGTGTAAAATTAAATCACTAATTCGCACACGGTAGACGTTTTCCCATCAGAACCACAGTGCCGAAGCACGTCTTCTACAATCCAAGGTTTGCGATCAACTCCCCATCTCCAATCATGGTTTTTGGGCAAACCTCTAATTGGTCACGTGACTGTATTCTTCCTGTCCACACAGGTGTTATTTGGACATATCAGCCATTGTCAAGAATCTATTTTTCCTTGCCTAGTCACTGTCAAAGTTGTCATCACTTGTTTTGACTCCCCCAACAAACTAACGAGTTACTGTATGATCCCAACAACAGTTTTCCCCAACAAGCTGCCAATCTTCTTGATGTTCCAGCAACTATAAATTGACAGCTGTACTGTTATCTTCAGTGCTGAGTACTTCCGTTTTCCCTCTGACTTGTTTATAATCTGTCAAAGCGATGTATGATTCAGCGCACTCACTTCCCCTATACATCTGCCACTGTTAATTTTGCCCGACATGTGATGGCCGACATCCGATTGCCACCATGATCCCACGGGTTCCATCTGTATTCAAATGTTGACAAACGGTCAAAGCGATGCCGGGACCCGTCTATACTGTTAGTTAAAATAGTTGTCGCTGGCAGATAGTCCGTTTAATCAGAAAGCCTCTATAATAATCAACTGGTTAAACCCAAGGTTTTATTTTGTGACAGATAGGTCCAAAAACAACTTAAATCATTGAAAGCGGCGACATTCTTTTGATTTTTTGCTGAACAACTAGTGATTTCTCGCTAACAAAATTATTTTTACGGTAATGGGAGACCTGCAAATTATGGTGACACAAAGGCGTATCCGGATTCGTATGGGAGTGGGTGCCATGAAAGATCTAGCTTAAAATCGACAGGGTCGGCTGCATTGCACCGGGTTTTTATCCCATATGGCTCAGTTTCTTTCCGCAGCGCGGAAAGCGCCGCACAAAGCACGAACTCCGTAGTTCCAGCGACGACCCTCGGGAGTCTCCGAAAAAATGCACTCGTGAAATGAAGGACGCGGCCCGGAATCGAACATACAACCTTCGGAGCCCGAGTAAGACGGCTTGACCACTTCACCACGGAGATTCCCGAAAGGGGTGCAATGTGTAATATTAGTAAAGACAGAGAATTTAGAGGCACGGGGTAAATAATTTGTAAATTAACAGGAAAGTAGAAGGAATATATTTCTTACCTTATTTTTCATTTCCTTCTTGTTTCTTCAGCTGATGCTGATGCTGTAATGTTTAGGGCCTGCAATTCGTCTGAATAGTTGGAGCAAAATATCCCAGTACGTGTGTACGTAGATTAAGGTCTGCGATCTGATCTGTGTCGGACGATTCCAGTAGGTTGATGATTGCTCTCGGTTGCATAAAATTCAATCCATCCTTTCTCCAATAGTCCTCTTCCTCTTTTAACACATGGTCCTGACGTTTTTTCCAGTAACTTTTATCAATATTTAATAGCGTGGACAGACAGACAGACAGACAGACAGACAGACAGACAGACAGATAGACAGACAAGACAGACAGACAGACAGACAGACACACAGACAGACGCACAGACAGACATACAGACAGACAGACAGACAGAAAGGTAGGTAGGTAGGTAGGTAGGTAGGCAGAAAGGTAGGTGGGTGGGTGGTGGGTGGATGGCTGGCTGACTGACTGGGTGGGTGGGTCGGTCGGTTGGTCGGTCGGTCGGTGGGTGGGTGGGCCGGCAGGCAGGCAGGCAGGCAGGCAGGCAGGCAGACAGATAGATAGATAGATAGATAGATAGATAGATAGATAGATAGATAGATAGATAGATAGATAGATAGATAGATAGATGGATAGATAGATAGATAGATAGATAGATAGAGGCAGACAGGCAGATAGATAGATAGATAGATAGATAGATAGATAGATAGATAGATAGATAGATAGATAGATAGATTAAACAGACAGACAGACAAACAGACAGACAGACAGGCAGGCAGGCAGGCAGGCAGGCAGGCAGATAGACAGACAGACAGACAGACAGACAGACAGATAGATAGATAGATAGATAGATCCCCGCCAGAAGCCGGGCCTTGTCAGCTAATTTATTTATATAATCACGTTTCATGAAAGAACCCCCATTTGGAGACACCTCTGAATCTTCGAGCTGTTTGTTTCAAAACGGAAATCACGTGAAAATTTTAAAAAATGCGGTTACGTGTCTTGGTGAAGCTGTAATACTGTTAAAATCATGGACGTAATCTCTCAGTCATAATTAATATACCGCATATAAACTAACTTTGAAATCTGCTGTAAAATCTCCAGAACAAAAATTTTTTGTTGGGTGGACATAATGATAAGGTTATATACTAAATATCATTATTTTCCATCAGTTGGTTACTGAGATATTAAATTTTATATTGAGGCAAGAAAAAAAAAAACACACTATAGTTACACCATCCTACAGAAAATATACGACAAACTGGAACATCTACATACAATGTGTTTGTGTGCTGATATGCTGCCAATAATATCTGACATTGATATACCTCTACGCCATGATGTCTTCTTTGTTGCCCCCCCCCCCTTTTTTTTTTCTTCTCCCTTTCAAATCTCCTGTTGTGATGACACATTCTAGCGGTCTGCTTCTCTTGAGGATTGGTAGATGTGTACTTGGGACAGAAATGACCTTTCCTATTGTTCAACCATTGTGTTGCCTCAGCAATTGAAACTGGGTGTTTTAACACTATCTGCTCCACACTGAAAAACTGAAAGTAATACAGAAAAAAAATGTGAATTCTCTTAGGCTGTACAAGAGTTTCATCCATCTTACCGTATCCCTGGTCTTACATCAGTAAAATGTAGGCTGGCACTAGCACTGCCATGTCCCATATATGAGTCACCAATGATGACTGGCAACCATTACACAATAACTTGGCAGACATCAAGTGAACGTGGATAAAGAGATGACAGCCACAAATGGAAAGAAGCAGAAAATAGTATTGAGGAGATTATCTAAGCCAAATAAATACAAATGGGAAAGGAACGGATTGGCAGCGATGGAAAAAGGAAAAGCCTTCTCTAGAGCATCACAACTTGACCCTGAGTATGTAGAGGCTGATGTAACGGCCTGGCAGAGTTGGAAGGACAACAATAGCCTGTAGGTGATACTGGCTCTGTGACTGGAGCAATAGTATATACACATTTATGTGTGGATCGTGGGGATATATCTATATACACATTTATGTATGGATCGTGGGGATATATCTAGCTGGGGGTATCTCAGCGAGACTACGAGGATGCAGGTGGCCACATTAACTGAACCTATGAAGTGAATAACAGAATAACAGGCACTGGGGGAACCAAAACATCATTATTATAATCGTAACCATCATAATCATCTACCACTTTTGTCGTCAAACGTCGAAGAGAGGAATAGTTGACGTTCCAGCGCCCAATGGGCAACACTGGATAGTGTCATTCCGTGTGATTGTACAATGTCTTTGTTATCGTCAATCCATTGTTCTTTTCTTAGGTGCTGTCTTGATTTCGTATCAGATCGTCTTTGATGTAGGGCCAGCGCTGGTAGTTGGTGGTTGTTGCATTATAATGATGACCGAACCATTTGATCGTCTGCCTTTCAATAAGTGTAATAAAAGATGCACATCCCATTGTTTGTCTGATAACATCATTTCTTATTCGATCTCGGATAATTAAATTGGCAGCTCTTCTCGAGCATCTCATCTCACAGCTTTTGAGGTTACATAGGTGTGATTTGGATAATGTCCACGTTTGACACTGGTAGCAGACGGTTGGTGTGAATATGTTATTTATCATTTGTCGTTTTGCAAATATGGGTTTATTTGTATGTTACAGTATGGGCGATAGTTGATATATAAGCCCACTTACGTTTTGAAATCTGATTTCGCTATTTCTGTTTATTCTGTCATCTTCTGAGATTATACTTCCTATATATTACAATTCTTCTTATAGTATATTTAATGGACCAGGAGGTCTGCTAACTTGTATTACTTCAGTTTTTGTTGTATTTGCATTTATATTGTATATATTGCATATATTGCATGAATGGCTGGGGCATATAGAAAGAATGGAAGATAATAGGGAAACAAAACTCGCTTATACTCAGGAAATAAATGACCGTAGACCCCGAGGTAGACCAAGAAGGCGGTGGAGAGATAATACATGTACAGACCTACAAGCACTTGGAATCAACGACTGGCAAGAGAAGGTCAACCAGAGAGACGAATGGAGACGGATTGTATTTGCAGCAAAGAACCTCAATGGCTCGGAACGCTGAAGAAGAAGAAGAAGATATTGCATGTTGAAACTAGCTTATTAATATAATTTTGCAGTCTGTACTAGTCGCAGCAAATCATTTAACAATTGTTTCACAAATAGATAAGGCAAGGAAACAGATAACGGTGGAGCATATCTCTGCCACAGTTTGACAAGCAGATGAGAGATAGACAAATACATAGGAGACAAATGACGGAGGGACATATATGTTTAGTTATGTGACAAACAGATTCGTGCCAGATAACTGCGAGGCATATCTGTGTGGTTATTTGACAAACAGCTGAGAGACAGATCTCAGAAGGACATATATGTGTAGCAGTTTGGCAAACAGATAGCTGTAATGCATAGTTGTGTAGTTAGTTGTTTCACAAAACAGACAGGATTCAGAAAACAATGGAATACATATGTGTAGTTATTTAACAAATATATGGGAGACAGATACCTGCACATCATATATGAGTAGTTCTTTTACAGCCGAACTGGTGGGAGATAGATGAAAGTGAGACATATTTATGCAAAAGATTTGCAAACAGATGGTAAGTTATAATAATCTTTTAGGCCTCATAGAAAAACAATAATGAGAGCTGCAGCCATTGATCCCACTGTCCATTTATCTGCAGGGGAAAAAGGTTAAAAAATTGAAGTTAGAACCTGTAGAGACGTATCACACAGAAGATTAAGGCGCAGAGGATTTGGCCGGCTGGTTGAAAGACGGAAGTGCAATAACATTCAGCCAATCACAGGCTGCCAGCTGAGACAAAGACTGGCGATATAACAATGGGTGTCTCGGGGTGATGTCTGATTCGTGATTACATGTGGTATATTGCAGACAAGAATGTATTCGTGTCGTGGACCGAACTCAAATAAAGTCAGAGATGAATTTCTTTTTTTTTTTTTTTTTTGCATATCCTTTACAGGACATCGCTGTCAACACCAGCATCTTTCAGCTGTATGTTGATTTCTTGGCAAGATTACGTTCAGTAGTTTGCCATTGCTTTCTGAGCTCACATACCCCTTAAGTTACCGATGCGGTTCGAACAACTGCTGATTCTCACCGTCATCACGTCACCGACGAGAGTATACGAGATTACGGAGAAAAGTCATAACCTCTAAGCCACGAAGCCGGCCGGAGATGAATTACGTAAATTAATCATGGACATTATCCTGTAGAGAATACTTCAGATACAGTGTATTGTTATGAGCGCTGTTTGACGAAGGTTGGACGCTGTTTGGTGAATGTTAGACGCTGTTTGACGAATGTTAGACGCTGTTTGACGAAGGTTGGACGCTGTTTGACGAAGGATGGACGCTGTTTGACGAAGGTTGGACGCTGTTTGATGAAGGATGGACGCTGTTTGACGAAGGTTGGACGCTGCGTTGGTCGTCTCGTTAGGTGAAGGAAACACAGGCCATCTATTCCCTCGTGCGTTCAGGCTTACAACATGTGATGGTTCTAGAACATCACAAAGCCATGGCAGGTCTCTGCACTGGGTCCAATTATTTAATGTATTACATGACAATAGTATAATGACATTACAGTATAATAATTACATTACAGTATTATAATGACATTACAGCATTATAATGGCATTACAGTATTATAAGGACATTACATTATTATAATTACATTACAGTATTATAATGACATTGCAGTATTATAATGGCATTACATTATTATAATGACATTACAAAATTATAATGGCATTACAGTATTATAATGACATTACAGTATTATAACGGCATTACAGTATTATAATGACATTACAGTATTATAATGCCATTACAGTATTATAATGACATTGCAGTATTATAATGACATTAAAGTATTATAATGACATTACAAAATTATAATGACATTACAGTATTACAGTGGCATTACAGTATTATAATGGCATTACAGTATTATAATGACATCACAATATTACAATGACATTACAGTATTATAATGACATTACAGTATTATAATGACATCACAGTATTATAATGACATTACAGTATTATAATGACATTACAGTATTATAATGACATTACAGTATTTTAATGGCATTACAGTATTATAATGGCATTACAGTATGATAATGACATTATAGTATTATAATGACATTACAGTATTATAATGACATTACAGTATGATAATGACATTACAGTATTATAAGTACCACTAGAAGAAGAGACCCGCGGCCTCGCAGTGGCTAGTCTGTAAGTCTGTTTGTCCAGTGGCCATGTGCTCGAATCCCCATGGAGATATACTTTTAAATTCACCTGGGGTTTAATGTCGATCCTGCCTAACATGAGTACCATAATATATCATGGGGAGTAAAGGCTGTCGTAATGATATTGGTTACATCAACCACCGAGTAACGATTGGGTAAAACTTCGGGTCTGTCATCATAGACCCAAAACGCAACATGTCGTGTAAAATAGACTTCTACTTGACATATACCTGGGTTCACTGACATTAAGAAGAGTGACCTTGCTAGTACATAAACAAGTGACCGGGCATGAGAAAGAATAGACGAAAGTTGGAGACAGTGAGTTAAGGGGTGTGAAGGGGTTTTCAGCTCGATAGTATGGATGGGGGAGAGAGACAGTTGTTAGGCTGGGGAGTAGTGTTGTGTGAAGCGTGGTGAGGGGCTGCAAGAAGGGTTAAAAAGACAGTGAAAAACATTGACGGGGGTCAGTTGGAGCTGAGACCGACTGAGGGTCGGATCGTTTGATACAGTTGATGTTTGGACCCCGAACTGGTCTGTGGTCTAAGGAGAGGAGCGGAGTTAGATAGAGATCTCCGTCATGTGTTGTTCTCCCAGTTTTGAATGTAGGCCTAAACCCCAGAGTGGGTTGGATAGTTAGTGGAGGCCTAGACCCAGTGTGTGGCTTGTATTGCGTGAGGTCCGGCCGTGGAGAGTAGCTGGATAACTGTCTTATAAATTTGAGATTAAGAAGGCCTGAAGAAGGCAGTGATGTTTGCGTGTTAAGTTGTGAGGAGGATATATATATATATATATATATATATATATATATATATATATATATATATATATATATATATATATATATATATATATATATATATTGATTATGTGGTTGTTTCGGGATTTGAAATTTAAATATTGAGCACAACCCACTACTGGCAACGCCGATTGCATTCTGGTATGAACCTAAGGCCTATCCACGTCAATATGGAAGCACTATCTCGAGTTTCGCCCTCGTTTGAGCTCGTCAGTAGTGCATATCCCTGACCGGATCCGGAAACAGTCCCGGATCACGCGTGTGAAGCGGGTGTGTAACCACGCGGCACACACTGGACACACCAAATTATCACAACAGAATATCACAACGCTACCCATCGTAGGCTATACTCAAGAATATATATATATTCTGTGGATTATATTGTTTTCTGGATATGGAAATATGTTACGTGTGTCCGTGTTCCTTCTGCATTAAAAGATTATGTGCGCCAACTCAATCTTGTTAACTGACGGGTGGATGTGTACTGCGGGGGTCAGTTGTATTGTAAGACAGGTGGCTAGCTCAACTTACACCCCGTATTGACATAAAAGGAGCATGCATTGTAACCTAGACAACGACCAACTCACTCGATTATCATTAAGAACATCGTGAGATATCTGGGAGCTCGTCGCTTAGTAAAGATTTTCTGACGTCTACATTCTGTCAATGAATACGGTGCAATATAGACAGGGTTGTCATTCTGAGGTATCTGAGGGCTCTCCGAAAAAAAAAAAAACCCATTGCATTATAGACATTGTTGTCATTCTGTTTATCTGTGTGCTCGTCGGTTAAAGAGGATACTAAGATCAGAGACATTAGTCGGATGCCCAATTAAAACGACAATTATGGCACAATCAATAAACACCATTTTCAGTAGACGGTCAATGTCAAAAGTGTCGGAGAAGTAATACATAGTTCAAGAGAAACCAGGTAAAAATAACATTTCTCACTCGGAGAGGGGAGAGTGGACGGTGAAAGGTTGTCCACGGTATAAACACTGGGTTTTCTCCTGTGCGGGAACTGGCTAGCAGATGGTTCACGAGAAGGTCACTACAGGTAAATTTGATGGCAGGACAGTATTGCTGAAGACAAGTGTACGGTGTTTTTCATAGTCAACAGCGGGTCAGCACAGTTGAACAGTATCACTGTCGGAGATAAAGACAGGATTTAAAAAAACCAAAGATAACAGACAGTGAGCAATTTCGTAGCGAAGTCCTGTGCGTGGTGAGACGGTTCGTGTGTGTGCTGAGGGCAATTTACGGTGTGGTCGCAGGTCGACAGGTCAAGATTTTCACCGCACGTAAAAGGACGGGTGGGGCGCATTGACCAAGAATACTGGGGGAATTTTGGTTTTGCCTGTAACATATTCACGTCTGGTGTGTGGGGACGCTGAATTTAAGAAGGATAAAAACAGCAGAATCAAGGTCGGGTTGACAGAGGGTCAGCGCTGTTTACGAGGACAGTGAAGTGTTTGTGTATCATGGAAGAGTTTCCGGTCAGTTTACAGACAGATTAAGTGTGTATTATTGTGATAAAGAGTACTGAGGTACTGTCTGAGGTGACCTGCGAGGTCAAGGCCATCGACGGTGGAAAGTTACTAAAATTTTCCATAGTAGAACTGGATAAACAAGTTGTTTTGGGTTTGAAACCAGGATTTATTGTTCGTCTTTGTTAAAATCCTTCTGTTATCATTACACTGCCATGAGCAAACAATTGTACAACGAACGATTACGTGTCATCACCGCAAGCGTGGTCGCATACAGTTGCCGAAAAGAACTTACTGTCCAGAGTTAAAGCACTGGATATTTGCTGCCATTTTTTATGTTTAACCTTGTCGTTAAACGTGAATCTATTACATATATGATACAACAAGGGACCATCTCCGCAACCAAGGTATAATAACGTTACGGACTGGGTTGAGACAAGACGTTTGGATTATTACTTTGTTGTCACCACGTCCAGGGAAAGTAACAACATATCAAAAGAACATTTTGCTGTTGGGATTTAGCGTCTTAGCCATTTCCGGAACATTAACCAACAGCCATCTCCAGCATATTGTGGAAAACTATTAAAAACAAACTAAGAACTTTTGCGACTGGTTAATAAGCACAGTATTGTCGGTCAGCCATTTGGACATTTTGTTTGCTCTTATCGTTCTAACTGTCTTTACCGTTTGTATATCTATATATGTATATATTATTACATGTAGTTGTTGGATAAAGTTTTTTTTTTTTGCGTATCCTTTTACAGGACTTAGCTGTCAACAGCAGCATCTTTCAGCTGTCTGTTGATCTCTTGGCAAGATTACGCTCAGTAGTTTGCCATTGCTTTCTGAGCGGCCGGCTCAGTATCCGCAAGTCACGAGCGGGGGTCGAACCACCTCAGTTCTCGCTCCGCTGCGAGACTCTGCGTGATAAACGGGATTACAGAGAGAAAGTGTTGTAACCCCACAGCCAGAGAGACCGGCTAGTTGTTGGATAGGCTCCCCCAATTATGGAGAATATATGAGTAATATAATCAAAGATATGGAAACTAATCACCAGAAAAATGAATCCAGAAATTTTTTTAAAGAACTGACGTCAATGAAACGAGGGCACCAACAAAACACATATGGTTTAAAAGACAAAAATGGGATTATGATAAATACCAATGAGGAAATGTGCAACACATGGAAAGAATATTTTATTGAATTACTAAATTGTGAAGCTCCAAGTCACATTTTCCCACAGGAAGAGGTTCAAACATGCGAACCACAAATTGAAGAACCTACATTTGAAGAAATCCTATATGTAATCACACGACTTAAAAACATTAAGGCAACTGGGACTGATGGAATTGCTGCTGAATTTATAAAGGCAGGTGGCCATGCATTACATCTAAAGCTATACGAACTAATAATAAAAATCTGGAGGACAGAAGAATTACCCCATGACTGGAAAGAGTCATTATTGATACCTATCTTTAAGAAAGGAGACAAGTTCCAATGTGGAAATTATAGAGGAATATCACTACTGTCCACAAGCTATAAGATACTATCCGCAGTATTACTAAATAGACTAAAACCATATTCAGAAGACATATTAGGTGACTACCAGGCGGGTTTTAGACAAAACAGATCAACAATAGATCAGATATTTATCTTACGACAAATAGCCGAGAAACATTGGGAATATAAAAGAGATCTCCATAACATTTTTGTGGATTTTAAAAAGGCTTATGATAGTGTCCATAGGAATAGTCTATGGAATGCTATGCAGGAATTTGGAATACCAAGGAAGTTAATCAACATGACCAGACTATGCATGGAAGATACTTATAATATAGTAACATATAAAGGCAGGAAATCAGACCCCTTCCAAATAACATCTGGCTTGAAACAGGGTGATGCACTATCGCCGCTACTCTTCAATCTGGCTCTAGAGAAAGTTGTAAGGAAGGTAAAGGAGGAATGTGATATTGGAGGAACATCCAAGTTGCTTGGTTATGCAGATGATATAGATATTATAGGGCAAAGTGAACAAAAGACATTGGAAATATTGACTCACTTAAAGGGAAAATCCCAACAGATGGGGCTGGTTATCAACCAAGATAAGACAGAATATATGGTAATTTCAAGAGACGGAATGGCTAGAAACTCTGGCCACATACAAATAGATAATATGACCATTAAAAGAACGGAAACATACAAATACCTGGGTACAATCTTCAACTGCTCTAACATCATAAGGGAAGAAATACAAACTAGAATCAACTCTGGAAATAAGATATACTATGCACTACAACATCTACTAAAATCAAAGGCGCTATCTCGTAACACCAAAATCACAATATACAAAACACTGATCAGACCAGTTGTGCTGTATGGCTCTGAAACCTGGAGTACAACGAAAGGAGACGAAGCCTTGTTACAAACCTTTGAGAACAAAATTTTAAGACGCATCTTTGGACCCATTAGGGATACACAAAGTGGAGAATGGAAAAGAAGAAGTAACAAAGACATTTATGATCTGTTTAAGTCCCCGCTAATCACTGGTATCATGAAGGCTAATAGACTACAATGGCTGGGGCATATAGAAAGAATGGAAGATAATAGGGAAACAAAACTCGCTTACACTCAGGAAATAAATGACCGTAGACCCCGAGGTAGACCAAGAAGGCGGTGGAGAGATAATACATGTACAGACCTACAAGAACTTGGAATCAACGACTGGCAAGAGAAGGTCCACCAGAGAGACGAATGGAGACGGATTGTATTTGCAGCAAAGAACCTCAATGGCTCGGAACGCTGAAGAAGAAGAAGAAGTTGTTGGATAGGCATTTTTTGCAATTTCTATCTAAATCAGGATAGGCTTTACAAAACGTGGTTCTTTCTGGTGCTTACGATATTTTTGTAAGGACAACGCTAAAAAGTTAGCGTGGTCGTGCATTGGCATTGGGGTCCTAACCAATATCTAAAGCCGCTGTGTATGACCTCAGAGTTGTGTATATTGTTAATTAAGAGTGCTTTTCTTTCTTTTCATAATATTTACATATGATATTTGTTTTCTTCGGATATATGTTATTATTGTGATCTGTCGTCATTAATACTGCCTTGTGGTCGGTGTCAGTTATATATATATATATATATATATATATATATATATATATATATATATATATATATATATATATATATATATATATATATATATATATTACGCGCACTGTGGTCGTCTCACACAAGCTTGTGGATGTTACTGTGGTTTATTTATTTATGATCACCGTCTCCGTGTACTTAACTTGTGCGTCTAGCGTCTCATAGGAGTAACTTATCGTATCATTAATTAGTGTGAATATATATATATACGTATGTTTAACAATATTTCCAGAGACTTTATGAAACTAGTCGTCATATATATATATATATATATATATATATATATATATATATATATATATATATATATATATATATATATATATAAGGGAGTATAGGTAAATACCCCCTCACTACCTAGTGCTTGTAGAGTGACTGGGTGAGTACAGAGTGATATTATTAGTACTACGAATTTACGTACACAGTGAGTGGTGGTGTATTTGGGAAGATACACAAAGACTAGCAGCAGAGTCTTTACATTTATAGTTGGCTGACAGACAGCAACGTGTCCACAAGTACAAGATGCCTACTTTAATGGAATATATTGAAGCAGGTGAACGGAAGGGCCTGAATGGTAAAGAGTTACAGGAGTATGCAGAAGCAAAAGAACAAAAACAGGCTGAAATGGATCAAAGACAGGCAGAGAGAGAACAAAAACGTCTACAGGAAGAGAGAGAGACACATGTGAAACTAGAAATGGAACAACAAAAACGCCTACAGGAAGTAAAGTTAGCTGAGATGGAAAACAAGCGTCTATAGGAAATTTAGAAAGAGAAGCTCAAGTGTCAGATGGAAACTGAAATTGCAATAAAAAAGTTAGAATTCTCATCTAAGGGTCAAAGTGAGGAAGGCAGAAGACCTTCGTAGTCGTCACAGAGACTAAAACTGCCATATTTTACAGACCGAGACAACCTGAAACCTTATCTGTCAAGATTCGAAGCATCAGCGAAAGCGTTAGGCATCCCAGAAGGTGAATATGCTATTATACTGGGCGAGTATCTGATGGGTAAGGCCCTAGATACCATGTTTAATTTACCTTTGGAAGAAAGAAACAATTATACTATTCTGCGTCAGCACTTACTTACAAATTTCCAAAATAATTGAGCATGGATACAGAACAAAGTTTAGACAATTAGTGCCAGAGACAAATCAGGATTTTACAGATTTTGTCAATACAGTAAAGAACACATTTAATAAATGGATGGAACTTGCAGAAGTAGGAAAAGATTTTAATAGATTAGTGGATTTAGTGCTAAGAGACAAGGTATTATCTGCATGCAATACTAACTTAGTGGCTTTCTTTGAAGAACGTAAACCAAAGGACATAGACACAATGTCTCAGTTAGGGCAAAATTACATGACTGCACATCCTAACAATTCCATTGGTAGACAAATGAGTGAGGAAATAGTCTGTGCAGCGTATACAAAACAGGACCAGAATCCAGTTATCAGACCAAGGGCGAAAAGTGTGGATTCAGCACAGAAATATGAGCAGCAAGAACCTCAAAATAAGGATTTCCGTGGCAACCATTTTAGCAAAGCAGGACGTTACCCATACGAAAGGGGGAACTTTCAGAGACGTCCAAATAGTCATGCCGGATGTTGGAATTGTGGGAGCTGGAGACACAAGGCAGTACAGTGTGATGTACTACCATCCAGTGAGCCAACGAGTAACGCAAGGAAGGAGATCATCTGTTTCAAATGTGGAAAAAAGGGGCACATCAGCTACCAATGTACGGGTGGGGAAACCAAGCACACTAATGCAGACCAAGTGATCGAAACATTTAACAAGGAGAGTTGTAGTGGATGCAAACCTCTGTTTGATAAAGACAGCGAACCGGTCTTAATGTGTGGACACACAGTTAAAGCAGGATCAGCAGTGCATGCAGGAGGAAGTTTGAAGATGCATCATGGGGTTGTTAATGACAGGACAGCGTTAACAATTAGGGATTCCGGATGTACGTCTATCGGGGTTAGAAAAAGTTTGGTAGATCCCTCGGATTACACAGGAAAAAAGATTAGGTGCATAACATTTAATGGGACAGTAGAATTCTACCCATTAGCTGTGATAACAGTAAAAACACCATATATCACAGGAAGAGTGGCAGCGTGTGTTCTAGACTCACCAGTGGCAGATCTGATCATAGGAAATGTGCCAGGAGTTAAAGATTGTACAGAAGAAGTAGTTTATTGGGACCATAAATATAGTTTAAGTAGTAACGAGGTAGTTACCAAAAGAAAACCACAATTAGAGAGTATAGCTGAAGTAGAAGAGGCACTTGAAGTGGATAACCAAACAGGGACTAAGGACAAGGATAGGACAGCTGAGCAGGTGAGAATGGATCTCAAATATAGGTGTAGGAAATCCCAGAGACAAGATACTACTCTGGACAAATGTTTCCAAGCGTGTGGTAAAGTAGAACATAGACAATCAAAGAAGGGTAGATGGTGCTTCGAAAGGAAGAACAATGTTCTCACTCGCGGGTTTTCAGATGGCGGAATTGCACGTGGGCAAGTAGTAGTACCGTTAGCACATAGAGACCGATATACAAGAACAGCTCAGGATAGGGCGTGTGCAGGGCACATAGGAGTAAGGCGTAAGCAGCAGAGAGCAGGATGCCAGGTATATTGGCCAGGATTTAATAAAGAGGTCAGACTAAACAGAGACTCCAGTGTAACAGTACAATATGCAGATAGCAAAGGTAAGGCAGTTCAAAAGAGTGTTAACGACATCATGAGGCATGGGTACATGAAGGGTAGACACAGCATCGACAGGAATCAGAAGTGGTTTGATGCAAGAAAAGAACCACCTGATATATGGTCGGTACACAAACTCTCCAGATAGTTGATGGAAGACAGAGGCAATGCAGCGCCTCGACATTTATTCAAGGACCATTATTAGCAAAAGTTACATGGTTTGTGTGTTATTGAAGATATTAATAGACCTGCGGGTACATAAACATAATGCTTTTCTATGTTATGTAGATTATTATGCCATGTATTATCACATGCATTGGTACACAAGATGGAAAGTTGGTGGTATTGATGTGTGGGGAACATGGGAGTTTACTAGGATTATTCGATACATTATGTAGTGTGGTAGCTAGAGTGTGTCGGAGTCATACTTAGGGCTACCCAGGCAATATGTCTGGGTTACATATTTGATAAGTATTAGTCTCCCAACATTTGAAAACGATGCTTTCTTTTGAGGAGGGGGTAATGATATATGCCTGGGTTCACTGACATTAAGGAGAGTGACCTTGCTAGTACATAAACAAATGACCGGGCATGAGAAAGAATAGACGAAAGTTGGAGACAGTGAGTTAAGGGGTGTGAAGGGGTTTTCAGCTCGATAGTATGGATGGGGGAGAGAGACAGTTGTTAGGCTGGGGAGTAGTGTTGTGTGAAGCCTAGGGAGGGGCTGCAAGAAGGGTTAAAAAGACAGTGAAAAACATTGACGGGGGTCAGTTGGAGCTGAGACCGACTGAGGGTCGGATCGTTTGAAACAGTTGATGTTTGGACTCCGAACTGATCGGTGGTCTAAGGAGAGGAGCGGAGTTAGATAGAGATCTCCGTCCTGCGTTGTTCTCCCAGTTTTGAATGTAGGTCTAAACCCCAGAGTGGGTTGGATAGTTAGTGGAGGCCTAGACCCAGTGTGTGGGTTGTATTGTGTGAGGTCCGGCCGTGGAGAGTAGCTGGATAACTGTCTTATAAATTTGAGATTAAGAAGGCCTAAAGAAGGCAGTGATGTGTGCGTGTTAAGTTGTGAGGAGGATATATATATTCTGTGGATTATATTGTTTTCTGGATATGGAAGTATGTTACGTGTGTCCGTGTTCCTTCTGCATTAAAAGGTTATGTGCGCCAACTCAATCTTATTAACTGACGGGTGGATGTATACTGCGTGGGTGAGTTGTATTGTAAGACAGGTGGCTAGCTCAACTTACACTCCGTATTGACATACAAGGAGCATTGTAACCTAGACAACGACCATCTCACTCGATTATCATTCAGAACATCGTGAGACTACTGTTTGTTGTTACCGCTAGAATAATAGTTCTCAACCTTTTTTTATCCATGTACCCCTTCACCATATGTTCAGAATGTCACCCCCCCCCCTTTCCTATTGCCTCCTATAAATCCCCAGTCCCCTGCCCCTACACAGTATACGTAAATTTGAAGCTAAATTTAACAACACATACTAGAACAAATCCAGACGTCTACATAAAACGTGATTTACGGGTCTACTATATTATAAAAGCCACTAAGTCGGGTCCCTCGGGTTCCAGGATCTGGCCACCACTCGCCACCTGCTCGTGGTGGCAAGGTCTCGGAGGTTTTGACGCTGATCCGCCAGCGTCTGCAGCCTACCTTGTGCCAGACGAATTGGTTACTCATTCCTCTGGAATACATAAGGCTAGGCCGAGAGGGGGATCATGTCGTTTGGGCACCACATGTTTCCCTGAAGCTCTGCCCAGGCATTGTCATGGATTTTGGCCACATTCCAACTCACATACTTTGGTCTATCAAGACTGCAAGGTGCCACTCACATTATAAAACGAATTTCAGAAGGGCGAGAAATACTGAACCGTAAAGTATGGAGGGGGAAAAATATATCAAATAATCGGTTTTTGTATTAACGGGATCTAGAAATAATCTTAATTCCCCCCTCCCATGGAAACCCTAAAATCTTCCGTGGGGCGGGAGGGGGGAGGGGGAGAGGTGGGGGGTAGTGGGAATTCCTTACCGGTTCAGAATCACTGTGTTAGAAGAATGTAGTGTTATAGTAGACATGATATACATGGAGTGGGTGACAAAATGGGGAGGGGAGATGGCTATCAAGTGTCCATGTTCTCATCTAACTTAGATTTGCACTATTCCGACTCCAACATAAGGCTGGGATTTAACAAACATGTTGTTTATAATAATACCATACACCCCACTGATCACTCGAATAGTAAGACAGGATACCTAGCATTAACGTCGGGCACTTAAGAAAAAATCGGTGGCTGTTATATGATACAAAGAGTAGGCCGTGAAGTCAATGCATGGACACTGTTTAGATGGAATCAGCGTTACAAATTAGCGTGTTTTCGTGAAGAGCTTCCGTTTGTCCAGCGTTGCCAAGAGTGACCATATTATCACCGTTCATTTATGAGACACTGCTCGACTCATGTCTGATCCAGAGTGGCTGTGCGGCACAGATTTGGCTTGGCCAGGCAAACACATGAGCAGGCAGTTCTTCCAGTTTTCAAAGCCGGCACCACGATTATTCATGGAAGCTCTCAGAAGGTCAGCTTTACCTAAATCGATGCCGAAGTCAGACACCCTGACAGTGGCTTAATTCCATTGATTGGCTGATTGATTTGTTAACTAAAATCGACGGCACTGCTATCAGGAGACACCCGAATGTGACCTGTCTGCCCCAGCAGGTGTTGGAGTGTTGACATCCTGACAGTCTCCGTGTCGGACTGGAGAGGTTTATAAATGGGCATCACGAACTCTCTTCTAAAAAGAAACGAAGAAGTAAACCAAAAGATACCACTGGAGCTATGCTGAATTAATAGCCACAGAAATATAGATCAACAAATGCGAACGGAGGTCAGCATAGTCGACTGGATAAGAACGCAAGGTGTTAAACATCCAGTGGCCTGATGCCGAGGTAGTCGGTTCAGTTCGTTAGTTAGACTAAAATGTTGACGTCTCATCCTTGACTTTGGGACGTAAATTACAACTACCACTGACGTCGGAGTGGGTGTGCCTGATGACAAGGGACACTGGTAATAGGGAAAGCCAATAAATACGCATAAATCAATGCAATGTACTAGAAGTAGTAGCATGTGTATAGACTACGTTGAGTTCAAAACGAGTGAACGCAAAAAATGTGAACAATATCATCATCATCAAGTGCCCTGCCAGCTGGCGTAGACGTTCATGGCTCTCCACAGATCTTCTGGATCAACTCTGCTGATGGTATTCCTCCATGCCACCGTCTCAATCCGCCCAGTATCATTTCTCTTGGTCTGCCTCTGCCTCTCTTCTCCTTGATCGTTTTATCTGTCACGATGTTCTCCAATGCCTCTCTTCACATCACATGACCGAAGAAAGATGTTTGTCTCTTTCTTATTGTTGTATATAATGTTCTAGTTTCATTAGCCTGTCTCAGGCAATCGTTGTTAGTTACTCTGGCAGTCCAAAGAATTAGCAACCTTCGTCTCAGAAACCACATCTCTGTTGCTTCTAATGTCTTCTTAATTTGTTCATTTATATTCCAAGATTCACTGCCATACAGCAAAACTGGTTCTACATAGCATTTCAGCACTCTCTTTCGTACATTCAGTGACAGTGACTTATTGCATAAGATACTCTTCATTTTCTTAAATATGGCTTTTGCTTGCGCTATTCTGCTTTTAATCTCTGTTGTACATCTTCCATTTGATGTTATAAATGCCCCTAGGTATTTAAAATTATCCACTTGGTTAAGAATGTTCCCTTCTATTTCTTTTTCACATTTTAGTGTCACCATTTTCTTTGCTATCACCATTGTTACTGTTTTCTTGATATTCAAGGAGAGTCCTTTCCTTGCACTCTCTGTTACTACAACGTTCAACAATTTTTGTAGGTCTGTTGAATTATCTGCCACCAATACTATGTCATCTGCATAGCGTATATTATTTATATCATAACCTCCAACCAGTATTCCTGGCGTCTCTTTGATCTCTCTCATTATTACTTCGCTATATAGGGAGAAGAGATCGGGTGACAAGACACACCCCTAATTTAAAGTATATGATAATATAATATGAAACAAAATAATATAGTTTATAAAGGAGAGAGGTCAGAGTGGCTGATACGTTTAACCTGCATAACTTTGTTCATCTGACTGCATGCAGCGTAGTGGGTTCGTTTTACACAGCCGTCGGTGGAACTTTACTGTTGACGTCTCGTTCATATAACACAGGCATGCTATTTTAATATAATAATAATCTATTAGTCTTGGAACTCTTCTCTGGCTGCTGAGGATGGGGACGGAGCGCTTATGGGAATGTCCCGAATGCTGTGATGTCGGTTCCTAAATCAATCAATCAATCAATCAATCAATAACAAAGGCACACTTTTGAACGTAACATTCGATAATAATTTACAAACAGCCAATGGCTGAAACGATTGGTAGCAACGTCCTGCACAAAAACGTGCAAATAGTTTTATTATTGTCGTAATGTAATATGTCACAGGATTATGATGGTGTTCGGAATTATTATATAAGTATAGGGTGTATTTTTAATTACTATGGTGTATTTGAAAATATTGCCGTTCCAAGTTTTGTATTTATCTTTTATGTTGCATGATTTCAAGGAGAGTTTTGTATTTACTCTCTGTGAACTCATGCAACATAAAAGGTAACTTGAAACGACAATATTTTCAAAAACCCCACAATCATTAACAATACACCCTGTAGAACAATCATAGGCAGGTTGAACGATACATCGTGGGACCGGCACAGCCACTGAAATATCACAACAAAACAAACATGATAATCCTCTTACTAAAGGGTGTGGTTTATTCTTAAAGGGGGGGGGGGGGTGAGGATGAAACTGCTAGGCACTGAGTAATGAAAGGGTAGAGAGAGTAAAGCGGCTGGTATTTGAGATGTAGTCTGTGATAAGAATACTGGGAACATGTTAGGCAGAGAAGAGAATACATTCTGTGCACTGGAATGTGCAAGTGTTATTGTCTCACACATTCGAACCACACTAAAAAGAAAATTGAATGCGTGGGCCTATCAACGGGAAATGTGGAATAGATAAATTATTTTTGCGTGCTTAAAACTAGACAAGAGAGGCAAAGACAGATAGAGACAGGTGTGCGCGAACAGGTTCAAGTTGGTAAACAAATAGTTGTGTAAGTCGCCACAACCTGATCACAATACATCGTGCTATGGAAGACGATGTGGCATGATCTCCAATATCTACTCCTAACCATGCAGCTAAAGAAGAAGCAGCAGAAGCAGAAGAATGAGAGAAAGAAAGAAAGAAAGAAAGGAAAGAAAGAAAGAAAGAAAGAATGAAAGAAAGAAAGAAAGAAAGAAAGAAAGAAAGAAGGAAAGAAAGAAAGAAAGAAAGAAAGAAAGGAGTAGAGAAAGTGTACGATGAAGAGGAAGAGAAAGAAGTGAAAATGAAGGCAGAGGTTGAGAAGGAGAAAAAGCATAAGATGAAGAAGTAAGTAGATGTAAAACAAAAACAACAATAACTGTACACACAACTCTATATTCACTCTAAAAACATTAATAGAACCAAAGACAACTGTGGCATTATATATATATATATATATATATATATATATATATATATATATATATATATATATATATATATATATATATATATATATATATATACTTACTTGTATATTGAGGTATATAAGCAACGTGGTGCAACCAGTCATAATAGAGATGGCAACAAAAGGACCACCAGGCGAACTACACAGGGCACATCAACAAATGCCAATTACTCTGAACACTGAGTAGACATGACCCTGCATGTTCATGTACACAATGTGTGTAGACAAAGAAAACTGCCTTTATTTACATTTAAAAATGATACAATGTGTGCACATGCCATCATATCTTCCAATACAAGTGCTTACAAATCAATGAGCAGACATCGATGCAATCACACATCAAGCGTTGATGATAAGGAAGTGCATCATGGATAAAGAACAGAATAGGACAGTATAAAACTGCATTAACCTACATTAAACTTATTATAAGTAGTACAACCTGTATCAACATTGATGACAAATGCGAAAATCCAGGGATAATAGGTATTACACTTAAGGTGATACGAAAATACTACTGACTACGTAAAATACGAAAAATACAAGGGGTAAGAAACACCCAGGAATGGTCCTTAACAACACCAACAGGTTTTCTCATAAATAAAGATAAACAAAAGTTACTGTTCTTCTGCATTCTAAAATTATAACAAGGACCATAATTAACACATAGGCATATTAACAAATGTAAAGGGACATTGAAAATATATAGAAAAAATAATTCAGCAGGGGTGTTTTCTGTCTGTTTATTAATTGTCGAAGAATCGCAGCCGTATAGTAAAACTAGTTCTATGTAACATGCAAAAGCTTCCAATGACAAGGACGTTTGCATAAAATGGTCTTCAGTGGATAGATTGCAGTTTTTGCTTGTCCTATTCTGGTCATTATCTCTGTGATATATTTTCATATGATGTTATTGTCGTATAAACGATTGAAAAAATAACCACATGACAATATGGGAGCTAAGGGACACACTTTTCCTGTAGATCCTGCCGGAAATATGCCTACCCTAATATGCAACAGAACTCTCTTGGCCACTTTGCTTCTCTAACCCTAATACTAGAGTTATAAACCAACAATCACTATTTCCACAAACAGACACAATGCAAAGATAGAGTCAATCAATCACGTGCCATGCCGGAAAGCGTGGGCGGTCATGACTCGCCATTTCACTCGATCACCAGAGACGTGGATCAGCTCAGTGTTCCGGTCTCGTCCATGCCATGTGGCTAAGCCATCCAGGTATATTCCTCTCGGTCTTCCTCTTGGTCTGTTCCCTTCGATCTTGCCAGTTGTCACTAAGTACATGTCCAAAATATTTTGACTGTCTACGTGTAATCTCTCTAATCAATTTACGAGTTTCATTTGTCTCCTGTAGTACTTGGTCATTGGTTTTTTTTGTCTGTCCATGGTATTCTTTGCATTTTCCTCAGAAACCACATTTCTGCAGCCATCAAATGTTTTTCAGCTTGACTGCACATTGTCCAAGTTTCACATGCATACACAAGAACAGGCTCTATGTATCCCCTCAACACTCTTTTTCTCGTTTCAATTGACATCTTTTTATTGGTCAGAATGTTTTTCTTCTTGCTAAAGGCTACTTTCGCCATGGCGATTCTTATTCTAATCTCTTCAAGGCATCTCCCATCAGATGTTATGACTGTTCCGAGATATTTGTATCGATTCACTTGTTGAAGAATATTCCCATTTACTTGAATATTACATTGTGGTACTTCCTTCTTCCTAGTGGCGACCATAACCTGTGTCTTTTTACAATTTAATTCTAACCCCAGTTGCTCACTGTGTACAACAACCGCATCTACTAATTGTTGCAGATCCTGCATATTGTCAATACTGTATCATTTGCATATCTAATGTTATTGATGTTTTGCCCTTCAATGTAGAACAAAAACAACAATAAATGTACACACATCTCTATATTCACTCTAAAACATTAATAGAACCAAAGACAACTGTGGCATTATACACACACACACACACACATATATATATATATATATATATATATATATATATATATATATATATATATATATATATATATATGTGTGTGTGTGTATAATGCCACAGTTGTCTTATATATATATATATATATATATATATATATATATATATATATATATATATATATATATATATATAGTGACAATAGTATAATAGTGAGACAAATAGCCAGACGAGATAATGACAGGATGTAGAACAAACACACCACAAGACTAGGTATACACTGACTCAGTGAAATGGCAAGACATTGTTCAAAATATATAACAAATAAATTTTAATTAAGTGTATGAGCTATAAGAAATACATTTTAATGAAGACTATCAGCCAACAGAAAGGCAAAGACAAGATGTTAGCGTCCAGGAGAAGTACACAACGACTGACACTGAAGGAAGTCTGTCCTACTGCTGACAAATGCATCATTGGGAATGGTTTGGAATGAATGTTAGTAGTGGGTTTCGGTGGGTGTAGTGCAACATGATTACACATAGGATGATCTTCCTTTATACTCGTAGAAACATTTCAATGGACACTGTCAACGTCTCGATAAGATTAGTGAGTGAAAGTTAATCACCAAACAAATGTTGCAAGCAACCATTAGTATCCCGAAACCTGATTCTCTCGGTAATTGAGTATAGATTGGGGCTGCTTACAGTGTCTAAGAGTCAAATGGCGACAACGCTTCGCTGCAGGAATACGTGTACTTCTACGCATGACAAACTAGACACTCTGAGCGTAATCTTGAAAAGAAATCAACAATCAGCTGAAAGATGCTGATGTTGACAGCGATGTCCTGTAAAGGATATGCAAACATTTATTTATTATTATAATATAACCTTGCAAATTGATTGTTTCTCGCCTTGGCATAATATCCACAAGAATCACACCTTCAATGTCCCAAAAGACAGTGATTATGGCCTTTCCAGATAAAGGTGTTGTCTAGAATTACTTTCTTCTTGGTGACAGCGAATGATGCCGCTCCATTTACTGGCTTTTTTGTCTCAGGTTCAGAAAAATGTATACAGGTTTCGTCACCTGTAACGATCTTAGCCAAAATATTCTCTCCATAAGCTCTAACAATTCATAAGAAATTGCTTTTCTTTGCAATCGGTGGTTATTTGTGAGGCTGTGAAGAACTTATCTTGCGCAAAACCTGAGAAAATCCGAGGGATTTTATACATGTATTTGCACTACCATTGCTGACTGACAGGTGTAAATTCAGTTGTTTAGTACTGATTCGCCTATCAGTAAGAATAATGCCCTCGGTGCATTTCATCATTTCTGCGATGGTGGCTGTAGCAGGACGTTCACAACACTAAAGATCAAGCATCTATGATCTCCACTAAGGTTCTTTGATTCTCTGAAACCAGAGACAGACTGTTCTCCTGTCGACTGCAAAACTTTCTTACACATCACATAGACACATGTGAAAGTTCACAACAGTTTCCTTCTCTGCAACAAGAAAGATATAACAATTCGCTGTTTATAACACAAGTTGCTAACACGCTCCATCCAATTTCCAACTGCCAAGGGATTTTTTACGAGCGCAACAATACACACGGGCGTCCGATCTCACTACCCAGATACCAGGGGGGGGGGGGGGATTTTGTTACTAGAAGTCCACGTGAAAAGATCCCGGCCCTCACCGGGGGCTTAAACCCGGGACTTCCAGCACTCGAGGCGGACATCATACCTCGAGACCACTCTTTAGTTCTATTAGAGTTGTTCATTGTGTATTCTTTCTGGTCTTTTCTTGCGCTTTTGATTGTTCTCGTATTATTTTTGTATTTGTCAATATATTTCTCAATGTTGTAAGTTTAACTGTTGCTTCCGTGATTCCTTTCTGTGTTGTGTGCACGTGTTAAAATAATAAACACGAGAGTGATTAGAAAGAAGCAGAACCTTTATTAGAAGTCGTACTATTAGCAGTAAAAATTATGAACAAGTAAAGCATCAGGTCGTGACCATATACTAACATAAGTAATCCAGGCAGCAAGAGACACAAGCCTCTGTATCTATCATGTAATATACGTGAGGATCTGAGATATTGCTGTAAGACAGAAGCATGAAGGAAACAATCTACATCTCTCTCCCAAATAAAAATATTTACACATTTGCACCAACTATCGTACTACTGACTGGCTCCTTGCCGTCTTGACAGCTGATAGTTTGTAATATGCAGTTATACTTCTCACGACCAGCTGTAGAAGCTGTCGGATTAGCAAGGCAATACTCTAACTGTCCGCCTGAAGGAGCTTCCATCCTGACCAAGAATTAGAGACTTGTCTGCCCTGCCATGACATTGAGTCGTTAGGTTGTATTGCCTCGCTCTAGGGTAAGGCCAACTGTCATGCTATCGCACTAATAAGTAATGTTTGCAGAATCCTCTAGCGAATCGGCGTGAAGAACATTGCAAGTAAGTTAGAATATGAATAGCAAGAAACACGTGCAATTCTTCAGGCAGGAGATGATTAACCATATTTTCAGCCATCTGTAAGAAATGAAGAATACAGTTTAGATCTACATAGTGTGTCGTAGACTACAGTAACACATGCTACAGTGTTCAGCGTTATATACTGACGCTTCATGCGAGACATGGTGTTTCCAACACATTGGATCCATTGAAACTAAGTACAATATCATACACAGCACCAGCTATCACGTTATGAGAAGAAATAAACTAGAGAACTTGGTGACAACTGGCAAGATTAAGTGGAGAACAAACAAACACAACAGGAATGCAGGTATGTAAATACCTGGATGGCTTGGTCACGTGACTTGGTCGAGACAAGAACTCGGAGCTGATCTACGACTCTGGTGATCGTGTAAGATGGCGAAATATGGCCGCCGACGCTTATCGGCATGGCATATAATAATGATGATAATGTTCAGAGGAGCCGGTGAAATACCAAACGTGCTTGAGATGCACAGGGTAGTAAGATAGGTGTCTATTCTCTCACTATACCTCTTCAACATATATGAATAAAATATATTGAGAAACGCAAAGAATGAGGAGCCTAAAGAAAATTGTGATCCATCTAGTTTTTCCACAGCGCAAGGAAGCAGATGACGCTGGTCTCCTCTCAAATAGTGCTTATAGATATCTTTACAGGACATCGCTGTCAACACCAGCATCTTTCAGCTGTATGTTGATTTCTTGGCAAGATTACGCTCAGTAGTTTGCCATTGCTTTCTGAGCGGCCGGCTCACATAACCCGTAAGTTAATGATGCGATTCGAACCACTGCTGATTCTCACCGTCATCACTTTACCGACGAGAGTATACGAGATTACGGAGAAAAGTCATAACCTCTAAGCCACGAAGTTTATAGATTAGACGAGTTAAATCCTATCTTTCACAAGAGACACTGGGCCACAAAATCAGTTTCTAAACTTAAACAAAACATGAAGACGAAATACCATGTCAAATCAATCAATAGAATTTTTAAAAAAAATGAAGACATTGAATAATTTACAAACTCTATATGTTAGCTCCATTAATAAACAACAATGGCCGCTGATCAAACAAAGGCAGTCATGCATCTTCCCTATGGCAACAAGCGGATGTGACTCATAGACCATGTAGCATTCACTAAAGAGGGAAATGGGAGACTTAGAGCTCCAGTTTGACGGAACGATTCTTGGAATGCTGCGGACCTAGAAGACCAGACACGCTGACGCTGTTCGAGATGTCACAATGGAAAGATAAGTATCTCATAACAGCATTATGTCTTAGAAAGTGACAGACACATTCCATTTTATGAGCGATTCCCTTATCTCTGTGCTTCTTGTAGGGACGTGTGGGTGAGTTGAGTTGAGGTGAGTTATCTTTATAATGTGAAATCATGGTCGGAACTTGTTCCAAGTTTGACCATTACTTGAGCGTTTCAAATCCCTAATAGCTATGCAAGCCTCATATATTGATTTTCTGCTTGTGTTCATTCGAGGACTATATATAATTCTCTAGCAAATAGTAATATATTTATTTTCATGTAATATATATCGTCTGAAATTATTTCAAAAAAAATATAGAAGATATGGAAGGAATCAACATTGGGGGACGATACATCAATAACATTAGATATGCATATGATACAGTCTTGATTGCAGACAATGAACAGGACCTGCAAAATTTAGTAGATGCGGTTGTTGCACACAGTGAACAACTAGGGTTAGAATTGAATATTAAGAAGACACAGATTATGGTCGTCACTGGGAAGAAGGAAATACCACAATCTGATTTACGAGTAAATGGGCATATTCTTAAACAAGTGAATCGATACAGTTATCTCGTCAATGTTATAAGATCTGATTGGAGATGCTTTGAAGAGATTAGAACAAGAATCGCCATTAGGAAGGTAGCCTTTTGCAAGATGAAAAACATACTGACCAATAAAAAGATATCAATTGAAACGAGAAAAAAGAGTGTTGAAGTGCTACATAGAACCTTTACTTTTGTATGGATGTGAAGCGTGGAAAAGAGCAGTCAAGCTGAAAAACAGCTGATGGCTGTGGAAATTCGGTTTATGAGGAAATTCCAATAATACCTTGGACAGACAGAAAAACCAATGAACAAGTCCTTCAAGAAACAAATGAAGATCATAAACTGATTAGAGACATTAAATGTGGACAGTCAAAATTTTTTGGGCATGTTGTGAGAAGAAATGAATTGGAGAACTTGGTGACAACTAGCAAGATCGAAGGGAAGAGACTAAGGGGAAGACCGAGAAGTAAATACCTGGATGGCTTGGCCAAGTGGCATGGTCGAGACAGGAACACGGAGCTGATCCACGGCTCTGATGATGGTGTGAGATCGCAGAACATGTCATATCTTATCGGTATGGCACATGATGGATGAATGCATGTAATATATATACAGTCGAGTCCACTTAAGTCGAACTCGGATAACTAGAATTTCGCTTAAGTCGACGTTATTGGCTTGGTCCCGGCCAAGATCCTTCTTTATCTTTGTATAAAAATTCCCGATAAGTCGAATTCGGTTAACTCGAATTTTCGGATTAGTCGAACATAAAAATGAATACCGACTATAAAAATGTCCACGTCTAAGTCGAACTGTTCAATTTACCCCCAATAAAAAAAAAAATTGTTTCGCGAAAGAATGTGTAAAGACCGCTAAAGCATAAAGACCGCTACAAACAATTGTTTTTCGAATGTCAAATCGACAGTGATAGGCAGAGAGCTAAAAGAACTGCTGCATGCGATTTTGTTGATGCAGTTGATGCTGCCCTTTTAAAATGGTTCACTGTGATTAGATTGGGAGCAAGTGTACCAGTAAATGGGGCTGTACTTATTGCGAAAGCAGAAGAATTTGCACGTCTTGGAGGTCAGACAGATTGGAATTGTAGTGCTAGCTGGTTGGATAGTTTCCAAAAACGACACTGCATCACTTACAAGAATATGTGTGGAGAGAAACAGTCAGTCGACGAAGCAACGACTCACTCATGGATAGAAGACGTGCTCAGACCTGCTTTAGCTAAATATAATTCTGCGAGCAGTGAGAGCAATGTTACTGACATTTCAGTGTAGCCATTACTTGATAGACTGTATAAAGAGCTGAAGATTGATCCAGAGGAGTTTGTGAACCTTGACAATGATGTTTCTACTAGTGCCACTCTTTCAAGCACTGATATTATAGGGCTATGTATGCCAGTCATTCAACCAACAGACCCTTCCAGCCCGGACTCTGATGAAAAGGATGACTGTGGGCTTCAAAACACAACCTGTATCGCAGTCGGATATTTTGGCATCAACTGACAAAATTGACATTTACATGATGCAGAATGGATGTTCAGATGATGCAGTCTTACCATTTTGTGCCTGTAAACGGGCAATGGGAAGATAAATCACAGACTTTTTCTGTAATTAATTTGGAAATTTTCAAAATTAAACATTTCAACATTTCTGATAGTGTATTGCTATTTATTTGTTCACTGCCTGTGTTTCCTAAGTGGTACAATCATTTTGCTCAATGCTTCTGCATGGTATTAGTGTAAATTAGTATAAATATGTGTGCAGTCTTGATAAGTAGAATTTCGGATAAGTAGAACAAATTCCTTCGGCCCCTGCGACTTCTACTTATCCAGACTCCACTGTATATATATACATATATATACATATTTTTTTTTCGCGTTTCCATCCTGTTTCAGGATATTGCTGTCAACATCAGCATCTTTCAGCTGTATGTTGATACCTAGGCTAGATTAAGTTCATCAGCACGCCACGACTTTCTGAGCGACCGGCTCCATACTCTCATAAGTCACCAGTGAGCCTCGAACCACTTCTAATTCTCGTGCGCTCACGTTAACCACGAGAGTATATATATATATATATATATATATATATATATATATATATATATATATATATATATATATATATATATATATATATATAAATTCTTATTCTCTTCTTGTTTTTTCCTTGATTGTTTCTTGACATGTTTTATGCTTTACTGATATATAAATGTTAGCAAAATGCTTATGAAGTTATATTTTGTTTGGACCGTTAGTTGGGCGGTGTAACTGGAAGCCAACGGTTCTGAAGATGCGGACTTGGTTGCTGAGGGCAGTAAAATAGTATGTCATATCCATCTTTTGCCAGCCTAAATTTTAGTACAGCCCATTTCCTTGCATCACCCACCATCCCCATCCTTCAAAGATCTAACCCATGTAACCCATGAACCCAGCGAGAATCCCAGATGTTAGATCCTGACAGAAGAACTTGAATATACCTCACTCACATTGGATATGACCCTCTGATAAAAAACTGGTTCCAGGGAAGAATTAGAATCCTATACACACTGAAGTATCTACCGGCAGATATCAGCTGCACCGGAGATATACATATCCTTTGTTTAAATGGTAGTTACTTTGTGATGCATAAATATACTTTAATGTATTTTGGATGATTCAAATGTTTGTTTTTTTCCACAATTATGTATTCACATCAGTTGGTATTCCTGGTAAACCTGACAATGTTTTTTCAGAGATGTGTCCAATGTGAATAATATATTTTGTTGTCATACTTTTGATTTATTACACTTCATGTTACCAGACCATTTGTTGATTAATTCTTACAGATAATGTTCTAATATTATGTGATGTCACTGTATGTCCTGTTTATACCGTGAATATTCTGTCATGATGTTGCTGGTCTAGTCCATCACACACTTGTGTAAGTGTATACATCAGAGATGATAATAATATTTGAGACCGCATGAGGGCGGGCACCTGCACACTAGCACCTTTTCCCCAGTGATTGAAAAGGGCATCCAATTTTTGGGATAGTGGCAACAGTCCGTGGTCTCCACACCTTCTCAAGAAGCCTAAACTTATATCTATATTTTACATTAATTCATGTAGATACGAACACATCCTTAGTATCTTCGCGTGGGGGACCAGCCATAAAATTATCTTCTAGAAGGTAATCTTGGTAGAGGATAGGAACCCAACCCACTTGGGCATACCTTGATAACATTCCTCAGATAATTAATTTCCTCTTAAGTGGGTGTTACATTCTAAAAGATGAACCCCTAATAAATAAACCTCACAAGTATATTGTGTGTGTGTGTGTGTGTGTGTGTGTGTGTGTGTGTGTGTGTGTGTATATATATATTCCCCCCCCCCCCCCCCCGCGTTTCCATCCTGCTTCTGGATATTGCGGTCAACATCAGCATCTTTCAGCTGTATATTGATTCCTAGGCTATATTACGCTCATCAGCACGACACGACTTTCTGAGCGACCGGTTCCATTCTCTCATAAGTCACTAGCGCGACTCGAACCGCTTCCAATTCTAGTGCGCTCACGGCAACCACGAGATTATTTGGGGTCAAGGAGAAAGCTGCTAACTCCTCGACCAGGGAGACCGGCATAGATTGTGAGAATTGTATGGATATTTTGTCTCGCCATGCGGGGGGGGGGGGGGGGGGGTTACGGGGGAATGAACAGGCCGATAGGCTAGCAAGAAATGCACCTTTTGGTGGTAGTTTGCCTATGGACAAGGGGGAGGTGGTTGTGCGCTTGTGGTACTAGGTGGAGAAGGCGGAGGAACAGATTGAGAACCCATATGTGGAAAGAATGAGATTTTGGGGGATCGGCAGGGGTTCTGGAAGAATCTCAAAACTGAGAGGGAAGACCAGGAGAACGTTTGATCAGATAGCGGTGGGAGCGATTAGTAGTATGACTCTTCGCTGGCTGTTGAACGAGGGGACGGAGCACGTATGGGAATGTCCTGAGTGCAGTGATGTCAGTTCTTAACTCAACTCAACTGAACTCAAGGCGGAGAAAATTGAAATTTGGCATATGTATAGCTCATCCAATTTGTAATGGACATATGAATTATAAATTCCCCTCCTCAAATGGTTTTCTCGGTATGGTGCATGGCACAGCACACCCTATTGACCAGATCTGCACATCCACCGGTTTTTCATAACAATGGAGAAATCAGACGCCAGGACTGTGTTAAAATTATTGATGTTACAAGAAAAAACACCTACATAAATACACAGGGAGATGGAGCCAGTGTTTGAGAAAGTCTGTCCTTCGTATGCTTCTGTAAAAAAAATTGTGTTTGCAGTTTAAGTGTGGCCGCTCCCAAGTTGTTGATCTGCCAAGATCAGGACGAACATCCTCAGAATGCAATGATGCAAATGCTGCAAAAGTGAAGAAAATCATGGATCAGGATAGGGAAATGACAACTGCAGAGATATCGGGTTCAGCAAAACTGAGTAAGAGTACAATGTTTAGAATTTTACACAACAGATTGAACATGATAAAAACGCGTGCGCGCTGGGTCCCGCGCCTGCTGACATGTGAACGGAAACAAACACGGATTAATTGCTGTGGCCAGTTGCTCAAAATTTGGCGGTCGAAAAAAACATTTTAACGACCATGGTGACGGTAGATGAGAGTCGGATTCAGCATTATGACTCAGAGTCAAAAATTGCCGTCATGCTGTGCAAACCTCTGGGCTCACCGACACATGCCAAGCCAAGAACACACAAATCTGCAAACGAGGGATAGCGCATACGCAAGGTCTGCCTTTGCTTCAAGACAACGCGCCCTTCCATAAAGCACGTCTTCTGCTGCAAACTGCCAACGATTTCAATATTTAAATTCTTCTACACACACCATCTTCTCCAGATTTGGCTCCATCAGACATTTTTCTTTTCCCAAATCTTTAAAAAAAAAAACAACTGAAAGGAAATCGTTTTGAAAGTGACGAAGATGTCATACTGGCTGCTGATAACTGGTTTAGTTCGAAAAATAGGTTGTTTTATTCTGAAAGTCTTTTCAAGGTCACGCAAAAATGGCAGAAATGCATAAATTCAGGTGGTGGCTACGTTGAGAAGGAATAAACGCCGTGCCAAATTTCAATTTTCTCCGCCTACTCCTTTATGGTCAGGCTTAAGGCTTACGAGAAACCCCCTTTATGGTAAACGAGGATATATATATATATATATATATATATATATATATATATATATATATATATATATATATATACATATATATATATATATATATATATATATATATATATATATATATATGTGTGTGTGTGTGTGTGTGTGTGTGCGTGTGCGTGCGGCCTCTATAGTGCTCAGAGATTGAAGGCCAAGACCAAAGTTTGTTGTGTGTGTGTGTTGTGTATCCCTTACGGGATGTTGCAGTCAACACCAGCATTGTTTCAGCTGCTGTTGATGTACTAGGCAAGAGTTACGTTCAGTAGTTTGCCATTGCTTTCTGAACGACCGGCCCCTATACCTTTTTCGAATAAAACCAGCACCGCCGTGTTTCGAACCCGGGTATACGGGCTCACAAACCGCGTTCGCAAGCCCTTAGCCACAGAGACCGGTAGACCAAAGTTAGGAGGGTACTAATCAGAGTGACAAAGTCTCACATCTGAGGTTGCGACGCGTTGGCTGTGCCAACGCCAGGCGACATAACAACGCGCAACCCTGAGTGATGTTAAACACTACAGAGGGAATGCGGCGTCTTCGACGACGCCCGTATAAGCAGCCAAGCACAGCAACTGAGCGACGCTAAAATAACCGCTGGTCAGCGGTACACCCCTTGAACCTTGCAGGGGTCACACCAGCTGACTTGAGCGCCGACTAGCGTGTAGAACGAAAGGCCAGGCAGACCGGGTTAGGCGTTTGTATGGACAGGTCGCATGAGTCTGCGAGTGGTTTTGAATCTGTATTGAGAGCTAGCCTGTGTGACAGTGGGAGACTGATTCGAACGCTTGAGAGATTTGGCTTGTAAGTGATATGTATATTGATTGCATGTATCCTTATGTATTGTATTGATATTGTTCATGCTGTAATGATTGCTATGGATTGTCATTGCGCGATGTCTGTGCGATAATGAATGCAGCGCGTAAATAAAGCTTGTAAATAACAGTTTCGGATATTCACTTCGTGTGATTTGATAGTTTGATACTGCTTCACACTTGCCAGAAAACGAGCTACTTATCTTGCTCTACGCAAGACTCTGACAAGTGCGAACGTGGGGGTTCGTCCGAGTTTTGAACTGAATGCGAACTTGTAGATTTTTTTTTTAATGTCCGAGTTTTTGAATCGAATGTGAAGATGTTGATAGAAGTGCGCAAGTCATAGATTAGGGTAAAGTAACAGTTAAATAACGTTGATTTCATTAAATTATAAGTGTGAAGACATTATTTGAAGCCAACCGAGGCGTCTTCAGACTTATCACCAAATTCAACCAATTTTGTACCTAAAATCCAAAATGGCGGCCGTGCCCTTGAATGTCATTGAGTAGGGTTAGTGTGAGCGTGAAAGTTGTTGATTGTGGTAACGACTAACAATAATACTTGACAGCATACAAACCTAAACAGACTTCAGTGACATTACATACACCATACATTTACAAACGTTCTAATTTCGTTTAGTTTCAAAAGTACAGGTTTTTTTGTTGTGTCAACTTTACCGGAACCTTGTGAACTTCAAAATTTTTTTGGTGCGTCAACCAGAAGGACGTTCCAGTGTGATTTCGAGCACCACTGAACAGCACATTGCCCAAGGATTACTTGAGTATAATTTTTTTTTTCATTCCTCTTTATACTTTCGTTAGTCTGGCTTTAAACATCAACTGTGCTAGAAATATTTGTAAATTACTAACACCATAAGTAATTTTGTTTATATTCATTTCATCATACGTATTGTTCATCATGTCTTCTTTAAACGATTTCATTGAAATGGGTTTAAAAATGAATATGTCTGGTGAGGGATTGAGAGCATGGAGTGAAAGTAAATATGCAGAATATCTCTTGAAACAGGAGCAAATTAGGGAGCGAGATGAGAGAGCGGCCGAAAGGGCGTTAAAAATTAAAGAGGCAGACTCAGAAGCTGCTCTAAAGCTTCAACAGGCACAAGCAGAAGCTGCTCTAAAGCTTCAACAGGCACAGTCAGAAGCTGCAGTGAGGCAAGCTGAGATCTTAGCCCAAAGCAAGAGAGAAGAGCAAGAAACACAACTGAAAATTGAACAGCTAAAAGCTGAATCTTCTAAAGATAAAAATAATAGAGAAACAGACAAAGATCAACCTTACAAGAAATACCAAGGTCTGATTAAAAGTTACAACACAGGGGATTGCATAGCAGCATTCACCCAAAATTTTGAATTTGTCATTGATCATTATAAAATTCCAAAACCTGAATGGGGTATAGTATATGTAAGAAGTCTTTCTGGGGAACCTCTGAAAATCATAGAGTCGATCCCAAATGACCTGAAAGAAGATTATCTGTACATTAAGGCGAAAATTATGTCACATTTTTTACTGGATGAATCAGGTTATAGAGAACAGTTTAGGAAGTTATCGCCTAAGCCTACACACACGTTCTCTGATTACATCTCAGAAATTCAGAATATTTTTTCTAAATGGCTGTCAGCAGCCAAAGTAAATGGAAGTTATGACAAATTAGTTGATCTTATGTTGAGAGATAAGATTATCACATCTCTCCCACCCCCATTTTCTAAATTTTTGTTGGAATGTCAGTGTGAAAGTGTCCAACAGATTGAAAGTCGTGGCTCTGGTTATTTTGCAGCCAATAAGCAATGTTTCTCTAGTAGTCTGACCAGCACAGACTTTGTAGCAGCAGCTACATATGGCAAATATCAGTCAAGGTCAAATAACAAACAAAGACCATATAAACAAGCTGCAGAGAAGTTTTATCAATGCAGATATTGCCAACTATCACACAAGGAAAAGGATATGTGTGACCAACATCCTGGGTACACTGTTTACTTGCAGAACTACATTTCTAAGCAAGATAAAGAAAGGAAGAACTACAGAAGTCTTACCAAATGTTATCTTTGTAAAGCTTTTGGTCACTGGCGTAAGGATTTTAAGGGCAAGGCAATGACCAGAAAGGCCAATGCAGCCATGTTTGACAGTTCTTCTTCAGAAGATGAAAGTGTACAAGATCACCCAGTAAAATCAGCACATTCAATTGATGTGTTCCATCATGAAAAATGTACCATTTGTGATCATTTTAATGAGGATGGCGTGTTAACATGCGGCCATTCTATACCTGTTACCAATGAGGAGGCCAATTTGGTAGTAAATTCCCAAGGTAAACTAAACATCCACCAGGGGTATGTTAATGGTAGAGCTGCCACAGTTTTACGTGATAGCGGAAGTACGCTCATTGGCGTGAAGAGAGATCATATTTTACCATCACAATATAGTGGTAAATATGTCACATGCAGGACGTTCTCAGGTAACATAGAGAAATATCCACTTGCATGGGCATATATAACTACACCATTCCTTACAGGAAAGGTTAAATGCGCAGCATTAACCAATCCTTGTTGCGATGTTATCATTGGAAACCTTCCTGAAGTGAATGACATGCCACATGACAGTATTACATCAACTGTCATTTGTAATATTGATACTACTATTTCACCTCCATCACAAATCACCATTCATGATGTATTACCACCTGTAATTGAATGTACAAATGCCAATCTGGCTTGGCCAGAACATACATGTAATTGTGTGAATGTGACATCAACGTGTGATGAGAATGATCGTTACGATGTAATAAATGCAGTAACTAGATCTACTGCACAAATGCAAGATCGAATCGATCAGACAGAGGCTTTACAACGAGTAAGTCCAGTTGTAATATCTCCTGAGACAACTAGGGAGAAGTTTATAACATCTCAGAAAGCCGCTCAATCTCTGCAAAAGTATTTTAAACTTGTAGGCCAAAAGCCAAGAGTAGCAAAGAATGCTCAATGGTACTTTGCTCTGAAGAACGGAATTCTAACACGGTACTACACCAAAGGTTCCAGCACTATAGAACAAACAGTGCTACCGTTAGAAAACCGCAAGCAAGCATTGAATATAGCTCATGACATACCATTTGCAGGACACATGGCGTATGCTAAAACTAGAGCAAGGCTACTTACTCAATTTTATTGGCCTAAGTTTTGCAACGATACCAAACAGTATTGCAGATCGTGTGACATCTGCCAAAAGCTTGTCAAAAAGGGTAAACACCCACAAGCTGAATTGCAAGTTACTGATTTGGCTAGTAGACCGTTTGAAAAGATCTCGGTCGATATAGTTGGTCCTCTTAACCATGTAACATCGAGAGGTAATAGGTACATTGTAACACTCATTGATCTATGCACTCGGTGGCCAGAAGCGATTCCAATGAAGAACATAACTTCCAAAGATATCATGGAAGTGTTCTTTCATATTTTTGCGAGGGTAGGATTCCCTGACACCATCCTTTCAGATCGGGGTAGCCAGTTTATTGCCTCAGCTACACAAGCCTTTACCAAGATGTTGGGTGTTAAACAATGCTTCAACAGTCCGTATCACCCGCATTCGACCGGTATCGTGGAAAAGATTAACGGCGACCTCAAACATATGCTCTCTAAAGTAACCCAAGAACACCCTGAAGATTGGGATACTTATCTGCCTGCAATTTTATTTGCATATAGGGAAGTGCCCCATTCCAGCACTGGGTTCTCACCATTTGAAATGTTATATGGTGCACAACCACGCGGCCCATTATCTTTGTATGAATCTATGTTGACTGAAAGTACAACTTTACCTAAACCCATTTCGTCATATGAACATGTAACATCATTGCGTGATAGAATTATGAAATCATGTGTGTTAGCTAAAGAAGCTCTCCAAAAATCAGGAGCTATCTACCGACAATATGCTAACAGAGGAAATAGAACTATTACACTGACACCAGGACAGGACGTTCTTCTTCTTTTGCCAAGTGATAGACATCTCCTCACTGACTCATGGCAAGGACCGTTCCAAGTACTACGACAAATTTCGACGGTAGATTACGAAATTGCAGTTAGGGACAAACACAAAATTTTCCACATTAACATGCTCAAACCATATTACCACAGGCAAGACGACCAAGTAGAAACTGCAGCATGCACCACCATAGTGGACCAGACGGACGACTACGACACTGACGAGATACCGACACCAGTTCTTGACACGACGACCAACTTACAGGACATTAAGTTAAATCCTAAACTGACGCAGACACAGACTGACAGTTGCAGACAACTGATACAAGAGTACAGGACGATCTTTTCTGACAGCCCAGGACAGACAGATTTAGTTCAGCACCAAATCATCTTGACATCCGACATTCCTATCAAATGTAGACCGTATTCTATCCCTATACACTATAAGGAAAAATTACACCAAGAAATCATTGATTTAGAAGCAAATCATATCATTCGACGCTCACAATCTCATTTTTGTTCACCAATAGTTTTAGTAACGAAAAAGGACAAAACTATCAGACTCTGTGTGGACTATCGTAAACTCAACAGCATTACACAGTTGGATTTAGAACCAATGAGCAACTGTGAAGACATCCTGACTGAACTATCTGACTCACGTTATTTTACTAAACTTGACATGACAAAAGGTTACTGGCAGATAGCGGTACATCCTGACAGTATACATCTGACTGCATTTGCCACACCGTGGGGTGTATACGAATGGTGTAAACTACCTTTCGGATTAGTCAATGCACCGGCTACCTTCGTCAGAATGACAAGAATTCTTTTGACAGACATTGCTAACATCATTTGGTACATGGACGACATTTGCATACACACAAAGGACATGACAGATCACATAACAGCACTACAGCAGACATTTGACAGGATTAGACATCATGGACTGACTGTGAAACCTTCCAAAGTTGATATAGCCTTTCAAGAAATTTCATTTTTGGGCTATAAGATCTCAAATGGTTTTATATCAACTGACGATAACATCATGTCTAGAATTTTGAAATTGTCGCTTCCGACAACTAAGAAACAGTTGCGAAGTGTGTTAGGTCTTTTAAACTATTATAGACAATATATTCCTCATTTTGCTGAATTGACCAAATGTTTCACTGATTTACTAACAAATAAACATCCCAATGTTATTGTAAACAGCGAATGTTTGAGGCCAGCATTTACGAAGATTCTTTCATATTTTTCTAGAGCACCTATTCTAAAATTGCCAAATTTGAATATTACTTTTAGATTAAGATGTGACGCGAGCTCCGTAGCCATTGGAGGTGTGCTTCTCCAGGAACACGACCAAATCTTGTACCCAGTATACTACGTCTCTCGAAAACTGAACACCAGCGAACGAAATTACAATACACCGGAACTCGAGGCTCTTGCCATGGTATTTTCTGTACGTAAACTTTCTAGATTTCTGTTAGGTAAACATTTCATCATTGAAACAGATAATAGCCCGCTGACAATTGTTACCAGAGGAACGCCAAGTAACAGCAAGGTGGCAAGATGGTCCCTTCTTCTGCAGGACTATAGCTATGAGATTAACCATATAAAGGGTTCCCAAAACTGTCTTGCAGATCTTTTGTCGAGATGCCCATACGACGAACCTAATACCCAGTCAACACCAGAGCACAGTGCAGAGGGTGTATAAAACTGCAACGTAGATAGTGCTCAGTACCACAGCTAATTTCGACAATGTGTCAGTAACGCTGTGTACAACAATGTGATGGGGTAGATTGTATCTCCCAATGTATATAACTTATGTACATATTTGGATTCTTATTATTATCATTATTATGCGAATGAATGCGTGTATAATTGTGAGATATGTGAAAGAATGGTATCATTATTATGTAAACTAATGTGTTGTATAACTGTAAGGTATGAGAAAGAATGTGATTATTATTTTAAATACATAAATATTGTAATAACCAGTCACTACATAGACAAGTGTCACTGGACAACACTACAGGATCCAGGAACTTACCAAGCCACTACAGCGTTAAGTAATCCTGAATGTATCCAGACCGATGTGCCCAAGACGTTTTAACAAGGTACGAAAGATGACTGCGACATTACAATCCGAACAGAAGGCGGAAGAAACGATCCAACAGCTGATAGTAACAACTAATACTCCGTTTATATAAGATCCATCAAGAACGGAACAACGTCGTGTGAATGACACCACAACACATGTGTAAAATAGCACAGCTGTATACTTCCGGTATTTTTTGCATATTAATTTGAAAGTTAGCAGACTACGCTAAAAAGTCTATAAATTTATGACGATTGTATTAAAATGTGATTTAAAATATTTCCATATTCGGAATTGTATATGTCGATCTTTATAAGATGTAATCTCAGCATCGTAACTTGATTACTTCTTTACAAACGTGACTTTTTGTGCACATTTGTCAATGAGTATCAAATTATGACACTAAGAAATAAATTTGTAGTGATAATTTATGTCATGTAAACGATGATAAATTATTGTTCCTAAATTTTTTGTATAATAACCAAGGGAAAGTACTCTAAATTCTTGGTGATGTGTAAATATGTATTTTAACCATTATCATGTCTGCTTGATAGATAACACGTCAAGGTGACGTCATTTACATATGGACAATATATTGCCAAAACTGTTGACCTTCATTAGAAACTCTAAACAGGGGTCTGATGACGGAGCTATCTCAGAGGGAGACGCTCACAGTTTAACCTGAAGATTTTAGTATTTTTGTTCTTGGTTGTTGAGGTAGGGGCCAGTTTAGCCGTGACCTACCGGACTAGCTGTGTCACAGCGAGGTAATGTCCATCAAATAGATTGTACTTGACTGTTGTACTTCATGGTGCAACATAATTGTTGTATACATATTATTTACTATTCACCTGTATATATTTATAATAACTATTAAGTTATGCAGACAAAATACAATGTTCGATTTTGACAAGTTTAATAACACCTATATATATTGTACATGAAAGGAAATCCTTTCATGAAAAAGGGGTGGGGAGAGTGTCAAAGTCTCACATCTGAGGTTGCGACGCGTTGGCTGTGCCAACGCCAGGCGACATAACAACGCGTTACCCTGAGTGATGTTAAACACTACAGAGGGAATGCGTCGTCTTCGACGACGCCCGTATAAGCAGCCAAGCACAGCAACTGAGCGACGCTAAAATAACCGCTGGTCAGCGGTACACCCCGTGAACCTTGCAGGGGTCACACCAGCTGACTTGAGCGCCGACTAGCGTGTAGAACGAAAGGCCAGGCAGACCGGGTTAGGCGTTTGTATGGACAGGTCGCATGAGTCTGCGAGTGGTTTTGAATCTGTATTGAGAGCTAGCCTGTGTGACAGTGGGAGACTGATTCGAACGCTTGAGAGATTTGGCTTGTAAGTGATATGTATATTGATTGCATGTATCTTTATGTATTGTATTGATATTGTTCATGCTGTAATGATTGCTATGGATTGTCATTGCGCGATGTCTGTGCGATAATGAATGCAGCGCGTAAATAAAGCTTGTAAATAACAGTTTCGGATATTCACTTCGTGTGATTTGATAGTTTGATACTGCTTCACACTAGCCAGAAAACGAGCTACTTATCTTGCTCTACGCAAGACTCTGACACAGAGACTTGCTTTTTGCGGATGATGCTGCAATTACGACCCACTCTGTGGAAGAATTACAACATCTACTATCTGCATTCTTCAATGCTTGTTCAAAATTTGGTTTAACAATTAACAAAAAGAAGACACAAATTATGTCACATGGTGCGCATGGGGTACCATCAATCTTTATTGACGACGCCGAACTGGAGATAGTAGACCATTTTGCATATCTAGGATCGGAGGTAAATAGCAAATTATCCCCAGATCAGGAAATCAACACCAGGATTGGTAAGGCAGCAATAACAATGAACATGTTAGCAAAATGAGTCTGGGAGAACAGGAAGGTTACTGAAAAAACAAAAATCCTCGTTTACCAAACCCGTGTCCTTAGTACTCTTCTTTATGGCAGTGAAACCTGGACAACTTACTGACACCAAGAGAAACGTTTAAACAGCTTTCATATGCGGTGTCTGCGAAGAATTCTTGGTATTAAGTGCCCAGACAAAATCACAAATACTGAAGTATTGGAAAGATCAGGTTGTGTGACGGTGTATTCCATGCTCAGTCTTCGTAGACAGATGGATAGGACACGTTAGGAGGATGAATGATGGTAGAATACCAAAGGACATATTTTTTGGTGAATTACAGATGGGTCGGAGATCTCAGGGTCGGCCTCTACTACGATACAAAGATGTGTGTAAGCGAGACATGATTAATACAGGCATTGATAATGCACATTGGGAGCAAGTCGCCTCTGAACGTGTTGCATGGAGGGCAACTATCAGAAATGGAATAAAGACAAAGGAGGAAATGATTGCAGATAAAGCACACACAGAGTTTGAGATGTAAGATGGTGGAAATACCATGTTTTCACATGCATCCACTGTGGACAAGCATTTACAGCACAATCGGCCTTATCAGTCACACTCGCCACCGCCATGGGTCGTAGTTATTAAGCTTTTTTGAAGCACAATGTACCAAACTATCGTCTGTCAAGACGGAAAGGTGCCAATGAATTATATATATATATATATATATATATATATATATATATATATATATATATATATATATATATATATATATATATATAAGTTGCTGCGTATTGATGTGGTAATATCGGCTTGAAATCGCTCAGGGGAGAGAACGTGTAGTATGATTTTGTCTTGACAAATTGTTTGATTATTGCCCTTGACCTAAAAACTGACCTTGCTTGGGGAGATTTGTCTATTCCGACAGAAGTCAGAGAAACAAAACATCACAGGGAAACAATAAACCACCAGGACCAATTTAACTGATTAATTGCCATGGGATGATTAATCGTCTTTAGCAATTTTCCGTATGTACCATGACCTTATATATAGGGTGCATTTTTAATGACTGTGCAGTGTTTGAAAATATTGCCGGTTCAAGTTTTGTATTCACCCACTGTAACGTTCATGCAACATAACAGGTAAATACAAAACTTGCACCGGCAATATTTTCAAACACTGCACAGTCATTAAATATACACCCTATATTACAGAAACGTTGTCATTGCGTTTAATACCACACAACTGCTACATATTAACAACTTTTAAGTCATAACTATGACACATCCCTACTTCACATTTTCCGCTATCCATTTTTGTTTGGTCCAAACCCATTTTTAGTTTGGCACTGAATCTGTTAACTGTAGAAGACTTAGATTCTCGCCAAATCTGGTTTTAACAGCATTAGACATCTATTAAGCGGCGTATGAACCAGTAAACATCCGTAAAGATTTTTTAAAACCAGTTATTGATGTCATTCAAAAGACATCTGGATCGATATAATCAGAAGAACATAGAACAATTAATCGCATGCATCAAGGAAGGGAAATGTCATAAAGAATGTCATGTCAAGAACACGTAGAAACATAAAACCTGGCATTGGAGAATAAGGCTGGTTTCGTTCCGGGAAAAGGCACAGTCTCCAGCAACTAATTCAGGATAATGCTCGCTCGGGTGATGTGATTATCTACACAAATGGGTCGGTGTTGAGAGGTAGGAGAAGTGCCTGGGGGTTTTTAGCAAAAGATAATGGTCGACGTTTGGTGCAGGAGAGCCTGGCGTATGATACCACAACATCTAGCTTAAGAATAGAGGTGGTGGCGGTCAGTGCAGCTTTCTGCTGGATGGAGAATACGATACAAACACACATCGTGATTGTAACTGACTCAGAAAGCATGCCGAGGAAGGTGAAGACAGACAGGCTTTGAGCAGAGTGGCTTGCTTCGCTTCGGAGGTCACGTGTAGCAAGCATCACCTGGATCTTTTCTCCGGGGCATGCCGGTGTGCTGGGAATGATAAGGCAGACAGATTGGCTGGCTCTGCAAAACTTGGTGGAGTATTGATGCGTGACAAGGCAGGCGTGGTTACGGCCCTGTGGGAGCACGTGTACACCTCGGAGGAGCAAATGGATCACCGTGGTCTGGCAAGAATGAGACAGCGAGGAGTGACGAGGGGATCTGGCCGACGCCCGAAGCTCAGAGGAAAGGCAAGACGGATATATAATCAGATTGCTACTGGAACTATTGGTGTTGGAACTCTTCGCTGGCTGCTGAGGATGGGGACGGAGCGCTTATGTGAATGCCCCGAATGTAGTGATGTCGGTTCCTGGATCAATCAACCAATCAGTCAATCAAAGGCACAGTCAATGTTAAATACATTCTAAGAACAATAATTAAGACAACTCTTGAAATGCAGACCTATTTATATGTGTTGTCTAGATTATCCACAGGTTTTAACGAGTGCTTCATACTGATCTTAGATAATGAAATAACATATGTATAGGCAGCTGACCGCATCTAAGTCTATTGCCAGTTAGATTAGTTCACATATTCAAATAAAAGAAATCTCCAGCATCGTTGCATTTTCTCACTAGATACATCTTCCTTCACTGGCTCCTTGACGATAGTTTGTTAAACTGTGCTTAAAAAACTGCATAATAACAACAACCCATGGCGGATGATAATGTGACTGAACAGGCCAATTCACGCGGTAATGTTCGTCCACTGTGAATGCACGTGAACACATGGTCATTTCCACCATCACGCCCCATCTGATGTCTCATACGATCGGCGTGTAACTTATCTGCGATCATCCCCCCCCTCCCTCGTGCAACGCGATCAGCGGCAACTTGCTCCCAACGTCCAATGCAAATACCTGTATCATTCGTGTACCGCTTGCACACATCTTTGTGCCATAGTAGAGGCCGACTCGAGATCTTTTGCCTAACTGAAATTCCCTATAAATGATGCCCTTTGGTATTCTACCATCGTCCATCCTCCTAATGTGCCCTATCCATCTAAGACTAAAATGACTGCATGGAACACACCATCAAGCCAGCTGATATGTCCATTACTTCAGTATTTGTGATCTTATCTTGCCACTTAATATCAAGAGTTCTTCACAGATATCGCATATAGAAGCTATTTAATAAACTTTTCTCTATGTGAAAGTTGAGCAGGTCAAAATATTTTCAGAAATTTAGAAGATATGAGAGGAACCACCATTGTGGGACGTAACATTAATAACATTAGATATGCGGATGATACAGTATTGATTGTAGAGAATGAGTAGGAGCTCCAACGTTAAGTAGATGTGATGTGAAACGTGGACAATAAGGTGAACAATGAGCAGAAAAGCTGAATAATATCTGATGGCTGTGGAAATGTAGTTTCTGAGGAAAATGCAAGGACTACAATGAACAGACAGAATTTCTCATGTCAAAGTCCTACAAGAAATACCTGGATGGCTTAGCCATGCGTTATGGTAGAGACAAGAAGACAGAGCTGATTCTCGAACTCTTTTGAATGTGTGAGATGGCGAAACATGACCAATCACGCTTATCGGCATGACATGTGATGATGATGATACATCGGTCGTTTCTGGTGCAATGATCCAACAAACTGTGTCCATTTTCATTCATGCGACTGATGTCGTATTGTCCAAGGACCTATGGCCATGAACTCGAGTTCTTGCCCACGAGAGCATTACAAATCACTGAGTATATACGTGTAGTAGAATCGTAGTACTGCCTTGATCACAGAGCCTAAGACCTCATAGAAGGGATCCTACACATCGTCAGAGAACGTGATTATCGATGAATATGCGATGGTGGCAAAACCACTAGAGGTTAACGAACGCAGAGAGAATAGTTTTTTTTCCTCCACCTGGAATGTCAATCATTCCCAGTCGCGAATTCTTCACTGGAAAGCCAAATTCATGTTGTCTTTTTACTTCCGTCTCCCTATCCTTCCATTCATTATGTAATAGTTTTCCCTGAGTGACTTTTCCCCAGAGTGGCGAGACACCTGCAGGCCAGCAATATCACATTTAAGACAGTTGAGTTCGGCATCAATCACAACCGTTTTTGTCACCACATGAATATTCGTCAAACTAATGGAAAGACCTGAACACGTGGTTTTTATGTTTCAGTATGCAAGCTGTAACTTGAGGTTTATATTAGTTTTTTAATGCCTGGTGCATTGGTTTTACAGCCTGCGATTCGAAATTTCCCCGAGGTAGACCAAGAAGACGGTGGAAAGATAATATATATACAGACTGTCAGAGTCTACCGAAGTGCAGTGATGCAGTGACATCGTTACGCCCGCCAGGGGACTTAGTCCCCAGCAGGGATGACGGAACTTCGTTACGCCGCCAGGCGAGTAGTAGTCACCTGCCTGCAAGGTTGCTGGCTGACGAGACGGCCAGCGGTCAGGCAAGGACGCACTCATGTCTCGTGAAGCCACCTCAGGTGGGGAGACAAGTTGCGAGCTATAGGCAGACAGCTCTGGGACGTCGACTGGACCGGACGCATGATGAGAGAAAGGCGTTGTGTGGTTTCTGTGCCTGAAAGTCGAGTGTCTGGACATCTTGAGAGATAGACTATGAGCTGTATTGTGGATGTAAGTGTATTGAAGTATCAAGTATATCTTGTTGTGATCATCGTACTGTATATGATCTGTAAATAAATCCATTGAACGTTGTGTCGTTGAGTCTTGAGTCAAATCACGTTGTACTTGTACTGTCTCACATGTGTTAGGTTAGCGAGCCAAGTTTAAGACCCTGACATGTGTGGACGTGGTGGCATTCGTCCGGCTTTGAAATGAACGTGTTTATGTGATTAACGGTTAAAACTAGAGGTTGTGAACTTAGAATTTTTGTCAAATTTGATTGTACATGTAAATGTGATGGTGGAAGGCTCATTTTGATATAATATTACATTGTTTAAACATGGAGACTAGTTGTAAACGTACAGTGCACACATATTGTTTGATCTTGTAAACGTGTAAAACATTTGTGATTGTTGAAATTGTCACCGTTTTGACCTTGTCGACATTGTGATCTTGTCGCCATTGTGACCTTGTCGCCATCTTGTAAACTTGATGTCTATGTCCTTACTGAATGTCATCTTGATGTAAGTGATGTGCCATCAATGTTATAGCGTGTTTAGATACATTTAGATTGTCTTTGTAAAGTAAGTTGTGGAAAGCAGAAAGTCTTGGAAAGAAAGTGACTTGTGTTTGAAAAAAAATTTGTTGTTGACTGACAAAATTACGACCTACAATTACACTCAACGCCATACAAACCTACTCAATACTTAGTGACAAGCAGGCACACACCATCAAATAGACGCTAATTTATTTCCTCCAAAACAAAGCAGGTTTTTTCTGTACCATCTGAAACCGTGCGCGTAGAGGTCATTTGTGTTTCGAAGTAGCGACCCTACAGTTCCTAGCCCGATTTCCAACCGTTTCTTCACCGCATCCAGGGCACTTGAGTATATTTTTCTTTTCATATACTTTTGGATGCAAATTTGGGGCACGTATTGTCAATAGAACACAATTGTAAATTGTTTACTTTACTAACCACTTGTAACAAATTGTGTGGCTGGTATTTCATTGACATTTTCCATCATGTCTTCATTAAATGATTTCATCGATATGGGGTTAAAATTGAAGTTAACAGGTGATGAGTTAATGAAGTGGAGTGAGAATAAATACTCTGAACACCTTCGCGAGAAAGCTACTGAACGCGATGAAAGAGCAGCTGAAAGAGCATTAAAGCAGGCAGAAACTGACGCAGCTTTAAAGCAAGCAGAGATAGCAGCTCAGAGTAAGAAAGAAGAACTGGGGGTACAGTTGAAGATAAAACAACTTGATACTGAGACTGCTATCAATAAAGAGTATAAGAAATCTGAGAGACTGGAGAAAGAAAACCAGTACAAGAAATATCAAGGTATTGTACGTAATTATACCTCGGGTGACTGCATCGCAGCCTTTACCCAAAATTTTGAAACTTTAATGGAACATTACCAGGTTCCACTGTCTGAATGGAATATTGTTTATATGAGGAGTTTATCAGGGGAGCCTCTTAAAGTCATTGAGACCATCCCCAAAGACCTCAGAAAAGATTACCATTATCTGAAAGCAAAGATTATGGCACATTTTATGTTAGATGAGGCAGGTTACAGAGAACAATTCAGCAAGTTGAGCCCAAAACCGACTCAAACGTTCTCTGATTACCTCTGCTTAGTCCGAGATATATTTACCAAATGGACTTCAGCAGCTAAAATTGACAAAAAATTATCAAAGATTAGAAGATCTGATCATTAGAGATAAAGTCATTTCATCCATTCCATCAGCATTTTCAAAATTTTTGCAGGAGAATGAATGCACAAGTGTGGATGAGATTGAGAGACGTGGTTCGGCGTATTACACAGCCAACAAACATTGCTTTGCCAGTGAAACTACTGACATAAATTTTGTAGCAGCGGCTAACTATGACAAACCCTATAGTAGGCAGAAACCTCATAGACCTACATCTGAGAAGTATAATCACTGTAATTATTGTAAATACTCTCACCATCAAAGCGAGATGTGCGATAAGAACCCCGCATATAATACTTATCTACAAAACATGGTAAACAGACAAGATAAGGAGCGTAGATCCTTCAGAAAGTTGCGTAAATGTTTCCTCTGTAAGGCGTACGGACACTATCGCATGATTGTAAAAGTAGGCAAATGACCAACAAAGCAAATGCCGCCTTGTTTGACAGTTCATCGTCAGATGAAGAACAATCAGAGAAACATCCTGTGAACTCAGCACAGGCTTTTGACATGTTTAACGCAAATAAATGTACTGTTTGTAACACCTTTTATGAAGATGGCGTGTTAACATGCGGCCACTCCATTCCTATTGCCAATGAAGAAGCTAATTTGGTAGTAGATTCTAAAGGCAGGATAAACATCCATCACGGATACGTGAATGGCAAGTCTGCTACAGTCCTTCGAGACACGGGCAGCTCACTTATTGGTCTGAAGAGAACGTTCATAATGCCTACAGACTATACAGGCAGGCACGTAACATGCAGAACATTCTCAGGCAATATTGAAAAATACCCACTAGCATGGGCATATATTGAAACACCTTTCCTCACTGGGAAAGTAAAGTGCGCTGCATTAATAAACCCAGTGTGTGATGTAATAATTGGAAATTTACCAGAGGTGAATGATAAACCTCATGACATAACATCTCTGTGTATTGATGATAGCATAACATCACCATCCAATGTCATCATTGATAATGTTACACCACCTAGTGAATGTATGGTAGCTAATGTAGCACTAAGATCTCATGACATCATTGATAACATTGTTTCATCACCATCTGATATCATTGAATGTGTGAACGCAGTAACTAGATCTACTGCTAGAGTGCAAGAAGAAAGTAATCAAACTGAGGCTATACAAATGCTCAGCCCAGTATCACTACCTACTAACACCATGAAGGAAACGTTTGTAACAGCTCAAAAGGCTGACCCTTCATTGTTAAAATATTTTAATCTGATCGGCCAAAAGCCAAAGGTAACCAAGAATGCAAAATGGCATTTTGCTGTGAAAAATGATGTCCTCACTAGGTATTATACCAGAGGTGACAACACCACAGAGCAAACTGTTTTGCCAACTAATTATCGTAGGCAAGCCTTACATCTTGCCCATGATATACCTCTTGCAGGGCATATGACATACGCTAAGACCAGATCAAGATTATTAACACAGTTTCATTGGCCCAAATTTTGCAATGACATTAAAGAATATTGCAGAAGTTGTGACACCTGCCAGAAACTGGTGAAAAAAGGTAAACACCCACAGGCAAAGTTACAAGTCACTGACTTAGCCAGTCGACCTTTTGAAAAACTATCTGTCGACATAGTGGGCCCTCTCAATCATACAACAACTAGAGGGAATAAATATATTCTAACTGTCATTCATCAATGTAGTCGCTGGCCGGAAGCTATTCCGCTAAAGAACATAACTGCCAATGATATAATGGAAGTTTTCTTCCATATTTTCTCTCGGATAGGATTTCCAAACTCTATCCAATCTGATAGGGGCACTCAGTTTATCGCCGCATCTACCCAAGCTTTCACCAAAATGTTGGGAGTGAAGCAATGTTTCAATTCCCCGTACCATCCTCACTCTAGTGGAATTATAGAAAAGTTTAACGGCGATTTAAAGCACATGCTTGCAAAAGTCACGCAAGAACACCCTAATAACTGGGATGTATATCTACCAGCATATTCTTTTTGCTTATCGCGAGGTACCACATTCTAGTACCGGTTTCTCTCCTTTTGAACTTATCTATGGTGCCAAACCACGTGGCCCATTGACTATTTATCACCAAATGTTAACTGACTCTACTCCAGTACTTAAACCCATATCATCATACGTATACGTTACATCATTGCGTGAAAGAATCATCAAATCTTGTATCATTGCAAAGAATGCACTAAAATTATCTGGTGCTACTTATAGACAGTATGCTGACAAAGGAAACAGAAGAATAACGTTGACACTTGGACAGGACGTTCTTCTTCTATTACCTAGTGACCGACACTTATTGACTGATTCTTGGCAGGGACCTTTTAAAGTGACGAGACAGATTTCACCTGTAGACTACGAGATCCAAATAAAAGACAAACATAAAATATTTCACATAAATATGCTAAGACCATACTACAACAGAAACAACGAACAAGACGATACGACAGCTTGTACACTGATAATAGATCACGAAGATGACGAGGTTAGTGACGAAATTCCAACACCTGCATTAGACACGACAAACTGCTTGAAGGAGATCAAAATCAACCCAAAGTTAACTCAAGCAGAAACAGACAGTTGCAAACAGCTAATACAACAGTACAACACCATCTTCTCCAACAACCCAGGACAAACAGAATTAGTACAGCATCACATCACACTCACATCAAACACACCCATAAGATGCAGACGATACACCATTCCATTACATTACAAAGAACAACTACATCAGGAGATCATCAACCTAGAAAAGAACAACATCATAAGACGATCCCAGTCAGACTTCTCATCTCCAATGGTCATTGTACGCAAAAAGGACAACACACTAAGACTCTGTATCGACTATCGAAAGCTCAATAAGATAACTCTTCTAGATCTTGAGCCGATGGCAAACTCTGACGATCTACTGACAGAACTAACAGACGCTAGGTTTTTTTACGAAGGTAGACATGACTAAAGGTTACTGGCAAATAGCAGTAGACGAACAGAGCAGACATCTGACAGCATTTGCCACACCTTGGGGACTGTACGAATGGTGCAAACTTCCATTTGGGCTAGTCAATGCCCCAGCCACATTCGTACGTATGACACGACTTCGTCTAGTAGATATACCTAACATAATTTGCTATATTAACGACATCTGTGTTCACACAGAGACGATGACAGAGCACATAAAGACATTAGAACAGACATTTGAACGCATTAGACAGCACGGACTGACGGTAAAGCCTGCAAAAGTAGACATAGCCTACCATGAAATATCCTTTTTGGGGTACAAAATATCCAATGGCTTTGTCACGACAGACGATAACATTGTGTCCAAGATACTAAAACTCTCACTTCCGACTACGAAAAAGCAAGTCAGAAGTTTGTTAGGACTGATAAATTATTACCGGCAGTTCATTCCTGATTTTTCCGAACTAACCGAAGTATTTACTAACTTACTAACAAAAGATAAACCGGAAAAAATTGTAAGCAATGAATGCCTAAAATTTGCATTCCGTAAAGTATTATCTTGTTTTTCTGATAATAGCTTACACAATCCCATCCTGAAATTGCCCAATCTCCATTTACCTTTCAGATTGCGTACAGATGCGAGCTCCGTGGCGATTGGTGCAGTCTTGTTGCAAGAGCACAATAACATCCTTCACCCCGTGTACTTCGTATCCAGGAAACTGAAACCCAGAGAACGGGCGTGGTCAATACCTCAGTTGGAAGCCGTAGCTTTAGTGGTGGGTATTACAAAATTGTCTAGATTCCTTCTAGGACGCCATTTCATCGTGGAATCTGACAGCAGTCCATTGCGATTTATAAATTCTGGTGTACCTTCAAACCAGATGGTAGCGCGCTGGTCTCTTAAGCTCCAAGATTACAGCTTCGAGGTTCGACATATCCCAGGCAGAACCAACACGATTGCCGATCTGTTGTCCCGTTGGCCGACCGACCCAGTAAGAAATGTCTGAGTGCAGTGTGTAAAATACACTCAGATCAACACAGCCATCGATCAGTGAATAATTTTTCCATTCACAAAAGCTGTGCAATGTCTACAATGTGATAGGGGTTACTCCCAAAGTATATAATGTTCTTATTTTATTACTTAATGTAGTGATTGTCGTGTATAATTGTGTAGTGTGTGGTAGAAAGCGAACTTTATTAATTGTATATATTGCGTAACAAGAACAGTGCCACATTCGCTCAAAACTTACTGTAAGCGAACTATCCAATGTGACAGTGGCATCTCCGTGTGGAACTTTCCAGAGATATTTTAAATCCGTGTGTGAAAGTGTGACCTAAACATTGACAGCTACACCACTGCAGTCAAGCGAAATCCAGAAGGTTTTTACAATGAAACATCCAACACATGAACTGTTAGAACATTGTACATTCCGTAACTACACCAGACCGGAACAAGTGTGTTCTACAAGTTGTAACATCAGCTGTTTAGTGTTCGTGTGTACTTCCGGATTAGTTAGAAATTTAGAGCAAAATTAGCAGACGACAAATAAAAGTTTAAAAAGCTATGACGATTCTAAAATCTTTAGGAATCAACAAAGTTGAATACACGAATTGTGTGTTTATATATTTATGTAGTGTAATCTTAGAATCATATCTTGATTAATGTATTCATACTACCGACTTTTTCTCGTTAGGATGAAGAAACGTCAAGCGATGACGCTAAGAAATAGAATAATTATTGTAAAATATTATATGTCATAAATGTTGAAATTATTCCCCTTTCATTTATTTGCTATTACATCAGTACACAAAGGGCCATAATTTGAAATGTATACTGTAATGTGTTGTATAAAAATAGCCATGTTGTTGCCAGATTGTGAACACACCAGGTAGACATCTACTGGGCATGGCAGAGTGTTGCCGACATTGCAGACCAACACAAGAGCTCCTGGCCAAATGAGGTCAGGGTTTGAGCGTTTAATGTGACTTATGTAAAAGCCGCATTTCGGTCTAGCTAGATGGTTTTTGTTTCAGAAACCATATTATTACTTTTTTTTCAAAGGCTGCGAGGTAGATGCGTGAAGCTGGTACTACCGATCTGACTGGGTCAATAATGCAATTGAGGTAATCAGCCATCGAGATGATGAAACCTGACAAGTGTTAAAGGTTGAACACCACATGTCTTTGAATATAACTTCCATTTCTTATATGTTTCTATGGCAGATGTGTATGTCTATGTATTATGATACCAATGTATATAACAACAGAAGGGTTGACTCTGACAAGGTTAAAATATTAACCCAGTATGTACATATATTATACATGAAAGATGACATCTTTCATGAAGTTGCTGGGGAAGCGTGTCAGAGTCTACCGAAGTGCAATGATGCAGTGACATCGTTACGCCCGCCAGGTGACTTAGTCCCCAGCAGGGATGACGGAACTTCGTTACGCCGCCAGGCGAGTAGTAGTCACCTGCTTGCAAGGTTGCTGGCTGACGAGACGGCCAGCGGTCAGGCAAGGACGCACGCATGTCTCGTGAAGCCACCTCAGGTGGGGAGACAAGTTGCGAGCTATAGGCAGACAGCTCTGGGACGTCGACTGGACCGGACGCATGATGAGAGAAAGGCGTTGTGTGGTTTCTGTGCCTGAAAGTCGAGTGTCTGGACATCTTGAGAGATAGACTATGAGCTGTATTGTGGATGTAAGTGTATTGAAGTATCAAGTATATCTTGTTGTGATCATCGTACTGTATATGATCTGTAAATAAATCCATTGAACGTTGTGTCGTTGAGTCTTGAGTCAAATCACGTTGTACTTGTACTGTCTCACATGTGTTAGGTTAGCGAGCCAAGTTTAAGACCCTGACACAGAACTACAAGCACTTGGAATCAGCGACTGCGAAGAGAAGGTCAACCAGAGAGACGAATGGAGACGGATTGTGTCTGCAGCGAAGAACATCAATGGCTCAGAACGCTGAAGAAGAAGAAGAAGAAGTAGAAGAAGAAGAAGAAGAAGAAGAAGAAGAAGAAGAAGAAGAAGAAGAAGAAGAAGAAGAAGAAGAAGAAGAAGAAGAAGAAGAAGAAGAAGAAGAAGAAGAAGAAGAAGAAGAAGAAGAAGAAGAAGAAGAAGAAGAAGAAGAAGAAGAAGAAGAAGAAGAAGAAGAAGAAGAAGAAGAAGAAGAAGAAGAAGAAGAAGAAGAAGAAGAAGAAGAAGAAGAAGAAGAAGAAGATTCGGAATTTGTTCTTGCTCCAAGCACCCATTGAAGCATGCAGGCTGAGGATGATTAGCACCACTTTGCTGGGGGTTGCCCAGCTTGAGGCGGACGGTAGCTGATCATTGACACCTATAGATGTCTCCCACCGTCAGAAGCAACCCAAGGTGCCCTGTCTATGCCAATTGACCAAGACTAACAACCTGTAACTGCTGCCTCTCGCTTTGATTCCGAGATCAGTTAAGAACAGGAATGGAGTTATATCTCACTATAGCACAATTCTGGTGTGAATTGTAGACAGCGTGATTTGTCCATGCAGCACGATCCCTCTCTCAACCTGTCTAGTTCACTCCAGAGGAAAGATAACACTAAGTTATCTGGAAGACAAGCTGCTGAAGCTGCCAGATCAGCAAAACAATGCTCTAATTATCCGTCTGTCGGAGCATTGATCTTAGATTAATTGCCCACCAAGGCTTAGGGTCTGGTCTGCCCTGCCATGATATTTCGCCTTTAGGTTGCATTTCATCTCCCAATTGCATTCCTCCACTCGAAGACGTTGGCACAATATGGGGTATCGGGTTTGATGAATGCTGTCCAACATTCGGCGCTAACAGAAAGCAGGTAGTACTGTCGACTGTCATGCGATAGCTCAGTCATATCTAAGACCCAACATTTGGCGCTAACAGAAAGCACGTGCCGGTCTCCCTGGTCGGGGTTTTGGCAGCTTTCTCCGTAACCCCGAATACTCTCATGGTTGACGTGAGCGCACGAGAACTGGAAGCGATTCGAGTCGCGCCAGTGACTTATGAGAGTATGGAGCCGGTCGCTCAGAAAGTCGTGGGGTGTTGATTATAATAATAATAATAATAATAATAATAATAATAAGTCTTTATTTTCAAAGGGTTAAGAATTGGGCACGCAGGCCCGTCTGACATTCTAGCGTAATCTAGCCTAGGAATCAACATACAGCTGAAAGATGCTGATGTTGACCGCAATATCCCGAAACAGGGTGGAAACGCGGAAAAAAAAAGAAAGCACGTAGTACCATTTATTTTCAAATGGTAGCTCAGACATAACAAAGACACAACATTTGGCGCTAACAAGCAGGTAATACCGTCTACTGTCATACGGTAGCTCAGCCATATCAGACTAAGGCCTAACTCATTGCATGTATTCAAGTAACAACTGGTTAATGTACAGTTATTTTGACACATAGCGAACGTGTTAACGAAGTTGACAAGGAGCTGCACTGATGATGTCATGAGCACGGTCGGACGAGTGGTCGACGCTGAAGTTCGTCATCTCGCTCAATGGGGGAAAGACTGACCACCAATCCCTCCGTGCCTTTAGGCCTACAGTGTGTAATGACCCTATCACGTAAGGATCCCTTGGCAAGAAAATGCTTCGAGACCATATGTATATTCATATTCATATTTACATAGAATTATAATCTTTCATTTGTGAATGGCTTGTGAAACGTTTATGTATATGAGTTCCTCCAGGAAGTGATGTCTTCCTTTTGAGATGGCGCGTATGAATCCAGTGTGTCTGTATCTATAGGCTGTTTAGGTGTGATGTGGTCTCAGTTATTTATCGCTTTACATTCGTCTTTGTTTTTATTTCACGATAGCTCGATGTGAACTGAAGCGTAATCCGCATACTCTATTTCTAGTATCACTGGACTGCATTTTGCGTATGGATTAGATTTGCCTTTTACCAGTGTCCCTCACCATCTAACAAACCCACTCCGACTTCAGAGTCAATATTTTAGTCTAACTGACCCGTGTAGGGGTTGAACCCGCTATCTCGACATCAGCACACTGTATGTTTAAGAATAATTGCTCTTAACCATTCGATCATGCTGACCCCCACTCGTCTTCTGTGGATGCCAATCACTGCTTTCACGATTACGTCAGTTTGTTTTAAATGTCCCACTCGTCTTCCGCTTCACTATGTAATAGAGACAACATCCGCGTGGTCCAGTAAACGGACACTGTTCTGATTTGCAGTCTTATTACTGGCAACCTTTATCTGTCCACAGCAAACAGGAACGCATACATCAAGTCAGATCAGAGCCGGGATTTTCTCATATCCGTATTTGGACTATGGTACAATGAAGAAAACTTCTGCTGCCCCAATCGTTTGTGGGACGTTATTTGTCTCCGTCAGTCCTGATAATAAATCTATGGGTATATTTTTAGCTGGTGCCCACATCACGAGGCGTACAAATACTATTTTGTTAGCAGTTGAAAACAAAGACATTTCATCTACTCAGTGAAAACGAAAAAGTTTCATCTACTCAGTGTTTGACTATTGCGCTAAGAAATCCTGAACAGGCAAGTGGTTCTTCTGTAGTCCTGCGAAAATGTTTCGTTTCAGGAACGCTGCATACTCTTTCATGGTGAGCTGCTTTGTTTTCTCATAACTTATATTTTATGCGGTTATGTACTAGTGTGTAGCGGCTGCACGGACATAGTGGATAGTGCACTTGCTTACGAAGACAGAGGTCTAGGTTTTAACTCAAACAGTAATAGGGTTGTCTTGTCCTAGCGCCACTCTGAAATCGAGACATTATTATTATTATTATTATGTTTCTAAAATGTGTGATCGCTGGCTGTAAACTCAAGTGTAGTCCATACATGTGCTACTACTTCCAGTGCAGTGAGCTGATTTTTGCGTGCGGATTAGCTTTGCTTATTACCCATGTCCTTTGCCATTATGAGAACCCTCTCCTACTTCTGAGGTACTTGTAGTTTACGTCAACATAACCAAGGACGAGAAATCCAAATTGTAGTGCAACTGTCCGGTGTAAGGGTTGAACCCGCTACTTCAGCATCAGCACACATGAAGTGTAACAGCCAGCATTCTTATCCATTCGGCAACGCTTACCTCCGACCACTATTATAACATGAGAATTGTCTGAGAAGGAAGGGTGAAGGGATACGCATCACCTCATCACGCCTGGAACACAAGGAGAATTGTGAGCATAACAATACGTCTTTTGTGGGAAATACGATGGTAAGTTAATAAATAAGTCACACATGCCTGTAGAAAAATAACTAATTATGATAACAACTTGAAACCAGTTTATTTTTATACATACATTGTCCCTTTATTTCTCAACATAATTTCCACCAACATTGATGCTCTTATCCCACCGTTTTATCAGTCCTTCCAAACCAGCCGCATAGAACTGCGTACCCCGTTTTCTAAACCACGTTTTCACTTCACATTCAATTTCGGCGTCATTCGCCAAATGTCTCCCGCCAAGGTGGGTTTTCAGTGGACTTAGTCCCTAGCGATTTCCCGTAATGCGGTGCATGGTTGAGTAGAAAAAGTTACGCCGGCGAGTCAATAAGTAAATGACACAGTTCAGTCGGATGGCAGGTAAATGAAAACAAGGCACGCAGATTTGTGGCAGCCGGTTTGGGAGGACTGATAAAACGATGGGATAAGTGCATCAATGTTGGTGGAAATTATGTTGAGAAATAAAGGGACAATGTATGTATACAAATAAACTTGTTTCAAATTGTCATCATACTTAGTTATTTTTCTATAGACATTTGTGACTTACTTATTAACTTATCCTCGTATTAACCACCAAAGACAACCGCTGCGTTCTCGTATATTTAAAAGTATGTTGCATATCCTTTTCAGTACGTCGCAGTCAACCCCAGAATGTTTTGGTTTTTTATGATATCTCTTTGCAAGTTTACGTTCAGTAGTTTGCCATTGTTTTCTGAACGACCTGCACCCATACCATTTTACAAGAAAAAGCCCAACGCAAGACCGTCTGCTTCCAAATCGCCCGCAGCTGTGTTACGAACGCGGTATTCGGGATTACGAACTGCGTTCGTAACACCTTCCCCAGGGAGCCGGCTCTCGTATATATGAAGCTTAAATAATTAGACAATGTATAGTAAAGTAGGCAATATTAGATTCATTAAAATATGAATGCCAGGGTTTGAGAGGCCTGACTGTGAACGACTAGATAAGGCTGGTGAGGAAACAGCAGGCATGTTTTAGAGACACATCACGGTTAAAGGATAACGTTTATTGCAACCGCAAATCTCCAGAAGTTACCATCTCCTTCCATAGATCACACAAGGGGAATCTCAGAACAGTGCACCTATTCCGTAGCGCCAGCGAGGGTTCACATGTGTGTACAGCAAAACCACGCCTGTTTACAGATATCTTTTATAGTTTAGACACTGTGCCTGGGAAGCGACACATCCGGCCTGTTCTCTGTAATGTCCAAGTTCTGAGAGGTTGTTAATGTCTGCTATGTGCACACGGCACCTCCGATCCACTACCCCAGGTTCGGGGGGTGGGGGATGGGGGAGTTATGTAATCATTTAAAATTTTTGTCTCCTCCTACATCAAAGCCCCAACAACGTCAGACGAACCTGGTTTGCTGAAGACTCAGTTACTTCTGACCTACTCTACCCCATAGAGATACAATACTGAAAGAGTGAACTTTGCTATAGCCCACCTCATATCTCAGAGACAGTATTTGCTATGCGACTACATTTATTTATCTGCATCTAACAGTACTTGTTTAGAATGTGTTAACATGTGCCCTGTTAGACTGCGTGTCCACCAGCACGGCAGCTGTTTTATGTAAGTTTGACCCAGCCACACCTGTTAAGCTGTCTCAAACATTGGCACAGCGCACACTGAAGGCCCAGCCACTGCTGCAGCTCTAGTATGTGATGTCCAGCAGACGGACAGCCCACACTGAAGGTCCGGCCACTGCTGCAGGCCTTAGCATGTGATGCAATACGGTCTGGTAATAACCGGAATTGACAACAGCCTCCCGCATCATAATGTTTACAGTGTTGGTGTAATATTAGCAGCCTGGGTGGTTTCTGGTGCCTTGGGGTGGTTATCTACGGCTTATGTACAACATTACATTATCCACACTGCTATATGCTTGTGAAACCTGGACTGTTTATCAGCGACACGCTAGGAAATTAAACCACTTCCACACAATCTGCAGTAGGAAGCTACTGAAGATTAAATGGCAAGACAAGATCCCAGACACTGAAGTTCTAGAAAAAGCGTCCATGCCCAGTATCCACACTCTACTAATGAAGAATAAGATTCGCTGAGCTGGTCACTTAACTCGCATGCCAGATCACAGGCTCTCTAAACAAAATTTTACGGCGAGTTGCGTTGTGGTAAACGCTCCCATGGCGGCCAGAGGAAACGCGTTAAAGACACTCTGAAAATCTCACTGAATGCTTTTGGAATTCATCATGTCACATGGGGGACTGCAGCCAGAGACCGAAGTTCGTGGCGTGCATCATTACGTAAGGGTGCAGTCACGTGTGAGGCAACCAGGATGCAAGAGCTGTGAAGAAAAGGCAGGGCAGAAAAACCACTGCAGGAAATCCTTCTCCAGAAACGTTAAGCATTCTTTGTCCACATTGTCAAAGAACATTATAGTCAAAATAGACATTATCAGCCATCTTAGAACTCACGGCTCCATACTTTCAACCTCACTGGATGAAATGAATGCTCATCATCATTATTGATGGACAAACAACAACAACGTTACGGAGTGGGTGCGGTTAATAAAAGAAAGTTAGAGAAGAAAGCATGACAGAAATGAACGTATAGAATTTAATATGGCTTTGGGGGTCTGTGTATGAGAGGAGCAAACATTGTAGTCAGGATAAGGAAGTAAATATTAACCCACATTGTTATTATCCTATTGTAGGTTGTATTTTCTACTCAACTCTTTGCATGATACATTCTTAGCAAAATCTTCGTGATGTGGCTCATTATGCTAATTGTACGATGTTGATCACATTTAAGGCTCCTGATTCTTTAAGATTTCAACAAATACATAATTACATGATTCAGGAGGTATATCTTCTGTATCATAAAATGTGTTCAGCAGTCTGAAGACTTGATCTATTCCATATTCTTCTAAAGCATTAATCATTTATGTTGTGATTTCGTCTGAACTGATGGTCTTGCCAGTTTTCAAATGGTTAAGACCATTCCGAACCTCCACCTTCAAAATTTACGGCATTTCACTATTATTTCGAACTTCATACTGTTCTTCTCTGATATCACCATACAGGTTTTTCGCATAATCTTACCATACATGTAAAATTTGATCTTTTTCTATTATGATTTTTCCTTCTTTTATTGTTAGGCAGCCTGTTGATCTACGTGTTCTTTTATTAGTAAATTCCTGAATTCTTTTGCGCATTAATTTGGTATTTTTACTGTTGTGTTTGGTGTGTTTTAATTTCTATGCAGTTTTTCTCAAGCCATACTTCTTTTGCCTCATTACATGTTGTTACTGACTTTTCTATGATTTTCTTCATATTTGACAGGATTATTTTTGTTGCCTCTTCTTGTTTCCATCAGTTGTAAAATTTCTTCAGTCATCCATTTCTTACGATCCACTTTCTTTAATTTTGGAATAATTGTTTCTACGGCAAAACTGATTACATTCTTCAACATTTCCTATTGATCATCCACATCTTGAAATATGATATCTAGACGAGACAACATATCAAATATGTTCTTTACTTTTGTGTTAAAATTGCCTTGTGTTTCTTGTCATTCTTCAATGTACTCTGATAATATTTAATGTTTCCTGTTGTATACTTAACTGTCTTTAACTTTACGCCCAATGTGGCTGCAATCAATCTGTGATCAATGTAGCATAAGGAACTATTTTTACGACGCATTTCGAAACCTTCTGCTAATCATAATGTAATCAATCTGATTTATAATCTTGCTGTTAGGACTCTTCCATGTCCATAATCTTCTAGGATGTTGTTTAAACCAGGACTTTCCTACAATCATTTCCCGCTCTTGTGCCCATTCTACAAGTCTCTATCCTCTTTCACTTCGCTCTCACAAACCATGGTTGCCTATTGTGCATCCATCGCCTTAATCCTTGAACATTAACTAATTCAGTCAAGAGATACCTCGCGTAGTATTGAACTGCGGACGCCTATGGTAGACATTGCCTAGGAACCTTAGCTTTTGTACTATTCATCTGTGTGTCTAGTTAACGCAACACGTGTACATCTCTCTCTCTCTCTCTCTCTCTCTCTCTCTCTCTCTCTCTCTCTCTCTCTCTCTCTCTCTCTCATTCACTCTCTCTCGCTCGCTCTCATTCACACACACACTCTCTCTTTCTCTCTCTCTCTCATACACACTGGACTGGAGACTGTTAAGAGAGAAATAACTGCAACCCGTGAAGGGAAAATTACAAGCAGAGAGTCATCATGCCAGCCAGCCCGTATCTGCTGTGTTGACTCATGTCCTGGTGGCATTCTAATGTCTCTACAGATTCGAAGCTCCGGTACCAGTCGTGCATGCCCCGCTGGTTTCTGAGCTTAGATGGTCTATGGAGAGCTCCGCAACACAACCCCCGAGGAGCTGGGTACTTTGGCATCGTGTGGTGGCATGTGTCAACACGGAGCTCACTTCGATAGATACCGGCCCCTTTCGGGGCTCAGACAGAATGCACGATAACTCGTCTGATGTAAGAGTTAATTTAAGTCTTCCGGATTATTCGCCACCAACCAAGAAGCAAGAACTGACTCCCCCGTCCACTCCTTTCCGCCTATCTTCTCCCTCCCTCACCACTGCGCTTTGTTTGCGTGTGTGTGTGTGTGTGTGTGTGTGGGGGGGGGGGGTATGTGTGTGTGTGTGTGCGTGTGTGTGTGTGTGGGTATGTGTGTGTGTGTGTAAATTTGAATAAATTTGCATATGTGCATGTATCAAAATAATGCAGCTATTCCATAATAGTAATGATGGTATCGTCAACTAGACATTGTACTAATGGTTATAAATGTTAGCAACATACACGCAGTTTGACGAAGTCAAATATTCTGACCACCAACATCATGTGTCCAAGAATTACAAGTCATACATCCTACCACTAATGTGATGAACTATACGAATATAATTGTACACATTCTTTCATTAACGGCAGAGTGGATGCGATAAGATCAAATGGAACGCGTTAGACCAGAACAGCGAGAACAATTTCAGTGTAAAGAAAACACAAGCGTCAAACGCTGTCAAGAACAATCGATTCAAAATCAAGAAATCAGCTTCACATATCGAGTTTGGTGTCGAGGGCGAAAAATGCTGCATGATGAAAAGTCCTTACTGGATTCACAGGGTAAGATACTGTAATATATCTGTCGCCGTTCTGATGTAATGTCAGTTAATATCATAATTATTATATGGTTTACCACAATGTAATTACATCTAACTAGGAGCGCAAACTGGAAGGGTACAAGCCTTACTCTAGCACGAGGAAATGTAACTAAAGACTACATATTATGACAGGGTAGGCCAGGCCCTAAGCCTTGGTCGGCAACTGGTCTAGGATGGAAGCTCCAACAGGTTGACAGTTAGAGTATTGCCTTGCTGACCTGGCAGCTACTGCAGCTTGTTTTATTTAATGGCGTATGTTACCTTTTCTCTGGAGTAAACTAGACAGGCCAAGAGAGAAAGATAAGGCTGTATGGGCAACACATTGTTTGTAAGTTCAGTCCAGGCTTGGTGCTATGGAGAGGTATAACTCCCTTTTACAAAGTATCGTCTGCAAAGACAGCAAGGTGCCAGTCAGTCAGTGCCATCTAATGGTACACACTTGTTATGTACGGTGGCATTTGAAGTTTATTTGTAGTCAGACGATGTACACGGCAGAGGTAAACGAGATAAATAAATCCCTTGCAAATAAAGACAGTGGCATATGCCGATTCATGCTGAATTAAACCCATTATCCAAGGTGATGTCTCGCAAAGATCGTAGTCTGGACCACGCCTGTAACACCTCAGATAACTCAAATAACTTTAACTCAGTTAACCCAGGTAACTAACAACTGTGGCGTCCCATCCAGCGCAGCCGTGATGGGCTCCCTACGGCATGTAGATTTCTAGCTAAAGAAACTATTGGCATTTGCACGCCACTGATACCTGCCGATTCTTAATCCCATTCCCGCCTCAGTCAATTGGTTTAAGCCAGTGTTTCCCAACCTTTTTTGTGCCATGCCCCACCTAAGCCTTTCTAAAATTCTTATGCCCCCCCCCCCGCCCACATATACATAATTTTTAATATTAAAAAATTGAAATGCTCACTAAAGAAACTTGAATTATAGGTTTTAGGAAGAAATCACTAGGACATTATTGAGCAAACACAGTAAGTAAATTTTAAAAAATATAATGGAGAACTGAAATTCAAGCACAAAATAATTTTAATGAAAGATTTTTCTATATTATTTTAATTATTAGTAATTATTTATTATTTAAATTTAGTGAGATCCTTGTCACAGCGACCACTTCCTCGTTGGGGAAACATTTTAAATAAAACTTAAAAGTGCTTTCTATACTAAACCACTGAGGTTACACCCAACATATAACATAGAAAAACTACAATAAATTACAGTCAAAGAGAAATTTGCAGATGAAATAAAATGTAAACTTGAAACTCTACAACACCCTTTGGAGGAAAGCGTTGACCAAACTTGGTTGAACATCAAGAATACAATTCAATCTACCGCAGAAGAATGTCTCGGTGTGTTAACCATCCATAGAAAGAACAGATGGTTCAATCAAAAATGAGAAGACGCAGTCATTAGGAAAAAAAGAGCCAGACAGTTATGGTTAAATGACATAAATAACATTCAAAATGAAGAGCAATATAGAAGATTAGGGCAGTTCCTATACTTAACATATCAACAGTCAAACCCATTTACAATGCACATAAGTTCCCAGCTTGGAGACAGCAGCAACTGCCTGAGATGATAGAAAACATTCCTGGTACTGAGAACAAGAACACCCAGAATGAAACAGAAAGAAGAAAAATCACTCTAAACTACATAAAAGAACATTACCCAAGTAGCAATTGGACCCTTTCATATACAGATGGATCAGCCAAAAATTCAATAGAAAATGGAGTAGGAGGAATTCTCCTAAATTTAAAAAATGGAGAAAAAAAAGTCAGTGGCAACTGGAAAATTTTCAAGTAACTTCAAAGCAGAAGTAGAAGCTTTGAAAACTCTGCAGAAATGCTCTTGGTGGAGGAAAATAAAGAGAAGCAAATAGCTATCTTCACAGATGCAAAGTCAGCTGTCTCAATACTGAAGAGCAAAAACAGCACAAAACTAGCAGACCTAAGAGCAGCACTCCATGGACTATGTCAGAAATCCAAAAAAGTTGTAATACAGTGGATCCCATCACATTGCAGTATACCTGGAAATGAAGAGCCTGGCAGACTGGCAAAAGAGAGCGGACAACTACCTCAGCCTGACATAGACATTACCTATAATGAGGCAAAGAGGTTTATAAAAAGCACTTATAGAACCAAATGGGAATCAGAGCATCCAAGCCACCAGAAAGATGATGCATATTACAAACTCGACCGAAGAGAACAAGTAGCAATCTTCAGACTCTGCACAAGGCATAACAGGCTGAATTACCACTTGTTCAATAAACTAAAGATAGGAGATACCGATGAATGTAATTGTGGAACTGGTAAAATGACAGCTAAACATTTGCTGCAGGAGTGCCCAATATATGCAGAACAGAAAGATATTTTGGCCCACACCTACTTCATTTGAGGACAAGCTCTATGGACATATCAGCAAGCTCAAGTTGACCGCAGCTTACTTTAACTACATTCAGGTTGACATCTAAAGGTGCATGAAGAAATACTTAGACGGCCACATTTCTTACCACAGGTATGTCGGTAGCAAAAGTGCCCCAGAGGCATGAAATGGAATATTGCTTGGCTAGCAAATCCATTACATGGAAAGTCCGAATTAAAAGCTCATTGTGTGGGCGTCATCAATGGTGGAAAAAGCATCCCAGTGGCACAAAATTGAATATTGCTTGGATAGCTAATCCATTACGTGGAAAGTCCGAATCGAAAGCTCACTATGTGGGCGTCATAAAAGGTGGAAAAAGTGTCCTAGTGGCACGAAATGGAATATTGCTTGGATAGCAAATACATTACGTGGAAATTCCAAATCAAAAGCTCACTGTGTGGATGTCATCTGCAGACTGCACTCCTCTGGTTTCCAGAGGAACAGCCTTTGGTGAACGGAAGGCGCAATATATGACAGTGAAGCTAAGCAGCCATGTGCAGGACGTGACGATTTCTTGGGTGAGCCCAGTACCAGAGCATTATGTGTCGGCTCTGCAATTATGGAAGCCTCCTTGGATAGCGGGGAATGCCCATGGTCTGTCCTTGCCTTCCCTTCAGGGCTGACCATTATGTCTTCGGCTGTTCTAAATGGGCCAGCTCGGATGGGGGAATAACACCACAACAGTGAGAGTCAAACGTCCTAAGAAACCCCCGATAAGGTTAACCCGGTCAACAAATGCCCGCAGAAGTCGGATGTGTCGGCCTAACGGCTCAAGAATGCAGCTCTGCTGTAAACAGGCACAACGCAACCACGTCCGAAAAAAAACTCTCGGGATGAACGCAGAAGAAGAAGAAGAAGAAGAAGAAGAAGAAGAACTGAATGTAAAGAGGCTACAAAAATAGTTCGGCAGCAGAAGCGAGAATATATGAGCAATATAATCAAAGATATGGAAACTAATCACCAGAAAAACGAATCCAGAAAGTTTTTTTAAAGAACTGAAGTCAAGGAAACAAGAACACCAACACAACACATATGGTTGCTAAAATCAAATGCGCTACCTCGCAACACCAAGATCACAATATACAAAACACTGATCAGACCAGTTGTGCTGTATGGCTCTGAAATCTGGAGTACAACTAAAGGAGACTAAGCCTTGTTACAAACCTTTGAGAACAAAGTCTTAAGATGCATCTTTCGGCCCATTAGGGTTACACAAAGTGGAGAGTGGAAAAGAAGAAGCAACAAAGACATTTATGATTTGTTTAAGTCCCCGCTAATCATTGGTATCATGAAGGCTAATAGACTGCAATGGCTGGGGCATATAGAAAGAATGGAAGATAACAGGGAAACAAAACTCGCTTACACTCAGGAAATAAATGACCGTAGACCCCGAGGTAGACCAAGAAGACGATGGAGAGATAATATACATACAGACTTACAAGCACTTGGAATCAGTGACTGGCAAGAGAAGGTCAACTAGAGAGACGAATGGTGATGGCTTGTATCTGCAGCAAAGAACCTCAATGGCTCGGAATGCTGAAGAAGAAGAAGAAGAAGAAGAAGAAGAGATCCTTGCGCTTGATGCTTGCAAAGAGATTTTATGTCCGGTTCCAATTTAGTTAACTTCAGTCTCAAGTCTCCCCGTTTTGTTATTTATATCCAGCCGATTTCTTCCATTTTCGAATTGCCCCCTTTAACAATCGAATTGCCCCCCTATGGGGCGTGGGCCCCACGTTGGGAAACACTGGTTTAAGCTGATGTAGTATCTAGACCAGTGTTTCCCAACGTGGGGCCCACGCCCCATAGGGGGGCAATTCGATTGTTAAAGGGGGCAATTCGAAAATGGAAGAAATCGGCTGGATATAAATAACAAAACGGGGAGACTTGAGACTGAAGTTAACTAAATTGGAACCGGACATAAAATCTCTTTGCAAGCATCAAGCGCAAGGATCTCTTCTTCTTCTTCTTCTTCTTCTTCTTCAGGATTCCGAGCCATTGAGGTTCTTTGCTGCAGATACAAGCCATCACCATTCGTCTCTCTAGTTGACCTTCTCTTGCCAGTCACTGATTCCAAGTGCTTGTAGGTCTGTATGTATATTATCTCTCCATCGTCTTCTTGGTCTACCTCGGGGTCTACGGTCATTTATTTCCTGAGTGTAAGCGAGTTTTGTTTCCCTGTTATCTTCCATTCTTTCTATATGCCCCAGCCATTGCAGTCTATTAGCCTTCATGATACCAATGATTAGCGGGGACTTAAACAAATCATAAATGTCTTTGTTGCTTCTTCTTTTCCACTCTCCACTTTGTGTAACCCTAATGGGCCGAAAGATGCATCTTAAGACTTTGTTCTCAAAGGTTTGTAACAAGGCTTAGTCTCCTTTAGTTGTACTCCAGATTTCAGAGCCATACAGCACAACTGGTCTGATCAGTGTTTTGTATATTGTGAACTTGGTGTTGCGAGGTAGCGCATTTGATTTTAGCAACCATATGTGTTGTGTTGGTGTTCTTGTTTCCTTGACTTCAGTTCTTTAAAAAACTTTCTGGATTCGTTTTTCTGGTGATTAGTTTCCATATCTTTGATTATATTGCTCATATATTCTCGCTTCTGCTGCCGAACTATTTTTGTAGCCACTTTACATTCAGTTCTTCTTCTTCTTCTTCTTCTTCTTCTGCGTTCATCCCGAGAGTTTTTTTCCGGACGTGGTTGCGTTGTGCCTGTTTACAGCAGAGCTGCAGTCTTGAGCCGTTAGGCCGACACATCCGACTTCTGCGGGCATTTGTTGACCGGGTTAACCTTACCGGGGGTTTCTTAGGACGTTTGACTCTCACAGTTGTGGTGTTATTCCCCCATCCGAGCTGGCCCATTTAGAACAGCCGAAGACATAATGGTCAGCCCTGAAGGGAAGGCAAGGGCAGACCATGGACATTCCCCGCTATCCAAGGAGGCTTCCATAATTGCAGAGCCGACACATAATGCTCTGGTACTGGGCTCACCCAAGAAATCGTCACGTCCTGCACATGGCTGCTTAGCTTCACTGTCATATATTGCGCCTTCCGTTCACCACAGGCTGTTCCTCTGGAAACCAGAGGAGTGCAGTCTGCAGATGACATCCACACAGTGAGCTTTTGATTCGGAATTTCCACGTAATGTATTTGCTATCCAAGCAATATTCCATTTCGTGCCACTAGGACACTTTTTCCACCTTTTATGACGCCCACATAGTGAGCTTTCGATTCGGACTTTCCACGTAATGGATTAGCTATCCAAGCAATATTCAATTTTGTGCCACTGGGATGCTTTTTCCACCATTGATGACGCCCACACAATGAGCTTTTAATTCGGACTTTCCATGTAATGGATTTGCTAGCCAAGCAATATTCCATTTCATGCCTCTGGGGCACTTTTGCTACCGACATACCTGTGGTATGAAATGTGGCCGTCTAAGTATTTCTTCATGCACCTTTAGATGTCAACCTGAATGTAGTTAAAGTAAGCTGCGGTCAACTTGAGCTTGCTGATATGTCCATAGAGCTTGTCCTCAAATGAAGTAGGTGTGGGCCAAAATATCTTTCTGTTCTGCATATATTGGGCACTCCTGCAGCAAATGTTTAGCTGTCATTTTACCAGTTCCACAATTACATTCATCGGTATCTCCTATCTTTAGTTTATTGAACAAGTGGTAATTCAGCCTGTTATGCCTTGTGCAGAGTCTGAAGATTGCTACTTGTTCTCTTCGGTCGAGTTTGTAATATGCATCATCTTTCTGGTGGCTTGGATGCTCTGATTCCCATTTGGTTCTATAAGTGCTTTTTATAAACCTCTTTGCCTCATTATAGGTAATGTCTATGTCAGGCTGAGGTAGTTGTCCGCTCTCTTTTGCCAGTCTGCCAGGCTCTTCATTTCCAGGTATACTGCAATGTGATGGGATCCACTGTATTACAACTTTTTTGGATTTCTGACAGTCCATGGAGTGCTGCTCTTAGGTCTGCTAGTTTTGTGCTGTTTTTGCTCTTCAGTATCGAGACAGCTGACTTTGCATCTGTGAAGATAGCTATTTGCTTCTCTTTATTTTCCTCCACCAAGAGCATTTCTGCAGAGTTTTCAAAGCTTCTACTTCTGCTTTGAAGTTACTTGAAAATTTTCCAGTTGCCACTGACTTTTTTTTCTCCATTTTTTAAATTTAGGAGAATTCCTCCTACTCCATTTTCTATTGAATTTTTGGCTGATCCATCTGTATATGAAAGGGTCCAATTGCTACTTGGGTAATGTTCTTTTATGTAGTTTAGAGTGATTTTTCTTCTTTCTGTTTCATTCTGAGTGTTCTTGTTCTCAGTACCAGGAATGTTTTCTATCATCTCAGGCAGTTGCTGCTGTCTCCAAGCTGGGAACTTATGTGCATTGTAAATGGGTTTGACTGTTGATATGTTAAGTATAGGAACTGCCCTAATCTTCTATATTGCTCTTCATTTTGAATGTTATTGATGTCATTTAACCATAACTGTCTGGCTCTCTTTTTCCTAATGACTGCTTCTTCTCATTTTTGATTGAACCATCTGTTCTTTCTATGCGTGGTTAACACACCGAGACATTCTTCTGCGGTAGTTTGAATTGTATTCTTGATGTTCAACCAAGTTTGGTCAACGCTTTCCTCCAACGGGTGTTGTAGAGTTTCAAGTTTACATTTTATTTCATCTGCAAATTTCTCTTTGACTGTAATTTATTGTAGTTTTTCTATGTTATATGTTGGGTGTAACCTCAGTGGTTTAGTATAGAAAGCACTTTTAAGTTTTATTTAAAATGTTTCCCCAACGAGGAAGTGGTCGCCGTGACAAGGATCTCACTAAATTTAAATAATAAATAATTACTAATAATTAAAATAATATAGAAAAATCTTTCATTAAAATTATTTTGTGCTTGAATTTCAGTTCTCCATTATATTTTTTAAAATTTACTTACTGTGTTTGCTCAATAATGTCCTAGTGATTTCTACCTAAAACCTATAATTCAAGTTTCTTTAGTGAGCATTTCAATTTTTTAATATTAAAAATTATGTATATGTGGGGAGGGGGGGGGGGGGGGAGAGGGGCATAAGAATTTTAGAAAGGCTTAGGTGGGGCATGGCACAAAAAAGGTTGGGAAACACTGATCTAGACAATACAATTGAGTCGTCGTAGAACGTACATCTCATCTCATCTCATCTCATCATGTTCCTCTTGTACCTTGCGGTGGCGAGGTGAAGTATAAACTTCGTGAGAGTGCCCGGTTATGTGCTTCGTATATCGACATTCCCATGGATTCTGCTATTCCCTCCGTCCAATGTTTACGTGGTCGGCCTCTTCCTCTGTTTCCATCTGGTCTGTACATCATTGCTTGTTGTGGCATACTGTTGACTGGTAACCTACTTGCATGGCCAAACCATTTGACTTGCTGCTTTCTAATAAAATCTAGAGCAGCTTTAACCACCACTTTAGTCCTGATTTCTTCATTTCTGATCTTATCTCTTCTTGATACGTTGAGTATTCTTCTCAGGAAACTCATTTCTGTTGTTGTGATTTTTCTTTTCTCTTTTTTTGTCATTGTCCAGGTTTGGCATTGATAGCACAGAGTTGGTAGGAAGATTGTGTTGTAAAGTGCTTTCTTAGTAGTTATTGATACATGTTTGTTTTTTAGTATTGGTGCCATTTGTCCAATGAGTTGATTTGCCTTATTGCACCTATTTTCGATCTCGTCTTCTGACCTGCCATTTGATGATATTATACTTCCTAGGTACTTGAAGCTCTTTACTTGTTTCAAGGGATGTTCGTTTAGGTGAATTGTTGCTGTTTGTTCTTCTTTAGTTATAGTCATTACCTCTGTTTTGCTTGTGCTAATTTTCATGTTATGTTCCCTACACATTTCGTTTAGACTATTCATGTGGTCTTGTAATTCAGCTTCTGATTTTGCTATTAGTGCTTGGTCGTCCGCAAACAGGAGTTCTCTAATGGTTAGATTTGCAGATGGTTCTTCTTCTGTGTTCTCGTCATGCGGTATTCTTGCTGTCTCTGCTTGGCTGGTTTCTTTACATATGTTGTCTATATATGTTATGAACAAGAGAGGGGACAGGACACAACCTTGTCGTATTCCAGATCTTATGGTGAAGGGTTCTGAGTGTACTTCTTAGTTTTTCTACGAGCAGTATGAAGATCCCCTGCCGGCTTGCTAGGCCAGTCGCAGGTTTAGGACACTAATCTGACCACAGGGAGTCCATCCCCTATGGCGAGCCATAGCCCCGTTAGCCCATGACCTCGCGGTCATGGTTGCCCGGTCTGCACCATGTGGAGGTGGGAGTTGACTTGTGTAGTCTGCTGGTCATCGGCAGGCTACTAATTTTCGCTCTTCACCCCTCCTGGGAGAGGCTAGCCGATCCTAACCCTGCTGGCTGCAGGGCCAGGCGCATTCCACACCTTACAGACCCTTACAGAAAGAAGGTACATCGGCTGCGAATAATATTGGTCTCAGTAGCGGGATCAATCTATGTGCCTTGCCCAGCAGTGTCTATGACGCACGATGGCACACATGCTCTTTTTCTCTTTCTTCGCCTTTATCACTACTGAAATTCATAACTTGCCTTGCACAAACACAACACTCATGCGTCCTAAATAACTTGTCGAAACAAACAGTCATACACTCTCTGTCTACCAAAGTCTAACGCTCTCCGTCTACCAAATTCTACCTCTGTATTTCTTGTGTACACTGTGGCAACTTAGCACAATGTCTCTTGTGCTCAAGCAAACCTAAATACCCGGCTAGCCACGAATCCACATGAGAAATTTGCTGACACTTTTTGTGTTGGCCATGGCTCTCTCTATTTACAGCCAGTCTCATTAACTCATAGGTACACATTGACGATACATGAACTCATATAGACACTGACAATACGCCAACTCCAATTAACTCTTACACTGACTGACAATACACGAATGAACTATGACAGACATGTCCATGACGACCTTATATCATCATGATGTGGGGTACACGAAAAGCTATTTCATAACTTCAGTTGAAGTTGACCTGCATGCAATGGTACCAATTTCCAGCAACCCCACTGCTGGCATAGCATGTTATAATAGATTTTCTTTTGGTATTTCTTTACGTTTGATCACTTTCATTGCACACGGACATCTCTATAAGTGTTCAGATCTCCTCCCACAGATCACACAAGGAGAATCTGTGAACAGTGCAGGGACAATGAATGTTCTATATTTACTTCGTAGAAAGCAATTGATGGAGTTGAGCTCTAGCGTGTCTTGGGATCTTCTTAACTGTCTGTTTCTTTCCGGTTCATCATAACAACAAGGTTCTTTCCGTTAGCAAATAGTTAGTATTATAAACAATACTTAGTGGCCAGCTATAATATCAGTAGGCTTGCATACTTATATATGAAATAGCATTTTAAAAAAAGATGCCTTCAAGAACACTCAGAGAGTTGTGCAGCAAAAACTTCAGCACATGCGGGACTCCTGGTTGAGCAGCAAAGCTGATGAAATTCAAGGCTTTGCTGACAGACATGATATGAAAAACTTCTACGACTCACTGAAAGCGGTCTATGGTCCTCCACATCAGGCATAGTTCCCCTCCTCAGTGCAGATGGGGGAACATTGGTCACCGATAGGAAAGAAATCAATCAACGCTGGGCAGAGCATTTCAGCAACATCTTAAATGCAACTTCCTTCTTCGATGATGAAACCATCAACTGCCTTCCTCAAGTTCCCACTAATGATATACTTGATAACCTGCTAACTGTAGTGGAAGTAAACAAAGCCATCCAGCAACTCTTCAGTGGCAAGGCACCTGGTCCTCACTCCATCCCAGCAGAGATATACAATGCAGGTGGGCCGGTCCTAACAGAGCAACTTCACCAGGTCTTTACAAACATATCGGTAAACGAGACCATGCCACAAGATTTCAAGGACGCGTCAATAGTCCACCTTTACAAACGTAAAGGAAACCGAAAATCCTGAGGAAACCACCGAAGCATCTCCTTGCTTTCAATTGCAGGGAAGGTACTCGCCAGAATTCTTCCCAATCGCCTCACGGCTCATCTCGATCAAGGTCTTCTTCCTGAGAGTCAATTTGGCTTCAGAAAAGAACGAAGAGCTGTTGACATGATTTTCGCTGCAAGTCAGCTGCAAGAGAAATGTTAGGAACAGAACTGCAAAATGTTCTCCACTTTCATTGACCTTACCAAGGCTTTTGATACAGTCAGTAGAGAAGGACTGTGGAAGATTATGACACAATATGGCTGTCCAAGAAAGTTTGTCCAAATAGTGCGGCTATTGCATGATGGTATTCAGACAAGAGTACAGGAAAACGGTGAACTACCTGAGCCCTTTCCTGTCACCAATGGGGGGAAGCAAGGATGTGTCCTGGCACCAACACTGTTCAGCCTCATGTTTTCAGCTATGTTGACGAATGCCTTCGAGAACAACGACTTTGGAATAGACATCAACTACCGCATGGATGGAAAGTTATTCAATCTCAGATGGCTTAAATCTAAATCAAAAATTAACAGCAACACCGTTAGAGAGCTCCTGTTTGCTGATGATTGCGCTCTATATGCCAACTCAAAGTCAGTCATGCAACACAATGTTTCAGCTTTCTCTCATGCCTGTGCCAACTTTGGGCTCAATATCAACTTGGATAAGACTGAAGTTATATACCAGCCAGCTCCAGGAAATAATCGCACTGTGCCGAATATCAAAGTTAATGGTCATAGACTAAGTGTTGTGGACAAATTCACCTATCTTGGCAGCACTGTTTCACAAGCTGCTACAATTGATGATGAAGTGAATGATAGAATCTCCAAGGCCAGCGCGGCCTTTGGCAGACTGTACAAGAATGTATGGGACAGAAATGTAATAAGCCTGCAAACAAAACTGAAAGTCTACAAAGCAGTTGTATTATCCACACTGCTATATGCTTGTGAAACCTGGACTGTTTATCAGCGACACGCTAGAAAATTAAACCACTTCCACACAGTCTGCCTTAGGAAGCTACTGAAGATTAAATGGCAAGACAAGATCCCAGAAATTGAAGTCCTAAAAAGAGCGTCCATGCCCGGTATCCATACTCTACTAATGAAGAATCAGATTCGCTGGGCTGGTCACTTAACTCGCATGTCAAATCACAGGCCCGCTAAATAATTTTTTTTCGGCGAGTTTTTCAGAACAGGCTGATTGAACGAAGTGGAAACATCTTTTTTTGTTCTACATATAAAATGCTGATATCGGAAGCATGAATTGACTTAGCCAGCGTTGGCCTAATTAAGATCACTTTTATCAGCAAATACATGGCCACTTCGTGCGCAGTTGTTACTTTCGACATGTTATGTAATGTTATGGACCTACCCCCAGAGAATAAATGCTAGTTAGGCACCATATTGCCCTCGTTGGACAAGAGTCACCTTCAAACAAATATAAGAATTGTGGCTGACTTGGTTACAAACTTATTAATTTAAGCCAGGCGATGGACTCTAATATAACTTCTCTTCTGAGGTTGAACGGGGTAGGAAAAAAATGGTAAAATGGAATAGAATCTAATTGTTGCCGCCTGCTGTTATAGCTGGTTGCATCTCGTTTCTAAGCTGTGATCAGTTTGTTTACATGTCGATGATTTGTTGTTGTTGTAATATATGAACGCTTGAGGTTGATTTCTGTCTCCAATGTTTCATATGGTTTTCAATATCTGTTTTACTTCTTGTAATATCCAATATCCATAGCCTGCTAATCCTGGACAATATGTAAACAAGCAAAAAAATCCTCGGAAAATTTGGAGATATGGTTTTATAGAAGGATGATGAAAATTAATTGGACAGCCAAAATGAACAATCTGGACATTTTGAGGGAAGCTAAGTCGCAAAAACAACTTACAACAAACATCAGAAAGCGGCAGTCATAATTTTTTGGCCACATTATGCGAGATAAAATCTAGAACACGTTATAACAACCGACAAATTTGTGGAAAGAGAGATAGAGGAAGACAACGTGAGAAAATACTAGACAGTCTTGTGTTATGGCACGGAAGGGAGTCAACACACTAACTGATACATGATGTCGGAGATCGCAATTTAGTGAGAAGCATGATCGCCCACGCCAGCCGGCAAGACACTGGATGGTGATGTAGATCCATATTTAATAACTATGATTCCTGTTATAATTTTTGGCAGCAATAGCAGAGTAATCTCTTACCTTTATTTATTTACACAGAAACCTATTGGCGCTTTAAAGGTTATTCTTGGGGTTTGTTTCGTTTTCCCTATATTTGATATATTTTACATATTACGAGAAGTTATTTCGTATCAACTCAAGTTCTATCTCTATCATCCATATGTTTTATTAGCGCTAGTCATCAGATGTGGTACAGGTTGTACTTCTCTCAATCAAGGCGTTCTGAAAATATTTTATTTGATCTCTTTATCATACATGCTGGATGTCTAAGTGCTTCGATGCCTTATCATTGATTTGTCAGTGCATGTATTGGGAGATTTTCTGGCTTGTGTATATGCTGTGCCATTTTGCTAATGCAAAAAAAAAAAAAAAAAAAGGCAATTTAACTCTTTTTCTACGCATATTGGTTCTGCCAAGTCAGCTTGTGAGTTACCCTTTTAGTGTAATTGGCATTTTACCACTTTTGAAGTACCCCGTGTAGTTAGACTGGTGGCTATATTGCTGCAGTCTGCTGTTGTAGCTATAGTCCGTTTACAAATGATTGCCCTAATTCACGATCAAGTTTTTGTTTTTGGAAACTCTCTGTTGCATAGTTATGCAATTTTTCCTGCTGTCTTATATTTCGTCCCACCCAAGGAATATGTCTTTGATAGGTCCAAAGGAAACTTAAATCATGGAAAGTGGCGACATTTCTTTGATGTTTTGGAGAACATGTAGTGCATTCACCCTAACAAACTTGTTTTATAGTAATGCACGTCAATTCAGGTGACGTCACAAGGCTTAAACAGATTCGTATGGAAGTGGGCGCAATGTGTATTATTAGTAAAGACAGAGAATTTACAGAGGCATGGGGTAAATAATGTAGAATCGAAATGGAAATTGATAGGAAAGTAGAAGGAATATATTTCTTACCTTATTTTACATTTCCTTCTTGTTTCTTCACCATTTCGTTAATAATGTGTACACAAGGAGTCGTGTTACTAGGACGCATTTAGCTTTTTAATGGAGTTCGTGAAAGCTTCCAACCAGCTGTACGTTACTGTGCGTATGGAGTAACCAGAGATTAAACCGCAATTTAGTCATCATGTGCTCATTTGTAAGGTTCTGTTCAGCTGTCTGTGTAGTTTTTTCTGAACGGCCATGATGTTGGTCCTCATTGAAGGAGGATTTCATTGAAGTTTATAGATTGATTCGTATGTTCTTGTATTGTACCCTCATTTGACAACGTGTTTGTTCTCACGGTTCTTGTTATGCCACAATATGTCAGTTTCCACCGTATTACTACTCTTCTGTTGGTATTCAAGCGTTTAGTGTTTTTTTTTTCCCCCAATGCTAGTTGTTTGCCACCTGTAAGGGCTTGCGGAACAGGTCTGTTCCAAATATATTAACCTTACCTTTCTTCTGAAGTAAACTAGGCAGGCTGAGAGAGAGAGAGAAGAGAGAGAGAGAGAGAGAGAGAGAGAGAGAGAGAGAGAGAGAGAGAGAGAGAGAGAGAGAGAGAGAGAGAGATCATGCTGCATGGGCAACATGCGGTCTCTACAATTCAGCCCAGTCTGTGTGCTATTTTTATTTTTAATTTTTTTTTTAAATTTTGGCATATCCCTTACAGGACTTTGCAGTCAACATCAGCATTATTCAGCTGCTGTTGATGTACTAGGCAAGATTACGCTCAGTAATTTGTCGTCGCTTTCTTAGCGACCAGCTAAGTAAGTAACCAACGCGGCGAGAACCGCTATCGATTATCGCGCATGTTACCTTTGTGATATGAAGAGGTTATTATTCTATTGTTTTGTTAGAGGTGCATTAAATATTGTCTGTAAAAATAGCGAGGTACGACTGTATGTGAATGTGTGTGTGTGTGTGTGTGTGTGTGTGTGTGTGTATGTGTGAGTGTGTGTATGAGAGTGTGTGTGTGAATGTGTGTGTGTGTGTGTGTGTGTATGTGTGTGAATGTGTGTATGTGTGTGAATGTGTGTGTGTGTGTGAATGTGTGTGTGTGTGTGTGTGTGTGTGAATGTGTGTGTGTGTGTGTGTGTGAATGTGTGTGTGAATGAGTGTGTGTGTGTGTGTGTGTGAATGTGTGTGTGAATGTGTGTGTGTGTGTGTGTGTGTGTGTGTGAATGTGTGTGTGAATGTGTGTGTGTGTGTGAATGTGTGTGTGTGTGTGTGAATGTGTGTGTGTGTGTGTGTGTGTGAATGTGTGTGTGAATGAGTGTGTGTGTGTGTGTGTGTGAATGTGTGTGTGAATGTGTGTGTGTGTGTGTTTAACTATTCTCCTTCCACAAGTTCAACATAATTCCTCAGAGTGCATGTTCACATGTTGTATTCAGAAGGTGTGTGCTTGCCATGACGTAGTAGCATGAGGCCTCTTGTGAAAGTTGTGCACTCAAAAAAAAACAACAACAACAACAACCCCACAGAGGTAGTTAAACATTGCAAAGTGCAGGCCTCAGTGACCCTATCTTTGAAAAATAGCTAATAGACCTTACACACGGGTAGACGGACACCTGGTCTTGTAATAACACACGGGTAGACGGACACCTGGTCTTAAAGTGGGTCGGTCGGCTGCAGGAAATCCTTTAATTAATGCTTGCTGAAGTCACGACACTGATCTCTAATAAGCGGGCCAAGGCGTGGTGCACTCCCTCGAAAGAGGATGAGAAATGAAGGAGAGAAGAAGAAGAGAGCAATCGTAGAAGAGAGAATCGCAGTACAGAGTGTCACAGATCAGACATAAATAAAACAATCATAAAACTGTAATACTTCAGATAGTCAGGGGATCAAATAATTATAAATCAGGCACTTCTAGATTAGATATTCTTAGATCAAATAGTTATGGACAACACAGCCATAGTTCTGACTGTCATTGATATTCATATATCAGACAGTCATCTATAAGACTGTCCTAGATCAGATAGTCATGGGTCTGACATCCATGTACTGTCATATTTCAGACAGTCATAGAGATAGTTATTTACACAATTGTCATATTACAAAAAGAAATGGACCAGACAGTCATAATCTGTCTGTCATTGTTCAAACAGACATTCATTAGACAGTCGCTGACAAGAGATCTATAGGTCAGACAATCAGTGATAAAAACTCTGTCGCGGAGCAAACACGGCAGGGGGCTTCTGATCATCAAAATCGGGCATCCTTCTCCGAATGTTTCGGCCTTTTACTTTCTTGACATTCTCTAGGGGCACGCCCATCCGGATCATGACTCCGGGGGTCTTTCCCCTGCTGTGCTAGACCTAAGATCGTTTGCGTTGTCCTTGTGTTCCGTGCTTGTTCCATACCTGCGAACCTGTCTGCTCTCAAGCCACTCCTCTATCTGGTAGGAGAGCCTGTGTACTCGGTACTTGATCCCTCGTACCATCCTAGTACCTGCCTCTGTCGCCTCCGTTCGTCTTCGTTGTCGTGTTCCTTCTTCGTGATTCGTTCACGGCGTCGCACTCTGGGAAGCCTGCTCTTTCTCTGGGTTCCTCGACTCCTCTTTCAGTCTTTGCTGCTGAGTGCCGCTTTCGTAAGACGACTACCGCACTGCTATGGACGTTGGACTTCGACCCATATGTGTATGATTTGGCGACTGCTACGGTGCGGCGATTTGCCCCACCGAATAGTCCTGTACTTAGATGCACTACCCTCGCTCGGAGAGGTGGCTACAGAGTCGACACGAGAGAGTGCAAGTTCTAGCTCTTATTGGGAGATTGCTTCCGATGTTATTTCTTCTTACGTACAGACTGAAATTGAAACCATATTACAGTCGAGACTTGTCCCATTCTATTTGGGGCGTTCATTTGAAACCCGTTCCAATGGCTTTATTACAAAAGTATGATTGATTGATTGATTGATTGATTTAGGAACCGACATCACAGCATTCGGGACATTCCCATAAGCGCTCCGTCCCCATCCCCAGCAGCCAGCGAAGAGTTCCAACACTAATAGTTCCAGTAGCAATCTGATTATATGTCCGTCTCGCCTTTCCTCTGAGCGTCGAGCGTTGGCCAGATCCCCTCGTCACACCTCGCTGTCTCATTCTTACCAGACTATGGTGATCCATCTGCTCCTCCGAGGTGTACACGTGCTCCCACAAGGCCGCAACCACATCTGCCTTGTCATGCATCAATACTCCACCAAGTTTTGCCGAGCCAGCCAATCTGTCCGCCTGTTCATTCCCCAGCACACCGGCATGCCCAGGAGAAAAGATCCAGGTGATGCTTGCTACCCGTGACCTCCGAAGCGAAGCAAGCTACTCTGCACGAAGCTTGCCTGTTCTCACCCTTCTCAGCATGCTTTCTGAGTCAGTTACAATCACAATGTGTGTATGTATCGTGTTTTCTATCCAGCGGAAAGCTGCACTGACCGCCTCCACCTCCATTCTTAAGCTAGATGTAGTGTCATCATACGCCATGCTCTCCTGCACCAAACGCCGACCATTAGTTTTTGCCAAGAACCCCCAGGCACTTCTCCTACCTCTCAACACTGACCCATCCGTGTAGATAATCACATCACCCGGGCGAGAATGTTCCTGAATTAGTTGCTGAATTTCCCCTTCCGTGGCTCCTGCTGGCCACTCCCTGCACTCCTGGCTCAATGTTATTACAACTCTGCACAAGTCTGACTGCACGGCCGGCACTCTGACCCACTCCTCTCCTCGCCTGATGTTCTCCAAGGGGCACACCTGTCTGATCGTATCCTCCGCCTGAGCCATCCATGATTTCCCTCTTTTCAGTCTCTGACCCTTAACTATGTCCAGCGCCTCATGCGGATCACAAGAAACACAATGAAACTAAACATTGCGCCTAACAAGCAGAAAGAATGAGCAACCATCTTGCCCCATCGTGATGACGTCATCCCTACAAAAGTATGAAAGAAACATTAATCCATCCATCATGTGCCATGCCGGTAAGCGTGGGCGGTCATGTTCTGCCATCTCACTCGATCAACAGAGTCGTGGATCAGTTCCGTGTTTTTGTCTCGACCATGCCACAAGGCCAAGCCATCCAGATACTTGTTTCTAGGTCTTCCCCTTGGTCTGTTCCCCTCGATCTTACCAGTTGTCACCAAGTTCTCCAAATCATTTCTTCTCATAACATGCCCAAAAAATTGTGACTGTCTACGTCTAATGTCTCTGATCAGTTTACGATCTTCATTTGTTTCTTGAAGGACTTGTTCATTGGTCTTTCTGGCTGTCCATGGTATTCTTTGCATTTTCCTCAGAAACCACATTTCTACAGCCATCAGATGTTTTTCAGCCTGGCTGCTCATTGTCCAAGCTTCACATCCATATAAAAGTACAGGTTCTATGTAGCATCTCAACACTCTTTTTCTCGTTTCAATTGACATCTTTTTATTGGTCAGTATGTTTTTCATCTTGCTAAAGGCTACTTTTGCCATGGCGATTCTTGTTCTAATCTCTTCAAGGCATCTCCCATCAGATGTTATTACTGTTCCGAGGTAATTGTACCTATTCACTTGTTGAAGAATATTCCCATTTACTTGTATATTACACTGTGGTATTTCGTTCTTCTTAGTGACGACCATAATCTGTGTCTTTTTACAATTTAATTCTAACCCTTGTTGTTCACTGTGTGTAACAACCGCATCTACTAAATGTTGCAGGTCCTGTTCATTGTCTGCAATCAAGACTGTATCATCTGCATATCTAATGTTATTGATGCATCGTCCCCCAATGTTGATTCCTTCCATATTTTCAATATTTCTGAAAATATTTTCACTGTACAGGGAAAACAGATCTGGAGACATTACACATCCCTGTCTCACACCTCTCTTAATAGGCTGATATTGGCTTACTTCATTATCAACTCTTATGGCAGCTTGTTGTTTCCAATATATGTTTTTTTACAAGTCTAAGGTCTTTCCCATCAATTTGTAGTTCTTCAAGCATCCTTATCATGTTGACATGTCTCACTTTATCAAAAGCCTTTGTGTAGTCAATGAAGCAAAGGTGTAGATCTTTGTTTACTTCTATAGAACGTTCGATTACGGTTCTCAGTATATACACAGCATTTACTGTACCCTTGCCTACTACAAACCCACATTGTTCTTCTCCTATTTCAGGTTGTATTTTCCTCCTAACTCTTTGCATGATAATTCTTAGCAAAATCTTCGTGATGTGACTCATTATACTAATTGTTCGATGTTGATCACATTCCAAGGCTCCTGATTTCTTTGGGATTGCAATAAATACAGAATTACATAACTCATGAGGTATGTTTCCAGTATCATATATTGTATTAAGCAGACTGGTAACTTTATCTATTCCATATTCTTCTAAAGCATTAATCATTTCTGTTGTGACGCTGTCTGGACCGGGGGTTTTGCCAGATTTCATATGATTAAGAGCATTCTGAACCTTAATAGGTGTGGTATAATGAAACAAAGCATTCATTTTGAATGAATTATACACCATGGGTTGGTCAAAAGAAGGCGCCGTAGGCATTCAGGCAAGCATCCCATTGCTTAGGTAGGCGGCGAATGCCGTCTGCAAAAAAAGGATTGTGGTTGCTCACTGAACCAAGTGTTTACCGCGTTCATTATGTCTGCATCTGTGTGAAATCATTGCCCCATGAGAGCATTTTTAGACGTCCGAACAAACGAAAATCCCATGGTGACAAATCAGGACTATATGCTGGATGTTGCAGAATTTCCCATTTCTTCATTGCTAATGCTTCCTGCACAATCTTTGCGACATGCGGACGAGCATTATCGTGCAACAAAATCACACCTCGAGAAAGCATGCCAGGTCGTTTATTCTTGATGGCTTTCTGCAGCTTGTCTAGCGTTTGCAAGTAATGAGTAGAGTTAATGTTGACACCACGTTCTTTAAAGTCGGCCAACAATAGCCTTTCATGGTAAAAAAATCTGCTCAGCATAACCTTACCAGCGGAAAGACATCATTGGAATAGACATCAACTACCGTATGGATGGAAAGTTATTCAATCTCAGTAGGCTGAAAGCTAAAACCAAAATTAACAGCGACACTGTCTGAGAGCTCCTGTTTGCGGATGATTGCGCTCTGTACGCCAACTCAGAGGCGGACATGCAACATAATGTTTCAGCTTTCTCACATGCCTGTGCCAACTTTGGGCTCAATATCAACATGGAGAAGACTGTAGTTATGTACCAACCAGCTCCAGGGAATAATCACACTGTGCCGAATATCAAAGTGAATGATCATAGACTAAGTGTTGTGGACAAATTCACCTATCTTGGCAGCACTGTGTCACAAGCTGCCACAATTGATGACGAAGTGAATGCAAGAATCTCCAAGGTCAGTGCGGCCTTTGGCACACTGTACAAGAATGTATGGGACAGAACTGGAATAAGCCTGCAAACAAAGCTAAAAGTCTACAAAGCAGTTGTATTATCCACACTGCTATATGCTTGTGAAACCTGGACTGTTTATCAGCGACACGCTAGGAAATTAAACCACTTCCACACAGTCTGCCTAAGGAAGCTACTGAAGATTAAATGGCAAGACAAGATTCCAGGCATTGAAGTCCTAGAAAGAGCATCCATGCCCAGTATCCACACTCTACTGATGAAGAATCAGATTCGCTGGGCTGGTCACTTGGCTCGCATGCCAGATCACAGGCTCCCTAAACGATTTTTTTTACAGCGAACTGCGTTGTGGTAAACGCTCCCAAGGTGGCCAGAGGAAACGCTTTAAAGACACTCTGAAAATTTCACTGAAGGCTTTTGGAATTCATAATGACACCTGGGAGGCTGCAGCCAGAGACCGAAATTCGTGGCGTGCATCATTACGCAAGGGTGCAGTCATATGTGAGGCAACCAGGACTGCAAGAACTGTGAAGAAAAGGCAGGACAGAAAAACCACTGCAGGAAATCCTCCTCCAGAAACGTCAAGCATTCCTTGCCCACATTGTTGAAGAACATTTCGAGCCAAAATAGGCCTTATCAGCCATCTTAGAACCCACGGCTCCATACTTTCAACCCCACTGGATGAAATGAATGGTCATCATCATTCTTGATGGACAAACAACACCAGCGGAAACCTGTAACTTGAATTTTTTTGGCTTTTGATGATCCAGCATGCTTCCATTGCATGCTCTCTCCTTTGCTGCTCGGCTTAAAGTGGTGACATCATGATTCATAGCTTACCACTATGCGGAAGAGAAATGTATCACCCTCCACTGTGTAACGCAGCAAGTGGTTCAAATACCATCCCACGTGTTCCTCTTTTTGGTGGTTGGTCAACATCCATGATACCCACTGTGAACACACCTTCCGATATTGCAGTTTCCTACGAACGACCTTTTGAATTGTCCTAGTTGACACATCAAATTATTCCCCTAGCGAACGTATGCTTCGACAACGGTTCATCTGTACTGCTGCATCAAATTTTTTTCTGTTGCAACAATATGCGCTTGACTCGGCCGTCGAAGATCTGTCGTGAACTAACGTCCTTTCCGAAACTTTCGTGTCCAGTCTGTCACTGTTATCTTCGTCACATATTTGTTACCGTGCGCTTCCTGCATTCTTCGATGAATGTCCACTGATCAACATCCTTCGAATTAAAGAAACTGAATCACAGCTCTTTGATCTTCTTTGGGCGGATTTTGGATCAACCCGGCCATTTTCTCAACGGTCAGAAACAGAACCTACGCATCAAGCGACGATAAGCACTTGCTCTTGTATTCATTGGTCAGTCCTTATCACATGACTATGACATGTTCATGTTCAACGTAAGCAATTACGCGCGGTGCTGCAAGAACGGATTTCAAATGAACACCCCTTATATGTTCCGGAAGTTCCACAGCCAGTACGAGGCCATTTCGGCTGTCTCACCCAGTTGTTTTTGTGCCCGAGTTCTCGCTTGTAATTTTACGCTCATGTGCTTCAACACACCATACACGGAGTCCGAGACTATACTTCTTGCGCCTACCTAGACGGCGAATAGTCTGATAGTGTACCCTTGCAGTCTCAGACTAGCGACTATATCACCGTACTTCTCCATCTTGTAAGTATGGTGTTCCTTGATATTCAATTCATATCGGACTGTCAACTCAATCGGCGTAGCTGTTTGGTCGACGAGGAGTGAAGTACGATGTTAGGTCGCAAGCGAAACTTTTGGATCACCTCATGGTACTCCCCACGGCACTTTAGGTCCACGGTCAGCTCCCATTCCCTCGTGTCATCGAAACTGGATAGCAGGTAGGCAGCGCAGCCTTCCCTGTCTTTGCGTTGCTACCCAGCTCTGACGCAGTAGATCCCTGGCGGCCTCGGCCTGGCCCCTCTGTTCGCCTGCATTCTGGCTACATCCACTATGGCCGCCACCTCAGCAAGGACTTTGTTGTGCCGCCATGTGAATCTGCCTTGGCATACAGCTTCTTTGCATTCGGACAGTGCATGCTCTGCAGTCTGGACTTTATTACAGAGGTGACAGGACGGGTCGGTGGCTTTACCCCACTTGACGAAGTTAGCAGTGGTGCTATACGCCACATCTCATTTCAGGTTTGGGACCTCTGCACCATCCCTTCCCATGACAATCATAGATTAAATAGTCACATTTCATAGATTTGACAGGCATATATGAGACTGTACAAGATCTAATATTGTTTTTTGTATGTTGGGGTAGTCGCAAATTAAACAGTTATAGATCAGCTTGTGAAAGACAAATATGGGTGCTTGGTGGTGTACGTGAGACTCGCTGGACGTTATAGATACAAAGGATAATGAAAGAACAACACAAATAACAACAATGCTTGAATCATAAACGAACAACGTAATAAGCGATCGGTCTAATGATAACGGTTATAATAGAGTAGCTCTGTAGTTGTTCCATTCACGTCCTTGATTTACACACGCATCCAGTTTATCAGACTCCGCCCGTGTACACATGGTAATGCTGGTTCCGGTATAAACGCGCGCACAATTTCCTCTTGATGTGGATAGAACAGTTAGCATCCGGTTAGGTGAAGGTAACCATAAACAGATTGAGTAATCTGTACGTGAACGTGTTCAAAACCTCACTTGTTTATTCTGGGTAAGGCGGGATGAACTCCTGATAATGAGCTGATAAGAATGTTTGCTCATGGTTGTAAATGCATCCCCATTTTCTGCTTGCCAATCTCTATGCTAACTAATTAATAAAACTGCTAATCGCTGTATTGTAATAGCCATTAAAATGCACATTCTCTAATGTTATGAATAATGAGGACAGTGACTGACGTTTTGCCATATAGACAGCCTTCGGATGTTACCAACAACAGCAATGCAAGCAACAACAGGTCTTCAAAACCTAACTGAAACGCTAAAATTCGATTCATCAGAAAATAAACGAGTGACGAAGATGGGGTTCAAGCGAGGTACCTTCAACCACCTGTCAACTGTTGATGGAGTTGTCAACGAAAAGGCTATTTTAGAAAGCATTGAGAACTGGGAACATATTCTGGCAAACTACACTATCCGAAACAATACATCCTCGTACGTTACACACCCTACCATGCAATATATGAAGCACACAACATTGGACACTCATGTTTTGATTTGAAAAGAACAACGAAAAAAAAACCCACATCAACAGTTAATGATACACGTCATAATGGATTGCCATTTTCGCCTACGGATCTTCGTAAGAAGCAATACAGAAAGACAATGATGTCGACACTAATGCCGATAGCTAACATATTACAAGCAATTTCTAGTGAGGATCTCTCAACAAGCTACAGAACAGAGCTACAAATGTTTCAGAGGCCATAACGACGCTGCAGGTATACACGACATATACAAAACGATCATCCTATGTGACCGCATGTCGATTCTCAAAAAATGAACATGTAAACAATGTACAAATAATGCACATTAATGCAGATGTATATACCACACATATTTATACATGTTTTCCTGTGGTTTCCGTAATTATGCTCTGTAAAGCTGCATTACTTTGGGTTATTTTATATTGTTTACAATTCCACAGCTGTACCACAGTTTCACTAATTTTATTCCTACTTTAAAAATGAGCAATAATGATACTTTATCCAGGACAACCATGGGTAACATTAGCTGTCTGCCAGAGATAATCTAATTCCCGCCAACAACGATATTGCAAGAATTGTGTCAGATAACAAACTGCCTAATATAGGCAAATAAAAGTTAGTTGCAGTCAACCCCATCATTATTTGACTGTTCGTGATTCCTGGACAAGTTTACGTTTAGTAGTTTGCAGTTGCATTCTGAACTCCCATGCCATTTCATGGAAAACCAAAGTAATGCGATCTGCTGTCAAATCGCCTACAGCTGTGTTTCGAACGCGGTATGTGGTATTACGAACGGCGTCCGTAGCTCCTCCGCCACGGACCCGAATATAAAATAGGCAAACAAAAGGTATAATTTCACCATACGGTCTTACTGAAAGACGCAAAGACAATTATCAAGGTGAAGGACAAACACACGTGTAGCATCACAACTGGCAACAATTATGTATAAGAAACAACCACTTTGTAGTCTCAGCACACAACACAAGACTATACTCCTATCTCTAGAACATGAAAACAGCTCAAACTGATGGGCGCAACTGCTAACACGTGACAATTCCTTGAAGTGTCCTTTGTGATATCACAGATCATATCTGATCTGGATTCTCGCAGCTGAAAAAGGAAGAGAAAGTGTCAGGCTGTGACGATGACCTCTTCCTGAGGCTTGGGTTCACGGAGGTAGCACATCTCTATGTTAGACTGCTAATCGCAGGGAACTACAGACGAAGAAGAGAATCTTCAGTTCTCAACTTGAAAGTGGCTCTTACTTATACACGATAACTCTGCTCCAGACACTGTCACTGGGACACTGGTTACAGTGTGCCAGATAATGCTATTGGCTTGTGTGCAAATTATAGTTCTTCGTTCCCCGTTTTAGGGAATCGGGACACACTAATTTATGCTTATGTTTAACTCAGAAGTCAGTGTATCCGACTTCGGTTTGTAGCATTTGTCTAAGGCTTGCTTCTACTACACACATATAGTGTAAGGTAGAGGGATCTATACACTCGTGATTAGATTGTTTACCAGTGAAAAGAACTTAAGGCCTACTGTTTACTATTTTAAATTGCCAATGGATGTTGAATCTGTGCAACGTGCGCACGGGGCTACTTGATCCTGGCCCTTATTTGAGCTGGCTAGACATCTTGTTTCAGTAAGAAAGAGTTCACGGTTTGGCGTGATACTTAAAACTAATTGTTCTTGTAATGACCAATGGTTACGGTGTCCCTCATATATGGTTGTGTGTGTATATTGTAAAACTGCTCATCTCTGTCATGGCTGCCATGTCTGAAACTTGTGAGTCAAACACGAGTTAAACAAAACAAAATTCCTCTAAACCAGGCAGTGCCTTTTGTTTTCTTTCAACATGGAATAATGTTCTTCTGTGAGCTGCGTTATTTTTGCAACTGTTTATTTGTGTACCAGTTTAATGGTAACCTTTACTTGTTCAATTATTTAATACTACTTGTTTAAAGTCACCTGTTATTCCTTCATCTGTCTAATGGTGCATGTTATTTGTTCCACTGTTTTACGGTATCTGTTATTTGTAGAGTTGTTTAATGGTTCATGTTATAACAATGAGAAAAAAGCAACACGAAGAAGTATTACAACGAACGTTGTCCTAGTCAGGAGATTGGGAACGTAAACTGGAAATATCCAGCGACAGACGGGTACGTGAAGCAGACAGGAAAAAAAAAAAAACGAAATGAAAACTAAACCGAAAATTAAATGCATATTTGTCAATATTTGCATAAACACCCAATTAACAGCAGGAACATTCACGCACAAGGACATATAAAGATATATATGAATCCATATATATATAACCGATATATATATATATATATATATATATATATATATATATGGATTCATATATATCACATATATATATATATATATATATATATATATATATATATATATATATATATATATATATATATATATATAACCGGAGCACTCGTATGTGGGAGCACGTGTACACCTCGGAGGAGCAAATGGTTCACCATGGTCTGGCAAGAATGCGACAGCGAGGTGTGACGAGGGGATCTGGTCGATGCTCGACGCTTAGAGGAAAGGTGAGACGCACATATAATCAGATTGCTACTGGTACTATTGGGGTTGGAACTCTTCGCTGGCTTCTGAGGATTGGGACGGAGCGCTTATGGGAATGTCCCGAATGATGTGATGTCGGTTCCTAAATCAATCAGTCAATCAATCAATCAATCAATCAATCAATCAATCGGAGATATGATTTAGCTTGTAATATATATATATATATATATATATATATATATATATATATATATATATATATATATATATATATATATATATATCACAAGAAATAAAGATAATACTGGGAGATTTTAATGCACAAGTAGGAAAGGGAAAAATAGAGGATATAGTGGGGAATTACGGTTTAGGTACAAGAAATGAACGAGGAGAGAAACTAATAGAATAGGCAAATATTAATGATATGATAATTGGAAACACATGGTTTAAACACCATAAAAGACGACTATACACATGGAAAAGCCCTGATATGAAAATACGCAACCAAATTGACTACATACTTATTAATAAAAGATTTAGAAATGCATTAATTAATGTAAAGACAATGCCTGGTGTTGACGGTAATAGTGATCATGTACCACTATGTGGACAAATAAAAGTAAGATTAAAGAGAGGGAAAAAATGGTTAAAAACTTGAGACTTAATAAAGAGGTTCTGAAAGTAGATAAAGAAATTCAAGAACAATACAGAGTGACTGTGAAAAATAGGTACAATGCAATAGCTAAAATACAGAGTATAAATGATCAATGGGAAATGTTAAGGGACTCCTTTAATCAAACTAGCAAAGAAATATTACCGGAGAGAAGCCAATAAGCTAAGAAAAAATGGATGAATGAAGAAATCTTAATGCTGATGGACAAAAGGAAACAGAATAAAAATGACAAACAAGAGTATGCTAAGATAAATAAAGAAATAAGAGATACATGTGTGAAGGCAAAAGAAAGTTGGTTAAACGAGCAATGCAAACAAATTGAATTAAATTCCATTAAAGATAAAAAAAAGTATGCACAGACAAATCAGTGAGCTCACAGGAAGAAAAATAAGAATAAATACAGGGTGTTTGAAATCAAAAACAGGAAAGATATTATTGGAGGAAGGTGCTATAATGAAGAGGTGGAATGAGTATATAAGAGAATTATATAATGGAGAAAGGGAAGAATTAACAGAAGAAAGTAACTTAGAAGGCCCACCTATTCTAAAAGAAGAAGTCGCTGATGCTATGAAACATATGAAGAAAGGAAAAACAGCTGGGCCAGATGAAATCACAGTAGAAGAATTAGAAGTATTGGGAGAATTTGGGGTAGATATATTAACCAAAATGCTAAATGATATTTACAACAGTGGATATTTACCGAGCGATATGGTAAAATCTGTATTTATAGCAATATCAAAGAGACCAGGAGCAATTGAATGTTAAGATTTTCTTACAATTAACCTCGTAAACCATGTCACTAAGCTTCTACTCAGAATTATAATGAGAAGAACAAGAAAGAAAATAAAAATGGAAATTAGTGACGAACAATACGGTTTTATGGAAGGAAAGGGTACAAACAATGCAATATATATATTACGAACACTAATAGAAAGGTCAATAGAGAAACAGAGGGACATATATTTATGCTTCATAGATTATACTAAGACTTTTGATAATGTAAAACATGATGAGCTGATTAAAATGTTGGAAGATATCAACATTGATTGGAAAGATTTAAGAATAATAAAAAATATATACTGGAACCAAGTAGCAGCAATTAAAATGGGAAATAAAGAGGGTAGTTACGAACAGATAAAGCTAGGAGTATGACAGGCGTGTGTCTTGTCACCCCATCTCTTCTCCCTATATAGAGAAGTAATAATGAGAGAGATCACAGAGAAGACAGGAATACTAATCGGAGGATAACATATAAACAATATACGCTATGCAGATGACACAGGATTGCTGGCGGATAATGCAACAGACCTACAACAATTATTGGACATTGTAGTATCAGAGAGTTCACAGAAAGGACTCTCTTTGAATATCAAGAAAACAGTAACAATGGTGATATCAAAGAAAATGGGGACACCAAAATGTGACATAGAAATAGAAGAGGAAATTCTCAACCAAGTGGATAATTTTAAATACCTAGGGGCACTTATAACATCGGATGGAAGATGTACAACAGAGATTAAGAGCAGAATAGGGCAGGCAAAAGCCGCATTTAAGAAAATGAAGAATATCTTACGCAATAAGTCGCTATCAATGAATGTAAGAAAGAGAGTGCTAAAATGCTATATAGAACCTGTTTTGCTGTATGGCAGTGAATCTTGGAATGTAAATGAACAAATTAGGAAGAACTTAGAAGCAACAGAGATGTGGTTTTTAAGACGAATGTTGCGAATTCCTTGGACTGCCAGAGTAACTAACAACGATTGCCTGAAAGAGGCTAATGAAACTAGAACACTATATACAACAATAAGAAAGAGACACACAGCTTTCTTTGGTCATGTGATGAGAAGAGAGGCATTGGAGAACATCGTGACAACTGGAAAGATCGAAGGGAAGGGAGGCAGAGGTAGATCAAGAGAAATGATGCTGGACGGATTGAGACAGTGGCATGGAGGAATATCATCACCAGTGTTGATCCAGAACACCAAAGACCGAGATCTGTGGAGAGGCATGAACGCCTACTCCAGCCGGCACGGCACTTGATGATGATGATGATGATATATATATATATATATATATATATATATATATATATATATATATATATATATATATATATATATATATATATATATATATATAGTGTTCTGTGTCTGCAGTCGCTCTGAGATATGATTTAGCTTGTAGCAGCTAGGATGTACCTCATTTGTTATTGGCTTGTCCATTGTGCATTCCCGCATCACCCGCATAACGTAGGAAGTAAAGATGATTTCTGTACAACATATCGCCAAATCAATCGTACACAGGGCATTACTGTCTACATTGCACTGGGATTAGAAAAGTTAGCCTTATATGCTAAAAGACACAGCAAAGATAATAATCGTATTCTAAACTTAAAAAGAAACAAAAATAAATGTCCGCTAACAAAACTCGACCAAAAGCATTTTCCTTTGATTCATTCGTAATCAATGAATACGATCCCATTCATTCCTCGAATGTGTTTACTATAGAATTGTAAAATGTCGCATGGCTTCTGGCAGCAAGCAAGCTTAGAAGTGTTGGCTATGATGCATCAATACTTAACTCTGGTTAACGAACACTGCTGCCACACACAGGGTGTCAGCGCAAACATTCAACTCAACTAGTCCTGGCAGCCGTGTATTCGTTTGTCTTTGATGTGCAAGATCGACGTAATTAAAACATTAGAGTAGATTTAGCAATTTATCACGCACCAACAGCACTCACGTACGTACACGCACATTTCTTTATTCTTGGTAAAGAATATACACTGATAAGATATTGCAAATACAACAAATCAGTAAAGAGAATGGGCGTCCTTTACAGCAGTGGCTTCCACTCTTCGGATTGTGGTAATGTATTCGAATTCCCCGGAGGCAGATTGTGTTTTTCACCTTCAAATTAACCAGAGCTTCCAGTTAGACCCAGTTTAAAATTTTTCTGGAAAAATAAGGCGATTGACGTGATTTGTAACACATCAACCAGCAATTGTAGATCAGTGACGGTTATTTAAGTAGCACGTTACACACAGTTTCAGAAATCACAACATTGAATAAACTATATCTAAATATGGGAAATAAATGAAAAGTCATTATATGTGAAAATGGAACTGAAAAACGTGAATATTAATATATTTGGTATACAAGGTCATAGAAAAGGAAGCTGGGTAGTTGCCATCGTACGGAGTTACAATATTCAGGAAGTATAACATTAAAAAGGTATAGGGCTGATACTTAACGAAGACATCCTCAACAGCTTCCGAATTCCATATAGACTGAACATGGTTACACTGAACTGACAGCGTTTTAACTTAGGTATAATACTATTAATGTATCCCCGAAATATAGATGAAGAAAGTTCAGAAATATGGCAATTTTATGAACATTTAGAACACGCTGCATTAGGAATTTCAATGTAAAGGATTGTTAAGAAAGAATTGGGGAATAAATATGGACAGTGACAACTAAATAAACCTAGATAAACACTGGCAGAGATGACCTGTGAAGTGAGATGCATTGTCGTGTCCTCCTTTAAAGTGTCGTCCCTGGAGTGAAGAGAGTCAACACCCACATTATAATATTTTTTTTTCCTTATCAATATCTTGGAGAATCCACCAGCTTCCGTCCAACACACTCCATCAGCCCGTGGACACCTTCCTATCACTCTCTCACTGTCGTACTATGCCCCCTCTCATACTTCCCCAACGCAACATACTCAACAACTCTTGCTTCTAAAAATTAATAAAGATTAATTTATTAAAAGAAAAGTATATGAGACGTGTATGCGAAGAAAATGTGTGTCGTGTCTTATAACATAAATGTCTGTGTCAGCCCTCAAAGTTCAGGATCATAGTGTACACATCATGGCAAGGATCACACGACATCACAAGACACATCACAAGGGACCTCACCGAAGTCGTGTCCTTCTCTCCAGACATGTCCTCCTCCAGGAACTCTGATGACCATGAGATCTGAATCTCATGTAAATATATAATCCGTGGAAAATACTAGTATTGTTCCTAACACAACTGTTCCTAATAGTTTATAGAAACTCCGGCTTCATAATTCCGGCACGGTGAAACAAACCTGGAACACTGTCCTATGAACAAGACTTTTTGTCTCTTGATAAATGTTCACTAGTTCTCACTATTAAACAGTTATTGTCTATACTCCAATAGAGTCCTTTATTTTTGTTCTAGTCATAAGTGAACTGAATATCCATCACTACTGGTGTGTTAAAACTGGTATGACCTAAACTCATTCGGTATTTATCCTGTAGGATACATATACCATTTAGCTCCACTGAGCAATGTTGATCTAGCATAAGCTCTGTTGTAAAGTTGCTGGCCAATCTTCCTGCGCCAAACTTTATCCGGGATCGGATTTTTCCTGGGTTCCGTGTTCTTCATTCCAACCAGAGGAAACCTGTAACATAAATCATATAACCGGTGATAGCTTCCCCGTCACTGATCTCTATTAGATGATCGTGGGCCATCGGCCTCGCTCAGAAAATATAATGTACCTATCAGGGACAGATGAACTGACCACATAGGTTATCATCAGGCCAAGACAAGAAAAAAAAATCAACAAACAGAATGCGGAACCCCGCCCACCAGGGACACTACGGGAATATCCCAATTATCCCTCATTACTTAATTCTCAACTAGTAAAGCTTATCCACACTTCACTAATCCACTTTCAACTAACAGAGCCAAGTATCACTTCCCTACTCTAGCTAGTTTTCCACTAACAGTGCTAATCATCACACTTTAGTTTTAACAAGGCTACAGCCTATATTAATTAGAACTAATTATAATAGGTTCTACCTTAGGCAACACTGCAGTTAGATCAAATTACATCCACTCTTGCCATGACAGGCACGTGTAAAATTAAATCACTAATTCGCACACGGTAGACGTTTTCCCATCAGAACCACAGTGCCGAAGCACGTCTTCTACAATCCAAGGTTTGCGTTTAACTCCCCATCTCCAATCATGGTTTTTGGCCAAACCTCTAAAATTGGTCACGTGACATGGTTGCTGTCCTGCAGGTGTTATTTGGGCAATCATCCATTGTCAAGAATCGATTTTCCCTTGCCTAGTCACTGTCAAAGTTGTCATCACTTGTTTTGACTCCCCCAACAAACTAACGAGTTACTGTATGATCCCAACAACAGTTTTCCCCAACAAGCTGCCAATCTTCTTGATGTTCCGGAAACTATAAATTGACAGATGTACTGTTATCTTCCGTGCTGAGTACTTCCGTTTTCCCTCTGACTTGTTTATAATCTGTCAAAGCGATGTATGATTCAGCGCACTCACTTCCCCTATACATCTGCAACTGTTAATTTTGCCCGACATGTGATGGCCGACATCCGATTGCCACCATGATCCCACGGGTTCCATCTGTATTCAAATGTTGACAACTGTCAAAGCGATGCCGGGACCCGTCTCCCTCACCACTGAGTGTTCCCGATCCGTCGACCAGATGTAAACACGTGCAGTTACATTTCCTGGATTAGTTGAAACAACCTTTGGCCTCGAACATCCGCTAATTCAGATCGCCCTTTATTCTCATCACTGGTTAAATCATGTTGGACCATTATGTGACATGCATTAGGAGAGCTGCCAACTTAACTATCCAATGTAACAGTTTCTCTCTCGGCACCAACATAACACCAACTGTAACATTGTCTCAGCCGTTGAAGTGTGTGATCTGCTCTTCTAACTAGACTTATGTAACACTAAAAACACATTCTACAACAAGACCTATCGATAAACACCTTCTCAAGAAATGTCACCTTTATTAAGCAATATTCACCAATGTTTAAAACTGTCCATATTTAATACAACACTAAGCACTCTGGCCCATAAGAAAACAAACGACCGAACTGATTTCTCTGTGCTACCTACTAAATTGTCAGCAACTTCCCCTAACTCACAACTGCATGCATCTGAACTTATTTGTCTGTTCAACCTACTAAATTGTCAGCAACTTCCTCTAACTCACAACTGCATGCATCTGAACTGATTTCTCTGTGCTACCTACTAAATTGCCACCAACTTCCCCTAACTCACAACTGCATGCATCTGAACTGATTTCTCTGTGCTACCTACTAAATTGTCAGCAACTTCCCCTAACTCACAACTGCATGCATCTGAACTTATTTCTCTGTGCTACCTACTAAATTGTCAGCAATTTCCCCTAATTCAAAACTGCATGCATCTGAACTGATTTCTCTGTGCTACCTACTAAATTGTCAGCAATTTCCCCTAACTCACAACTGCATGCATCTGAACTGATTTCTGCTGGTTTAATTTAGATGAGAACTTCCAGCTAAGTAGCTAAACTTCATATTCCCTCTGAAAACTATTGTCTCGAAATAAGAACTCTATAAGTTTTAGTCTAAGAATTGAATCTAAATGTTGTTTCCAAACACTTTCTCCGAATTTCGAAAAAACTGTTTTTCCTCCTTAAAACTTACCCGCTTCTCATTTCCAAGTCAATTGCTAATCTCAATGAATTTATGAATGCGTGAATCCATGAGTCAATCCATCAATAAATGCATCCCTGAGTGAATGACTGAATCTATCAATGCCAGAATAATAAATCTCTGAGTGAATCTATGATTGACTCAGAGAATGCCCCCTTGCAAGATTGAATTTCAGTCAAGGAATAATCTCCTCTTCCGAACCGACGCAGACTGAATTCTAAGTCAAAGAATATAATCTCACCCCCTCTGATTGATTGATTAATCAGCCCTGGATAAAAACATGTTATTTCTGATTTTACATAAATGAGGCATGCTACATCCAAATATCACATTTTTGAGATGCAGGCATTTGTGTACTTAATTAATATTATACATTATTATCTGTATTAGGCTCTGCAAAACAAAAATTGCTATCTAGTCCCTTAAAATTGACACTGCTGGAATACTTATAGAGAGCCCAAGAAAAACTATGATACTGTTATTTCTGTGTTGTCAATATTAAAGTAATTACTGAAAAAAAAAAAAAATCCCAAAAATGGAAATATCCAAATTTAGATTCTGCTAGATGACCTGTTCCACACGAAAACGGCATATCTTTTTCCAACTTTCAGTCAGATTTCGGATTCACTGCTAGAAGATTAGACAACAGCGGCACGTGGAACCACAAGTAATATCGCTGGTGATTTCGAAGATGGTTTTCCAGCTGCTCAATGCTTCGACCAGCGTGAACTGGATGATCTAATCCGAGATCTACATCGCTCCAAGGAATCTTCAGAACGTTTTGCTTCAAAACTGAAAGGAAACACATTTTCTGACTTCTGAAACAAAGGTTACATTTTATCGCAGCAGAGAGCAAGGTTTTCTTCTCTTCTTTTGTAAAGAAAATAACCTTGTGTATTGTAATAATGTAGGAGGTCTTGTAAACGAAATGGGTGTAGGTTATATAATCATATGGGTGGCGACTTTCGTTGACATCTCTAAACAAAATTTGAAAAGTGTTCTCTTATAAAACGGTAACAAATGTGGCTCAATTCCAAGTGCTCATTCTACTACAATTAAGGAAGTGTATGCAATAATAAGCACAGTTCTAGAAATATTGAAGTTTTTAGAACATTTCCATCACATGCCACCGAAACTCAGGAAACCGACTTGGTTGCCATCGAAGTATTAGAACCAGACATAATGAAAGAAGAAATTGGAGAAGCCGCCAGATTAGCCTCATTGAATAAACCACCGAAACAAGACGAAATACCAAATGAACTGATTAAAGCAGCAAGATATGTAGTAACAGCATGTCTACATAAGCTATTTAACCATGTTTGGGTAGAACAATAGACACCACGAAACTGAGGAAACGCCATAATTATTCCAATTTGGAAAAACAAAGGCAGTAAAAGAGACTGCACACAAAACAGAGGCATCTCCCTTTTGAGTCATACTGGAAAAATATTTTGTAACATTCTTGATAAATGATTACGATTTTAGTTTAGTCGTTTAGTTTATGATTAAGAACCACAATAGAATCCCAGATAAGCGAAATACAACTTGGTGTCACGAGGCTCTCGTGGGTGTGTCTGCAAGGCAATGTAATCAATGTATAGGTGTAGGGAACTCATCTCACATCTCATCTCATCATGTTCCTCTTGTACCTTGCGGTGTCGAGGTGAAGTATAAACTTCTTGAGAGTGCCCGATTATGGGCTTCATATATCGACATTGCCATGGACTCTGCTATTCCCTCCGTCCAACGTTTACGTGGTCGGCCTCTTCCTCTGTTTCCATCTGGTCTGTACATCATTGCTTGTTGTGGTACGCTTTTGGCTGGTAACCTACTTGCATAGCCAAACCATTTGACTTGCTGCTTTCTAATAAAATCTAGTGCTGCTTTAACCCCCACTTTAGTCCTGATTTCTTCATTTCTGATCGTATCTCTTCTTGATACGTTGAGTATTCTTCTCAGGAACCTCATTTCTGTTGTTGTGATTTTTCTTTTCTCTTTTTCTGTCATTGTCCAGGTTTGGCATTGGTAGCATAGAGTTGGTAGGAAGACTGTGTTGTAAAGTGCTTTCTTAGTAGTTATTGATACATGTTTGTTCTTTAGTATTGGTGCCAATCTTGGCGACTTAGTTAGGAAATCCTCGAAAAGAAGCATTTTGTGTGGTGACTATAGATTTAAAAAATGCTAGTAATAACGATTTAATACATTTTCTGGTGTTTAATATAATCATCATCATCATCATCATCATCATCAAGTGCCATGCCTACTGCGTTGGCGTTCATGACTCTCCACAGATCTCGGTCTTTGGTTTTCTGGATCAACTCTGCCGTTGATATTCCTCCATGCTACCGTCGCAATCAGTCCGACATCATTTCTCGTGGCCTGCCTCTGCCTCTCTTCCCCTCAATCTTTCCAGTTGTCACGATGTTCGCCAACGCCTTTCTTCTCATCACATGATCAAAAAAAGCTGTTTGTTTCTTTCTTATTGTTGTATATAATGTTCTAGTTTCATCAGCCTCTTTCAGGCATTCGTTGTTAGTTACTTTGGAAGTCCAAGGAATTCGCAACATTCGTCTAAGGAACCACATCTCTGTTGCTTCCAATCTCTTCCTAATTTGTTCATTTACATTCCAAGATTCACAGCCATACAGCAAAACAGATTCTATATAGCACTTCAGCACTCTCTTTCTTACATTCAATGATAGTGACTTATCGCATAAGGTATTCTTCATTTTCTGAAATGCAGCCTTTGCTTGTCCTTAGTTTTTGTTGTGTATCTTCCATCCGATGTTATAAATGTCTCTAGATATTTAAAACTATCCACTTGTTGAAGAATTTTCCAATCTATCTCTATTTCACATTTGGGTGTCACCGGTTTCTTTGTAATCACCATTGTTACAGTTTTTTTGGTATTCAAGGAGAGTCCTTTCTTTGCACTCTCTGTTACTACAATGTCCAACAATAGTTGTAGATCTGTTGCATTATTCGCTATCAATACTGTGCCATCTGCATCCACCCATCCATCATGTGCCATGCCTATAAGTGTGTGCGGTCATGTTCTGCCAGCTCACTTGATCACCAGAGTCGTGGATCAGCTCCGTGTTCCTGTCTCGAGCATGCCACGTTCCCAAGCCATCCAGGTATTTACTTCCCGGTCTTCCCCTGGGTCTCTTCTCTTCGATCCTGCCAGTCGTCACCAAATTCTCCAAGTTGAAGTGCAGCCAACAGATAGTTGTAAGTTAAGGTTTCCAGCTTCACGGCGGTAGGCAGAGAATCTCTTTTTATTTCTGGGAGACAATGTTACTGTCATCGACCAGTATGGTCACTGCTAGGAAGGAAAGCAAGGGCAAACTACCTTCTTTACAGATGCCAAAAATATCATATACTGCAGTCATCTGCATGACGTATATTATTTATATTATAACCTCCGAATATTATTCCTGGCTTTTCTCTGATGTCTCTCATTATTACTTCGCTATAGAGGGATAAGAGATCCGGTGACAAAACACACCCCTGTCTTACTCCCAACATTCTGCGTTCATAATTTCCTTCTTTATTTCCCATTTTAATTGTTTATATAAAGGTAATAATTGCAAATTTAAAATGTAGTTGCATATCCTTTACAGGACGTCGCAGTCGACACCAGCATATTTTGTTGTTGTGATCTCTTGGCATGTTTACGTTCAGTGGTTTGCCATTGATTTCTGAACGACCAGCACTCATACCATTTCGTGAAAACATTTCGTGTGTGTCAAATCGCCAGCGGCTGTGTTTCGAACGCTGGTATGCGTGATTTCGAACTGCGTCCGTAACACCTTTGCCACGGAGCGCACAAATGCACAGTAATTACGTAAAAATGAAGGCAGATTACAGACAAAATACCGCTAATGGCATCTAACTCTAATCATAACAATTGCCCAACTAATAAGAAGGTAATTCTTAGCTATTTCAAAGACTAGAATTGATAGGAAAAAATCTGATTACATGTTTGGAATTAGCAACACAAAATTGCTAAAGAGAGCTTCAAAATTTAGGGCACCAATATGTGTGTGAATCAGTGTTGTGTCGTTATCGTGTTAAGCTAAAGGGTAATTAAAATCAATAACTAAGCCAGTGCTAAATGTCCGGTCTTGTCTAGCCTGGTTGGAACTGGAAAAACAAATTATATCCAATAAGTAAAAGAAAAATAAAATAACAATCAGGTTGTATGTCAAGAATCTCAGAGTCAAGGACCCTGTCGCAATCACGGAAAAAATAAACAAACCATGGAGTTATTATGCTAAAATGTTACGGAAAGGTTCTCAGAATATCGTGAACTAAGAAGAAGAAAAGATCTGAACATCGAAGATATCTTTCCTCATAATCAGCATCCTGTCTCTGAAACTGAAATACGTTGAGCCTATTAAATGTCTCATTGACTTGGACAGAACAATGGTACAGATCCTGGGAGAAGAAGACGCGGCAGACAACCACGAAGATGGATACAGGACATCGCAGACACCTTTGACATGGGGGTGTATGAGGCATGGTACGAGATCAAACACCTTTGACATGTGGGTGTATGAGGCATGGTACGAGATCAAACACCTTTGACATGGGGGTGTATGTGTCATGGTAAGAGATCGAACACCTTTGACATGGGGGGGGGGGTGTATTAGGCATGGTACTAGATCGAACACCTTTGACATGGGGGTGTATGAGGCATGGTACGAGATCAAACACCTTTGACATGGGGGTGTATGAGGGATGGTACGAGATAGAACACCTGTGACATGGGGGTGTATGAGGCATGATACGAGATCGACTACCCTTGACGTAGGGTGTATAGGCAAGGTAGAAATCGAGATTCTGTTCGTCGTACCGTGAAGAGGGCTATGCCATGGACCCGCCACATGAGGATGATGATTGGTCAAGCAGCTGCAAACATTTAATAGAGGTTATTTATAATTTTGCTGTTGTGGGTGTTAGCTCGCTTAGAATTCAAGCGTAGTCCATACACATGCCGCTACTGGGGAGAGCATCGCTCTGATTTTTACGTGTGGATTAGATTTCTCAATTATCAGTGTCCCGTGCCATCAGGCTAGTCCATTCTGACTTCTGAGGTACTTGTAATTTACTTGTCCAATTCAAAAACGAAAAGTCAACATTTTACGAGGGTAAGTTAATAAGTATGTCACAAATGGTTTTAGAGAAATAAATAAATATGTTAACAACTTGAAACCAGTTTATTTGTATACATACATTGTCCCTCTATTTCTCAACAAAATATCCACCAACATTTATGCACTTATCCTATCGTTTTATCAGTTCTCCCAAACCGACTGCATAGAACTGCGTGCCCAGTTTTCATTTACCCGCCACCCCACAGAACTGTGTGACTTACTTATTGACTCGCCCTCGTACGTTTTCTACCCAGCTATGCACCGCTTTACTGAAAATCGCTAGGGGCTAAGTCCACTGAAAACTCACCTTGGCGGGAGACATTTCGAAGTTAAATGTGAAGTGAAAACGTGGTTTAGAAAACAGAGCACGCAGTTCTATGCAGCCGGTTTAGGAGGACTGATAAAACAATGGGGTAAGTGCACCAATGTTGGTGGAAATTATGTTGAGAAATAAAGGGACAATGTTTGTATACAAATAAACTGGTTTCAAGTTATTATCATATTCAGTTATTTTTTTACAGCCATTTGTGACTTATTTATTAACTTACCCTTGTAGTCCATCTGACCGGTGTGGGGGTTGAACCCGCGACCTCAGCATCAGCACAATGGAAGTGTAAGAGTGATATCTCTTATCCATTAGGTCATGTTGACCGCCCCAGGCTGAGTTATAATTAGGTTGCAGATCTGCAGGCACTGCATGACTATTCGTTTATACTGATTTTTATAAATCTGCAAGCACTGCATGACTATTGGTGTATACTGATTTTTATAGATCTGCAAGCACTGCATAACTATTGGTTTATACTGATTTTATTGATCTGCAGGCACTGAATGACTACTGGTTTATACTGAATTTATAGATATACAGGCACTGAGTAACCATTGTGTGATATGCTTGGTTGTGAGATATTCAAGCTTGTGGTTTAATCTTGAGTTGTGTGAATGTAACGGAAATTAACTAACCCTACAGCATAACTTTCAATTATCAATATCAGCATGGCTAAGAAATAGTTAAATACCAATGTCCGATAACACGAATCAGCGTAACAATAATCAAATAAATTATTAACATGGTTAGTTACATATGCTTTACAGGACGCCGCTGTCAACTACAATATGTTTGGCTGATGTTTTGGCAAGTTTACATTCAGTTGTTTGCCGTTACTTTCTTAAAAACCAGCACTCATATCTTTGTACGGAGACCACCTTAAGGCAACCTGCTTCCATATGGCAGCTGTGTTTTGAACGCGGTATGCAGAATTACGAATTACATTCGTAACCGCATCGCCACAGAGCGGGCTATTAATATAGAGCCTTCATAATTAGATTCATTCAAACCATGCCTTCTGGCATGTATACTTGAAATGGGCACTCTTCCGACAGACGGGTCTAAATAGTTCCGCAGTGAATAATTTTATATAACTAACACTAACCCTAACCCTAAACCCTAAGTTATTCACTGCGGAACTATTTAGACCCGTCTGTCGGAAGAGTGCCAAAACCTCTATCATCCATGTAACTGAAGGGTGTGCATCTATGGCGAAAATTGTAATCTCTATTGTAGCGGTAGGCTTTGTATATAATGGTGAAACTTCGATCTCGCATGTAACACTAGGCTGTGTATCTAATGGTGAAACTTCGATCTCGCATGTAACACTAGGCTGTGTATCTAATGGTGAAACTTCGATCTCGCATGTAACACTAGGCTGTGTATCTAATGGCGAAACTTCGATCTCGCATGTAACACTAGGCTGTGTATCTAATGGCGAAACTTCGATCTCGCATGTAGCACTAGGCTGTGTATCTAATGGTGAAACTTCGATCTCGCATGTAACACTAGGCTGTGTATCTAATGGTGAAACTTCGATCTCGCATGTAACACTAGGCTGTGTATCTAATGGCGAAACTTCGATCTCGCATGTAGCACTAAACTGTGTATCTAATGGTGAAACTTCGATCTCGCATGTAACACTAGGCTGTGTATCTAATGGCGAAACTTCGATCTCGCATGTAGCACTAGGCTGTGTATCTAATGGCGAAACTTCGATCTCGCATGTAGCACTAGGCTGTGTATCTAATGGTGAAACTTCGATCTCGCATGTAACACTAGGCTGTGTATCTAATGGCGAAACTTCGATCTCGCATGTAACACTAGGCTGTGTATCTAATGGCGAAACTTCGATCTCGCATGTAGCACTAGGCTGTGTATCTAATGGCGAAACTTCGATCTCGCATGTAACACTAGGCTGTGTATCTAATGGCGAAACTTCGATCTCGCATGTAGCACTAGGCTGTGTATCTAATGGCGAAACTTCGATCTCGCATGTAACACTAGGCTGTGTATCTAATGGCGAAACTTCGATCTCGCATGTAGCACTAGGCTGTGTATCCAATGGCGAAACTTCGATCTCGCATGTAACACTAGGCTGTGTATCTAATGGCGAAACTTCGATCTCGCATGTAGCACTAGGCTGTGTATCTAATGGCGAAACTTCGATCTCGCATGTAGCACTTGGCTGTGTATCTAATGGCGAAACTTCGATCTCGCATGTAGCACTAGGCTGTGTATCTAATGGCGAAACTTCGATCTCGCATGTAACACTAGGCTGTGTATCTAATGGCGAAACTTCGATCTCGCATGTAGCACTAGGCTGTGTATCTAATGGAGAAACTTCGATCTCGCATGTAGCACTAGGCTGTGTATCTAATGGAGAAACTTCGATCTCGCATGTAACACTAGGCTGTGTATCTAATGGCGAAACTTCGAACTCGCATGTAGCACTAGGCTGTGTATCTAATGGCGAAACTTCGATCTCGCATGTAACACTAGGCTGTGTATCTAATGGCGAAACTTCGATCTCGCATGTAGCACTAGGCTGTGTATCTAATGGCGAAACTTCGATCTCGCATGTAACACTAGGCTGTGTATCTAATGGCGAAACTTCGATCTCGCATGTAGCACTAGGCTGTGTATCTAATGGCGAAACTTCGATCTCGCATGTAGCACTAGGCTGTGTATCTAATGGCGAAACTTCGATCTCGCATGTAGCACTAGGCTGTGTATCTAATGGCGAAACTTCGATCTCGCATGTAACACTAGGCTGTGTATCTAATGGCGAAACTTCGATCTCGCATGTAGCACTAGGCTGTGTATCTAATGGCGAAACTTCGATCTCGCATGTAGCACTAGGCTGTGTATCTAATGGCGAAACTTCGATCTCGCATGTAACACTAGGCTGTGTATCTAATGGCGAAACTTCGATCTCGCATGTGGCACTAGGCTGTGTATCTAATGGCGAAACTTCGATCTCGCATGTAGCACTAGGCTGTGTATCTAATGGCGAAACTTCGATCTCGCATGTAACACTAGGCTGTGTATCTAATGGTGAAACTTCGATCTCGCATGTAGCACTAGGCTGTGTATCTAATGGCGAAACTTCTATCTCGCATGTAACACTAGGCTGTGTATCTAATGGCGAAACTTCGATCTCGCATGTAGCACTAGGCTGTGTATCTAATGGCGAAACTTCGATCTCGCATGTAGCACTAGGCTGTGTATCTAATGGCGAAACTTCGATCTCGCATGTAACACTAGGCTGTGTATCTAATGGCGAAACTTCGATCTCGCATGTAGCACTAGGCTGTGTATCTAATGGCGAAACTTCGATCTCGCATGTAACACTAGGCTGTGTATCTAATGGTGAAACTTCGATCTCGCATGTAACACTAGGCTGTGTATCTAATGGCGAAAATTTCGAGCCCTGATGTAGCGGTAGGCTTTGTATAAAATGGCGAAAACTTTGAACTCCGATGTAAAGGTAGACTGTGTAGGTAATGGCGAAAACTTCTCTGATGTAACACTAGGCTGTGTAGGTAATGGTAACCAAATCATTGCCTGTCTCCGGTGTATCAGGAGATGGTGTTTAAATCATCACAAGCTGGAAGCTGCGGTCGCGAAATCACTAGCACGCCAGACTGCCGATTCTGAGGTTTTGATGTCAAATCACCATCTGTGGAGACTTGTGAAACATTTACCTGGAATCTGTGGCGAAGGGATATCGGACGCAATTCGCAATTCCGCATACCACGTTCCAAACACAATTGCGGGTGATTTGGCAGCAGACCGCCTTGCATTGGTTTAATAAAATGGTATGAGTGTCGGTCGTTCAGAAAGCAATGGCAAACTACTGAACGTAAACTTGCTAACAAATCACAAACAGCAAAATGCTGGGTTTGACTGCGATGTCCTGTAAAGGATATTAACGTGCACCTATACTTGCAGGTGGACCCAGTCTAACATCGGTACGATGAAATATTCTGGGAAGTAACGGCGACAGGCGATGTACTGACCACGTGACCCAACGAGTGCCGATTGGTTTATAGAAAGATAAGGTTAGCACCATAAACCTGCAGCTCTTCAAGGCGTGGACAAGACCCCGTGATTCCTTTCAGGCAGGCCATTCTCAAGTGTCCTTTGTTGATATTGGTCAATGTTGCCACTGTTAGCACAGTGGAGAATCTCCGTAGGAAAGTGGGAACGCCGCTGTCTCGTGCTTTGAATGTTGTGGGTTCTATTACTGCCAACGTTGTTCGATTCAGGGATGCAGTTTTCCCGGAGACTACTGGGGGTTGTAGCTGGAGGTACGGAGTGCTTTGTGCGACTTTTCCTGCAGGCCGCCCTGAGGAAAGAGACCGAACCATGTGGGATTACCCGATGAGATTAAGTTGATCGTCGGGCATGTTACGTCCTTATGTTACAGTGTTGACTGTGGTCTTGGTGCTCTTTATGGGTGGATGGATACATGTTTGTTCTGTAGTAATAGTGGTGATATATCCAATTTGATCTTGTGTGCCTTGTAAGATACGAGTTCGATCTCGATATTGATGACACCGCCTAATAAAATCAAACTTCACATCCCTTTGGTTTGCCTTAACCATTGACTGTCAATATACATCTTTGTTAATTTATCTGATGGTGTAATTGCCATGACGTCTGTTTGTTTTTTCTACATTGACTTTTATGTGAATAACCGTGCAATTGATTATATAACGAATTGTTAGTTTATACTTTCCAATATCATGTGTGAACATGTTGAATTATAGATTTGGCTTTACAGTATGTACTGCTGGTTTGAATTAAAATGTCACGTTAATATCTCAAACCAACGATGCAGCAACAAGAGTTTAATGCATGTAACCACTGACAGCATGACTGCTAACGTCACAGTCAGTCGACCAGGGCTGGCCGTTGTATCGAAGTATTTGCATAACCGTTGAAGCAGAAATGTGTGTGTGTTTTTTTTTTTAAATTGGTCTACGCCTGGCTCTGTTAATTCTGTCAGTAAATACACATCATGAATTGTACCCTTGCTTCCCACAAAATTACACCGTTCTTTATCTATTTAGTCTGTGGCTGTGGATAAGGGGTAGCGAACGCGCTTCACAATCCCGCATACTGGGTTCTAATTCAACTGAAGTAGATTTCGAAGCAGACCGCATTGTGTTGATTTTTAATAATGGTATGAGCGTCGGTCATTAGGAAATTAGTGGCAAACTACTGAACATACAATTGCTTAGAACATTACTCACAGCCTGTTGATGCCATTGATTGCGAAGTCCTGTAATGGACATGCAACTAGCTTGACTTGGCCTAACTATAGTGTATTGTCTTCCTGACTCTTGTCATGCCAGCATGTGACTTGACACACTACATATTGTCTTCCTGACTCTTGTCATGCCAGCATGTGACTTGACACACTACATATTGTCTTCCTGACTCTTGTCATGCCAGCATGTGACTTGACACACTACACATTGTCTTCCTGACTCTTGTCATGCCAGCATGTGACTTGACACACTACATATTGTCTTCCTGACTCTTGTCATGCCAGCATGTGACTTGACACACTACATATTGTCTTCCTGACTCTTGTCATGCCAGCATGTGACTTGACACACTACATATTGTCTTCCAGACTCTGGTCATGCCAGCATGTGACTTGACACACTTTACATTTTGCTATAAACGTGGATTTGTGTAACTATAATGTGTCTCCAATGTTTTCGATTGTGTTTTGTTAATTCTATATGTTCATATTACATTGGTTATTTCACTTGTGATGGTTATGCATCTAGATCGAGGATCAAGATTTTCTTTGGTAATGGGAATTCTAAACCTTCTTTATCACAACTTGTGATACTTCTTACTTTCCCCTTCTGTCTTCTTTCGCCATTGATCCCCCATTAAGACACAGACCCTGAACCAAATCGCTGCAAGCCGCTCTATCCCTAGCTATCCAATGCAACTCTGTCCATGTAATCCTTCGTTACTGATTTCTGTCTCTATATCTCTTCTTGGCTGGTTTTTATGTATTCTTCTTTTTCGTCTGCCCAGACGAAGGCCGTTTTACACTGAAGCACATTAAAAACGCACCACTATTATATATATACTGATATCGAGAAGCTGGAAAACAAAGGGTGAAAATGAATTTTCCCCCGTGATAGTCAGGAGGAAAGAGCGAATTGCAGCTAGAATGGAAAATGCCTGATTCAACCAGTGGGTTTGTGTACAGACTGTATGAGAACAATGACAGTTACACATGCAACACGATTTCCAACAGCTATGACCCTGAAAATGTGTACGCGTTGTGGCAGTATTCTCGCTACAATAAGGTTGCTGAGACAAAAACCCAGTGCATGTGCTTTAAATGCCAGGACTATCTCAAAACGACTGCCAATGAGCAATTACTATGTTGGAGACCGGTATGAGCTCATGGGCCATTGCCAGAAGGATGAAGTGCTGCCAGAGATCTAATGTGCGTCTCAAGGAACATCACAGAACTACTAACAGTGCCCGGGATAGACTTCGGAGTGGCTAACCACGAGTTACTACCCCTGCACAATATCGTCATATTTTGCTGAGCCACGTAAGAAATCGTTTTCTCCCAGCAAATCAAACAGCAATGGTGGGTAGACGTGGGCATGTCTCTCAAACGACAGTCATACTATGACTCAGAGATACAGGCCTTACCGCAAGACCACCTTATGTTGGGCCAAACTTGACTCATAGACATCGTCAGCATGACCTGCATCGGGCAGAGCAACTAGACTGCGGTGGAATGCTGTCCTATTCACAGACGAGAGCAGCGTCAACCTATCCTTTGCTGATGGACGTATACAGATGTGGCAAAGATGTGGTGAACGCTTTGCAGATTGCTGTGTTCGTCAGCGCAACCGATTTGGGGGTGACAGTATTCACATTTGGGGAGGATTCAGTTTTCGCCATCGCTTGCCTCTTCACGTCTTCCGTGTAAATGTTAATGCTGTTACATATCGCGATGAGATTCTGGATGCATTGCTTGCTCCTGTATTCACAAATTATCCAGATGTGCAGCTTCTCTAGCGAGATCACGCACAGGCACACACGCATGCATTACGCAGCAATACCTACAGCAGCAGAAGATTGTGACAATTGACTGGCCTGCCCTGTCACCAGACATGTCCCCTATAGAACATCTGTGGGACGAGCTGGGACGCAGAGTCTACAGGCAAGGTTCTACAGCTAATCTGCACCATCTTGAAGCTGCTCATACATGTGAATGGGACAAGATTCTTCGGAATTTCCTTCAGAGACGTGGCGTTCCATGCGGAGCCGCTGCCAAACTTGTTTGCAAGCACACGGTGGACATACCTGATGCCGAGGATAGTGTGCGTGAATTGAATTTTTTAAAATTTATTGTTTACAGTTTTTCTACCTTGCCTGCACAGAATGCAATGAATTTCATAACAATCAAATGTACAAATTAATGACCAGCATGGATTCATAGGAAAACGAATAACGATTCTAATTGTAAATTTGTGAACACTTATAATTACATCTGACACTTCGTTCCTGGATTATACAGGTTTTGCCATTTTAATGTGTTTCAGTAAATATTTTAATGAGTTTCAGTAAATATTTTAATGTGTTTCAGTAAATATTTTAATGTGTTTCAGTAAATATTTTAATGTGTTTCAGTAAATATTTTAATGTGTTTCAGTAAATATTTTAATGTGTTTCAGTAAATATTTTAATGTGTTTCAGTAAATATTTTAATGTGTTTCAGTAAATATTTTAATGTGTTTCAGTAAATATTTCCTCCTCACTCGCTCGCTTTGAACTCAAGCGTAGTCCATAGACGCATCTTCTTGTAATTCTGGACTGAATTTTGCGTGTGGATTAGCTTTCCTTATTAACAGTGTCCCTCGCCACCAGACGAACCCACTTCGAGGTCAGAGAGAGGTACTACTGGATGCATATGGGATATTTAAGAACAAACGTTCCATTCCAAGCTGACCCCTTTCAGTATATTTATACAATTTTTGGATTTCAAACTCATTGGGAATGCCAATGAGTTGGAAGGTCTTTCATACACTCTTCTGATCATGTATATAGTGATCATGTTCTTCTTAACCATTGCGATTATGCCTTGTGTGTTTTGTGTGGGGAAAAAACAAAAACAAACATGTAATTGACACTGTCCAGGCCCTGTGGCGTGTGGGGTATTTGGAGCTAGTCCCTTAACTTGTATAGACCAACAAACATTCACGGCAGTCGCCTTAGTTCCCAAAACAATTTCTGGTACACGTAATAGTCTGGCTCGACCTGGGAGGCCAGGATCGTTAAACAAAACAGAACCACCAGACCGGTAGGTAATGTTTCTAGCTACTGGGCTACCGCGGCTCACGGTGAAGAGCGTGTAGTCAGCACACAACCTCTTACCACCAGATCTCTGAACCCATGCCCATTGTGCTGGTAAACCAAGAGATCAGCGTCTATGCCACCACGGCTCTCTGCACACGTTCACGATAATGTCAGTGTTATATTAGACGTGGTGGTATATAGCTAGCTCACTCGCATGCGTACGTCGGTCCGGAGTTTAATCAACAATGGCGTAGTTGATTTTTTTACAATAACGTAGTGAGGTTCAACTTGTCTCATGCCATCAGTGGTAGCCATCTCTGTCAGTAAAGGTCATTTGTATAATACCTCAGCCTGGTATAGACATAATCTATGATTAGGCCAATATATTTATAAGAAGCAATTACATAATCAAGTGGGAATCAGAGCATCCAATGTCATCGGAAGGATGATGTATGTTACAAATTTAATCGAAAGCAATACGTTACAATCTTCATGCTCCGCATAGAACACAACAAGATGAATACCACTTGTGTAATAGGCTAAAAATGTAGATACTAATGAATGTAACTGTGGTACTGGAAAAATCCCATCTAAACATTTATTACAGTTCTGTCCAACATATGCAGAACAGAGAAAAGGTTTTTGGCCTGGACCCACTTCACTCGATGACAAACTCTATGGAGATGTCAGCAAGCTAAAGCTGACTACTGCTTTCTTTGTATTTATTCATATATACGCCAAATATAAACAGAGAAGATGAAAATACCGAAACAGTAACCACTTCATTAACAATATGAGTTAAACAGCATATCCTCATGTGCCTTCTGGCATGTCAACAGTGTAGGGTTTGTTTGATTGCTACACTTCAACGCTGTTTTCTATTAGTAACTGATTTAGACAGCGAGTAGACATAGTATACGTAGCGTAGCCACCGTGTGATTAGTGAAGAGATGCCAGCTGCATCTATTCAATTTGGCTGTTGAGTTGACGCACGTGAATCGATGATCTAGCTATGCCCTCGGACAAATTACTTGCCCAAAGTCTCGTGACATTTGTGTAGAGTGCTTAAGTCACGTCAGTAACCTCGTCGAAATTCAAGGATTCCAACGATTTCTCCACCTGATAACTAATGGAATCATTCTGAAACGTAATGTCACATTTGTGTTGCTACAGTATAGAACATTATAATAGACCACACCACGCGTATGTTTACAGTGTCACCATAAAGATGTTTAATGATATTGACAGATTTTTGGAACTACTACGGTAAATTTAATCAAGAGAAGCACATAGCCCATGCGTCAATAAACAATCGGGATCAACTCTAACGTCACTGGAACTAAATTATCAGTCAGTAAAGTGAAACACTCTAGTCTTAAAAGCTGCGAAGTAACCAGTTTAGTATGCTGCATATTGAAGTGTGCGTAAATGCTGTATTTAGTTTGCTAATAAAATATAAAAATGCATTAAGGGCATGTGGTACCTGATTACTTGTAGGTGAGTGTGAATATATTACACATGCCTACATTTTACACTAGCATAATCTAGGTTGTATGTATACTTTCTACGGTTCCAAATTAATAAAAACTATGTACTATCATTTGCGATTATAAAGCAGAAAATACATAATACTGGATTTAGGGAAAACAAGACATTTTGTACGGATACGACAAAATACTAGTTAGTCCGTTTATTAGTTAGTTAGCAAGGTAGTTAGTTAGCTGGTTAGTTAATTTTAGTCAGTTGGTTAGAGAGGTAGTCGGTTAGGTATTTGGTAAGTAAGTTGGTTGGTTAGATATATGACAAAATAAACTTATTTTAAAAAGATGATAGTATAGAGATGACATTTCCAGTTACACTGAAGGTACATTTTCTGGTCATGTACCTATTTCCTGTAGAAACTGTTTTAAGAAAGGAACGCAAAGACTGTCTAGACACTAGTTGCTGAAACAGAGAGACTACATCGTGCTTCAAACACATGACTTGCTGTGTATTGAACCTGCTTGTAACATCTGTGTACTGAAATTGTTTGTAAACATTAACAAATTATAATTGACAATAACTAAAGTTCTGTGTAAACATGAAAATCAGCGATGCTACTGAAGTAGTCAAGGTTAAAGTGGCAATGAAAAAGGAAGATGGCAAGAAAAGAATGCGTGTGAACCCATGTGGAAGAATTCAGCAGCTCTTCGCCAAGGAAGATCTGTCATTACAATTAGACGAGGTAAGCATTACCATTTTTAAAAAAAAGTTAGTTGTATATCCTTTACAGGACGTAGCAGTCAATTGCAGAATTTTTTGGCTGAATGTGTTTCCTGGGCAAGTTCACGTTTATGTTCAGTAGTTTGCCTTTGCTTTCTGAACAACTGGCACTCACACCATTGAATGGAAACCAACGCAATACGCTCAAATTCGAAATCGCCCGCAGCTGTGTTTCCAGCGCGAATTATAGTATCAAGTAGTACATCATGTAATCGGAGGGCCACGGTCTGGCAGTGACCCGCACACTTTCTAACCGACCGTTGGGTAGACTCAACACCAAGGAGGGTTGTAACGCAAAGAAAACAACATCCTGACCTAGGTCGACCCATTCTATAACATGTACCAGGAGGTGTTATGGGAGGTAAAGTCGGCATGTATGATAATGACCACATCACGTATCGAGAGCTTAATTGTATGCAAAACTGTGAAGTTGGCACCATATACGCAACAAGCCTGCAAAACAAACGGTTCCTTTACCTTACTGTTTTGAAACATAATCTCCATGTATTACGTAGGTCATTAGAACAATCAAAGAATAGCAACACTTTAACCAACCATACATCGTAAGAGGCTACTAAGGAAGGTTGGCGAGAGACTGGCTACTCCATCCCGTAGAAAACGTGAGTTGTCAAATCAAACCAAGCACTACAAGTCTAATGAAAGGGGAGAAGAAATAACGCGTCCCGCGTCCATTCACGACAAAAGCATCGCTTCTCGTCATAAGTTATGAAGGAGTGGAAGTACGAGGATAAGTTAATAAGTAAATCACACACGGCTGTAGTAAAATAACTATGATAACAACTTGAAACCAGTTTATTTTTTATACATACATTGAACCTTTATTTCTCAACATAAATTACACCTACATTTATGCATTTATCCGATCGTTTTATCAGTTCTCCCAAACCGGTTGCATAGAACTTCGTGTTTTGTTTTCATTTACTTGCCATCCCACAGAACTGTGTGACTTACTTATTGACTCGCCCTCGAAACTTTTTCTATCCGGCTATGCACCGCTTTACGGGAAATCGCTAGGGGTTAAGTCCACTGAAAACTCATCTTGGCGGGAGACATTTCGCGAGTGATGCCGAAGTTAAATGTGAAGTAAAAACGTGGTTTAGAAAACAGAGCACGCAGTTCTATGCAGCTGGTTTGGTAGGACTGATAATACGATGGGATAAGTGCATCAATGTTGGTGGAAATTTGGAACAAAAGCAAAAGCAGCGGCTGCAGCAGGATATAACAATATGGATTGCAAACAATTAGGTATATTTAGCTCATGTGAAAAGAAGAGACATACTAAACACAGACACCATGTACATACCTTACAGAGAACTTCATCATAACACAGGTGAACATGAAGTGTAACTTATCCAAAATAAGAAACAATCAATAAATATATAAAATGAAATAATAAAATACAAAAATAAGTACTATGGGACGCAAAGGACGGCCGACGTTTCGATTCTAATAATCTTTGTCTCTATTGCTTCCAAGTTCTTCATAATTTATTCATTTACGTTCCAAGATTCACAGCCATACAGCAAAACATGTTCTATATAGCACTTCAGAACTCTCATGTTTACATTCTATGATATTGACTTCTCCCCCGATGGTGTTTCCACCTTGTCGTGGTGGGGGAGCTTGAGTTTCTCAATGACCCCGAGAGCTATGCCGGCGGTAGCGTAGCTACCAGCAGGGCCTCCCAAGCCGGACAGGTCAAAGGGTAGAGAACAGACAAAGAGAAACACCCTGGTCCTCCGGGTTGGGGGTTGAAGCGTGGGGTTAACATCCCCACCTTTGTAAAAACCATTTTTGTTACGACACAGATACATGAGCCTCGAATTATGACTGATTTATCTGGACAACGACCTTGGAACGTTAAAGGACTTTTGAGATTTGGAACATGGAATGTACGGACACTATATCGAGCTGGAGCGGCCGAAGAACTAACCCGGGAGCTGGTTAAATATCAAATGGATATATCAGCAATTCAAGAAATAAGGTCGCCAGGCGAGGGTACTTTAGAGTATAATGGAATGATTATAATATATGGAGGAAACACCCAAAAATAAACATGAATTAGGAACAGGATTTGTCATAAAAAAAGAGTTATGGTGGAACGTTTTAAACTTTAAAGCTGTTAATGACAGGATTAGTAAATTACGAATAAAAGGTAAATGGAAAAATATAACGATGATTAATGTACATGCACCCACTGAAGAGAAAGAAGATGATATAAAAGAAGACTTTTATAATGATCTGGAAGATATCATAGAAGAAACCCCAAACAGGACATCCTGATTGTGCTGGGAGACTTCAATGCAAAAATAGGTAGAGAGCAAACTAATAAAAAAAGTGGCCGGTATGGAAAGCCTACATGCAACTTCATTTGATAATGGATGGAGAGTCATCAACCTGGCAGAAGCCAAAGGACTGCAGATTAGCAGTACCAGACTACAAAGAAAGGATATACACAAACAAACTTGGAAATCATGTGACAAGAGAACCTATAATCAAATAGATCACATTTTAATTAACAACAGAAATGCATCAAACATACAGCAAGTCAGAAGTTATAGAGGAGCTGAGTGCCACAGTGACCACTTCCTCGTTGGAGCAAAATTTAAAATAAAACTTAAGAGAGCTTTCTGTACTAAATTACAAAGATTACACCCAACATATAACAGAGAAAAACTACAAGAAATTACAGTCAAAGAGAACTTTACAGATGAAATAAAATGTAAACTTGAAACTCTGCAAAACCCTTTGGAGGAAAGCGTTGACCAAACTTGGTTGAACATCAAGAATACAATTCAATCTACCGCAGAAGAATGTCTCGGTGTGTTAACCACGCATAGAAAGAACAGATGGTTCCATCAAAAATGTGAAAAACCAGTCATTAGGAAAAAGAATGCCAGACATTTATGGTTAAATGACATCAACAACATCCAAAAGGAAGAGCATTATAGAAATGAATGTAAAGAGGCTACAAAATTAGTCCGACAGCAGAAGCGAGAATATATGAGTAATATAATCAAAGATATGGAAACTAATCACCAGAAAAATGAATCCAGAAAGTGTTTTAAAGAACTAAAATCAATGAAACGAGGGCACCAACAAAACACATATGGTTTAAAAGACAAAAATGGGAATATGATAAATACCAATGAGGAAATGTGCAACACATGGAAAGAATATTTTGTTGAATTACTAAATTGTGAAGCTCCAAGTAACACTTTCCCACAGGAAGAGGTTCTAACATGTGAACCACAAATTGAAGAACCTACATTTGAAGAAATCCTATATGTAATCACACGACTAAAAAACAATAAGGCAACTGGGACTGATGGAATTGCTACTGAATTTATAAAGGCAGGTGACCACGCATTACATCTAAAGCTATACGAAATAATAATAGAAATTTGGAGGACAGAAGAATTACCCCATGACTGGAAAGAGTCATTATTGATACCTATCTTTAAGAAAGGAGACAAGTTCCAATGTGAAAATTATAGAGGAATATCACTACTGTCTACAAGCTATAAGATACTATCCGCAGTATTACTAAATACTCTAAAATCATATTCAGAAGGCATATTAGGTGACTACCAGGCGGGTTTTAGACAAAACAGATCAACAATAGATCAGATATTTATCTTACGACAAATAGCCGAGAAAAATTGGGAATATAAAAGAGATCTCCATAACATTTTTGTGGATTTTAAAAAGGCTTATGATAGTGTCCATAGGAATAGTCTATGGAATGCTATGCAGGAATTTGGAATACCAAGGAAGTTAATCAACATGACCAGACTATGCATGGAAGATACTTATAATATAGTAACATATAAAGGCAGGAAATCAGACCCTTTCCAAATAACATCTGGCTTGAAACAGGGTGATGCACTATCGCCGCTACTCTTCAATCTGGCTCTAGAGAAAGTTGTAAGGAAGGTAAAGGAGGAATGTGATATTGGAGGAACATCCAAGCTGCTTGGTTATGCAGATGATATAGATATTATAGGGCAAAGTGAACAAAAGACATTGGAAATATTGACTCACTTAAAGGGAAAAGCCCAACAGATGGGGCTGGTTATCAACCAAGATAAGACAGAATATATGGTAATTTCAAGAGACGGAATGGCTAAAAACTCTGGCCATATACAAATAGATAATATGACTATTAAAAGAACGGAAACATACAAATACCTGGGTACAATCTTCAACTGCTCCAACCTCATAAGGGAAGAAATACAAACTAGAATCAACTCTGGAAATAAGATATACTATGCACTACAACATCTACTAAAATCAAATGTTCTATCTTGTAACACCAAAATCAAAATATACAAAACACTGATCAGACCAATTGTGCTGCATGGCTCTGAAACCTGGAGTACAACGAAAGGAGACGAAGCCTTGTTACAAACCTTTGAGAACAAAATTTTAAGACGCATCTTTGGACCCATTAGGGATACACAAAGTGGAGAGTGGAAAAGAAGAAGTAACAAAGACATTTATGATCTGTTTAAGTCCCCGCTAATCACTGGTATCATGAAGGCTAATAGACTACAATGGCTGGGGCATATAGAAAGAATGGAAGATAATAGGGAAACAAAACTCGCTTACACTCAGGAAATAAGTGACCGTCGACCCCGAGGTAGACCAAGAAGACGGTGGAGAGATAATACATATACAGACCTACAAGCACCTGGAATCAACGACTGGCAAGAGAAGGTCCACCAGAGAGACGAATGGAGTCGGATTGTATCTGCAGCAAAGAACCTCAATGGCTCGGAACGATGAAGAAGAAGAAGACGAAGAAGAAGAAGAAGAAGAAGAAGAAGAAGAAGAAGAAGAAGAAGAAGAAGAAGAAGAAGAAGAAGAAGAAGAAGAAGAAGAAGAATGATATTGACTTATAGCATGAGATACTTTTCATTTATCACTGTGTTTTTGTTTTAAATAGGTCCGATAGCAGAAAGCCGATGTGGGTAATTGTAGTGTTAGGACCATCACATTTGGTAGGCCTGAGTGCACGAAGGAATAGATGATCAGTCTCTCCCTCCTGTAGCGAGCGACAAGAGGTGACATCAAATCTCCGTCAGGCTTCACTTATGCAGTTGCAAGCGAAACCTTCAAACCTTGCCAGCAACGCACCCGCAACTGTGCATATTAACAGACATCATTGCTGCTCTAAACAGTTGTCCTTCTTTTAGAGAAGTGCGGTATCGCTTGCATGTCAGAGTTCTTGAATCTGACATCAGTTGTCATTCTTTTAGAGAAGTGCGGTATTGCTTGCATGTCAGAGTTCTTGAATCTGACATCAGTTGTCATTCTTTTAGAGAAGTGCTGTATCGCTTGCATGTCAGAGTTCTTGAATCTGACTTTTACCAGTTGTCAATGGAATGGTTCTATAGAACCAGTTTTAACATACGGCTGCGAATCCTGGACAATTAGTACACATCCGAAAACATCCATGGAAGCCGTGGAGATGTGGTTTTATAGAAGGATGATGAAAATTAATTGGGCATACGAGATGAGCAATCAGGACATTTTAAGGGAAGCTGAGTCGCAAAGACAACTTATCACACACATCAGAAAGAGGCAGTCGTCGTTTTTCGGCCACGTTATGAGAAGACAAACACTGGAATATATTGTGACAACCGGAAAGGTTTGACCTAAACTGGCAAATTCTTCATCATTTTTGTTTTTACATTGTTATTCCATTTTCTACACAGATGTTTGAACAGGCGTGGGGGAGAGAATACAACCCTGTAATTGCATTCACGTTACCTCCTATGGACAACAATTCATTTTAAATTAGTTTCCGAAATGTGGCTGATTTTGTCATAGGATTGTTAATATGACCCTGGGATAGGCCCTAATTATAACTTCGCTTATGAGGTTGAACGGGGTAGGGGTGATGGAAATATGACTGACTTCATACTCCCATGATTGCACCTCAGACCAGTTTGATGTTTCAACAGCTAATCGTCCAGATGCTTATTGTTCGGAATACACTATTTCAATAATATAGATCAACACTTGTGGACAACACCCGTCTCTCGTGACCTTCCACAGTTTTTAATGTTTGAGCACAATCTACGTCTATGACATTAGTTTAAAGATCAACATTGTAGTCTCTACATTTCTCATAGAGGGTTATCGTATACACTATATAGTCCTGGGTACTTCAACACTGATTGAAACCTGATAGCACTTCTTGCAAGTCATTATTCTAACGTCCTTGCTTTCTTTTTCAATTAGGTTCACAAGCTGTCCAGGCAAGTCTGTGTAAAGCGATAGTTCTGTTGATGGTAGATAGTTTCAAATTTCCTTTATTACGAAAGGAAATGCCAATTATCCTCTTTCAAGATGTGGGCCAGGCAGATCGGTTCCCATCTCCACACAGTTCCATACTAGCTTCAGACCATGACTTCTCCTGGCTGGACTGTTTCAATTAGTTTGTCGTTACAGCCAAATGGTTTCCCTTTGAACTGACTGTTTTGCTGATCGAACTTCCTTTAACAAAGGTCCCCCTCTCCCCCGCCCCACTCTCTCTCTCTCTCTCTCTCTCTCTCTCTCTCTCTCTCTCTCTCTCTCTCTCTCTCTCTCTCTCTCTCACACTCTTCTCTCGTCTCTTTCTCTCTCTCCACTTTAAGTTGTAATATATAAAGCATGTATTATCACCATAATTTTCTCGACTCACTGAATATCCGTCTGTCTATATGTCTGTTTGTCAGTCTGTCTGTGTGTCAGTCTGTCTGTCTGTCTGTCTATCTGTCTCTCTTGCTCTCTTATCGCCTATTTTAATCACACGACTTCCTGCCTTCATCGTTAATTTATGCCATTTTCAGAAAATGGGAGCCATAAAGTTTTATTGCGCGATCTCTTTCTGTCTCTCCCCTGCTCTCTCTTTCCTTCTCTCTCGTTCTCTCTCTCTCCTTGTCGCTATCTCGTTCTCTGCCTCTCTCTGTCTTCATCGTTATCTCTCTAATCTTCGTATCTTTGTCTCTGCCTTTCTCCTGTCTGCTTGCTCACGACCTTGTTATCTGTGCAGTAATTCTTCATCAAGTTGTTCATGTTATGTTTTCAGGCAGTGTCCACATAATATCATGATATTCTTCGATTTGATGTGCCAGTAGTTGTATTTTCTTTGTTCACAACCACATTATCGCGTTACCATAGCTTTATTACACGTGTAACATCCTCACAATAGCCAGGAACACGCGACGAGTGACGGAGCTGTGCCATTCAACCTATTATATCGTAACCTAGTTGGACGTAAACGTTGGATTCTCGTGTGGAAGGCAATTGCAAACTTTGTCTCCTTATAGTTGGTGATCATGTCTATTTCACATCCTTCTGCCTTCTGTGCTGCCAATCTTTTCTGATACCGATGTTCATCCATGCGATAATGTTCAACTGTCCAGATCTTATTTCATGGTCTTCCCATGCCTCTCCCGCCTTTCAACCTTTCCGTTGTAACGACATACTCCAGCGTCCCTCTTCTTATGACATCCCGAAAGAATGTGGACTGTCCCCTTCTGATACTACTAAACAGTTCTCTTTGTGAGTCATCTTCTATCAAGGTATCAGTTATCTTCTACCAAGATATCAGTTATCTTCTATCAAGGTATCAGTTATCTTCTATCAAGGTATCAGTTATCTTCTATCAAGGTATAAGTTATCTTCTACCAAGATATCAGTTATCTTCTATCAAGGTATCAGTTATCTTCTATCAAGGTATCAGTTATCTTCTATCAAGGTATCAGTTATCTTCTACCAAGATATCAGTTATCTTCTATCAAGGTATCAGTTATCTTCTATCAAGGTAACAGTTATCTTCTATCAAGGTATCTGTTATCTTCTATCAAGATATCAGTTATCTTCTATCAAGGTATCAGTTATCTTCTATCAAGGTATCAGTTATCTTCTCCCAAGATATCAGTCATCTTCTATCAAGATATCAGTCATCTTCTATCAAGGTATCAGTTATCTTCTATCAAGATATCAGTCATCTTCTATCAAGATATCAGTTATCTTCTATCAAGGTATCAGTTATCTTCTACCAAGATATCAGTTATCTTCTATCAAGGTATCAGTTATCTTCTATCAAGGTAACAGTTATCTTCTATCAAGGTATCTGTTATCTTCTATCAAGATATCAGTTATCTTCTATCAAGGTATCAGTTATCTTCTATCAAGGTATCAGTTATCTTCTCCCAAGATATCAGTCATCTTCTATCAAGATATCAGTCATCTTCTATCAAGGTATCAGTTATCTTCTATCAAGATATCAGTCATCTTCTATCAAGATATCAGTTATCTTCTATCAAGGTATCAGTTATCTTCTATCAAGATATCAGTTATCTTCTATCAAGATATCAGTTATCTTCTATCAAGATATCAGTTATCTTCTATCAAGATATCAGTTATCTTCTATCAAGATATCAGTTATCTTCTATCAAGGTATCAGTTATCTTCTACCAAGATATCAGTCATCTTCTATCAAGGTATCAGTTATCTTCTATCAAGATATCAGTTATCTTCTATCAAGATATCAGTTATCTTCTATCAAGATATCAGTTATCTTCTATCAAGATATCAGTTATCTCCTATCAAGATATCAGTTATCTTCTATCAAGATATCAATTATCTTCTATCAAGATATCAGTTATCTTCTATCAAGATATCAGTTATCTTCTATCAAGATATCAGTTATCTTCTATCAAGGTAACAGTTATCTTCTATCAAGGTATCAGTTATCTTCTATCAAGATATCAGTTAACTTCTATCAAGGTATCAGTAATCTTCTATCAAGATATCAGTTATCTTCTATCAAGATATCAGTTATCTTCTATCAAGATATCAGTTATCTTCTATCAAGATATCAGTTATCTTCTATCAAGATATCAGTTATCTTCTATCAAGATATCAGTTATCTTCTATCAAGATATCAGTTATCTTCTATCAAGGTAACAGTTATCTTCTATCAAGGTATCAGTTATCTTCTATCAAGATATCAGTTATCTTCTATCAAGGTATCAGTTATCTTCTATCAAGGTATCAGTTATCTTCTATCAAGGTATCAGTTATCTTCTATCAAGGTATCAGTTATCTTCTATCAAGGTATCAGTTATCTTCTACCAAGATATCAGTTATCTTCTATCAAGGAATCAGTTATCTTCTATCAAGATATCAGTTATCTTCTATCAAGATATCAGTTATCTTCTATCAAGGTATCAGTTATCTTCTACCAAGATATCAGTTATCTTCTATCAAGGTATCAGTTATCTTCTATCAAGATATAAGTTATCTTCTATCAAGGTATCAGCAATCTTCTATCAAGGTATCAGTTATCTTCTATCAAGATATCAGTTATCTTCTATCAAGGTATCAGTTATCTTCTATCAAGATATCAGTTATCTTCTATCAAGGTATCAGTTATCTTCTATCAAGGTATCAGTTATCTTCTACCAAGATATCAGTTATCTTCTATCAAGGTATCAGTTATCTTCTATCAAGGTATCAGCAATCTTCTATCAAGGTATCAGTTATCTTCTATCAAGATATCAGTTATCTTCTATCAAGGTATCAGTTATCTTCTATCAAGGTATCAGTTATCTTCTATCAAGATATCAGTTATCTTCTATCAAGATATCAATTATCTTCTATCAAGATATCAGTTATCTTCTATCAAGAAATCAGTAATCTTCTATCAAGGTAACAGTTATCTTCTATCAAGGTATCAGTTATCTTCTATCAAGATATCAGTTATCTTCTATCAAGGTATCAGTTATCTTCTATCAAGGTATCAGTTATCTTCTACCAAGATATCAGTTATCTTCTATCAAGGTATCAGTTATCTTCTATCAAGATATCAGTTATCTTCTACAAAGATATCAGTTATCTTCTATCAAGGTATCAGTTATCTTCTATCAAGATATCAGTTATCTTCTATCAAGGTATCAGTTATCTTCTATCAAGGTATCAGTTATCTTCTATCAAGGTATCAGTTATCTTCTATCAAGGTATCTTCTTTGTCCGTAAAATCGTCCGTAGTGTACTCACCATGCTTCTATAAAACCACATAGCTGTAGCTTCCTCAAAATGCATCAGCTGTCATCTAACTGCACACTACTGAAAGCAAAATTGCGTAAAAAATTAACCGGATGGGGTGGGGGTGGGGTGGGGGTTATTGCAACTTCCTGAAAAGGACAAGCAACATGTACGTTTTTGTAACGTTATATTACATGGTATCTCTATCGTGCCATCTCGAAGAAGAGTGGGAATACCTTAGTAAGTTTATCAGAATAGTTTATGAGACTTGAATCAAATCTCGTCGGGTGGAAATATCAAATATGAACTGATTAGTTAGGGGTTGGAGAGGGTCGGCAGAGAGTTGGGGGTGGGGGGGGGATGGGGTGGGGGGTAACTCGCAGGATGCCAAATGTGAGTATATTTACAATGAAGCAAATATCACTGAAGGGCAAATATCAGCAGCGGTCGGAGTCCTAAACAAACTAGGAATGGGGAGAGAATCAGTGAAGGAGGCCGAGGTTGAAAAATACCATATTCAGGAAACATGTAAGTATATTTGACTATGTTGGAAACCACGTTAGATCGTAACAAACATTTATTCAAGTGTCATCTCCCCAATGCAAGTTGATGGCAACGAGTCTCCAACACTCTCTGTCTCTCGCTCCGTATGTACACTTCGCACATTGCTGTTTGATTTTATCGTGATGTTGTCTTCCCAATTGCATTACCGTTTATCTCTTACTTGTATGTCTTCAACTTTTCCCACTATTATGGTTTTTGTAAGTGTAAGTATTTTGTAAGTGTCTGTTAATGTGTGTGTGTGTATATATATATATATATATATATATATATATATATATATATATATATATATATATATATATATATATATATATATATATATATATATATATATATATATATTCTTCTTCTTCTTCAGCGTTCCGAGCCATTGAGGTTCTTTGCTGCAAATACAATCCGTCTCCATTCGTCTCTCTGGTGGACCTTCTCTTGCCAGTCGTTGATTCCAAGTGCTTGTAGGTCTGTACATGTATTATCTCTCCACCGCCTTCTTGGTCTACCTCGGGGTCTACGGTCATTTATTTCCTGAGTGTAAGCGAGTTTTGTTTCCCTATTATCTTCCATTCTTTCTATATGCCCCAGCCATTGTAGTCTATTAGCCTTCATGATACCAGTGATTAGCGGGGACTTAAACAGATCATAAATGTCTTTGTTACTTCTTCTTTTCCACTCTCCACTTTGTGTATCCCTAATGGGTCCAAAGATGCGTCTTAAAATTTTGTTCTCAAAGGTTTGTAACAAGGCTTCGTCTCCTTTCGTTGTACTCCAGGTTTCAGAGCCATACAGCACAACTGGTCTGATCAGTGTTTTGTATATTGTGGTTTTGGTGTTACGAGATAGCGCCTTTGATTTTAGTAGATGTTGTAGTGCATAGTATATCTTATTTCCAGAGTTGATTCTAGTTTGTATTTCTTCCCTTATGATGTTGGAGCAGTTGAAGATTGTACCCAGGTATTTGTATGTTTCCGTTCTTTTAATGGTCATATTATCTATTTGTATGTGGCCAGAGTTTCTAGCCATTCCGTCTCTTGAAATTACCATATATTCTGTCTTATCTTGGTTGATAACCAGCCCCATCTGTTGGGCTTTTCCCTTTAAGTGAGTCAATATTTCCAATGTCTTTTGTTCACTTTGCCCTATAATATCTATATCATCTGCATAACCAAGCAGCTTGGATGTTCCTCCAATATCACATTCCTCCTTTACCTTCCTTACAACTTTCTCTAGAGCCAGATTGAAGAGTAGCGGCGATAGTGCATCACCCTGTTTCAAGCCAGATGTTATTTGGAAGGGGTCTGATTTCCTGGGTTTATATGTTACTATATTATAAGTATCTTCCATGCATAGTCTGGTCATGTTGATTAACTTCCTTGGTATTCCAAATTCCTGCATAGCATTCCATAGACTGTTCCTATGGACACTATCATAAGCCTTTTTAAAATCCACAAAAATGTTATGGAGATCTCTTTTATATTCCCAATGTTTCTCGGCTATTTGTCGTAAGATAAATATCTGATCTATTGTTGATCTGTTTTGTCTAAAACCCGCCTGGTAGTCACCTAATATGTCTTCTGAATATGGTTTTAGTCTATTTAGTAATACTGCGGATAGTATCTTATAGCTTGTGGACAGTAGTGATATTCCTCTATAATTTCCACGTTGGAACTTGTCTCCTTTCTTAAAGATAGGTATCAATAATGACTTTTTCCAGTCATGGGGTAATTCTTCTGTCCTCCAGATTTTTATTATTAGTTCATATAGCTTTAGATGTAATGCATGGCCACCTGCCTTTATAAATTCAGCAGCAGTTCCATCAGTCCCAGTTGCCTTATTGTTTTTAAGTCGTGTGATTACATATAGGATTTCTTCAAATGTAGGTTCTTCAATTTGTGGTTCGCATGTTAGAACATCTTCCTGTGGGAAAATGTGACTTGGAGCTTCACAATTTAGTAATTCAATAAAATATTCTTTCCATGTGTTGCACATTTCCTCATTGGTATTTATCATATTTCCATTTTTGTCTTTTAAACCATATGTGTTTTTGAATAACGAAGACACAAACAATAGATTGCACGATTTATTGCCTGGCATATTTCGCTGCATCTCGTCAGGTACATACTGCAGAAATCACACAACTTACGTGAAATTAACTAGATAAATCCTTCAAGTTGAAATATACACATATTCGCACAGTAATGTCACTTATCTACCACGGTAATTTTAAGCTGACTAACATGTCTTTCTGTTTACACAATTCTGGCTTGCGTTGATAGATCATAATTGCTTCTGCAAATTTTAACAAGCGAGTATTTTGTGTTCTAAACAACACGCGAAATGCAGTGTCTCTGGACACAACGTGACCACTGGTGACAATGTGTCTGCCGATTGAAGACGCCGGGAGCTTCCGGTGTGTCGGCTCCTCGCGGCTAGCCACTCCTGTGTGTTGTATCTTGTTGACCCATTGAGGTATGTGTTCTGACACCCGTTTGTTAAGCTGTCTCTCCGTTCGACCAATGTAAACGGCCTGGCATCTACATGTGAATTGGTAAATACAATTGTTTGTGGCGTACAGAGGAACAGGCTCTTTGACTGTTGGTGTAGGAATGGGTACGGTTTTACATCTAATGACTGGAGTTGCCGCACAGAATGTTCGACCTACTGCTGTAGTAAGCCGGTCTTGTAGACGTTGCATTACGTCATCCCCTCGAAAGGTTAGCTGGATGAATACCTTGAGTTTAGGGACTGTAGTTACGTCTGCTTTGGGTTTGGGCTGTTGGCAATGGCGCTTTATAAATCCTGTGGAGTACCCATTCAGGTTTAAGACATTCTTCAGAGTTTCAAATTCCTCTGTCAGTGTGTCCTGGGTGCATATCTTTCTAGCACGGTCAAACAAGGTCCGTACTAAGCCCCGTTTGTACTGGACAGGTGTGAAGCTCTGAAAATTTAGGTATTGGCCAGTCCATGTTTCTTTGCGGTACACCGATCTTTGGATTGTGCCGTCTGCTCTACGTCTCATTAGAATATCTAGGAACGGTAACGCTTCGTTGTGTTCGTGTTCCATAGATAGAGAGATGTTTTTATGCGTCTTGTTCATTGTGGCCTGAAACGATGTTGCTTGTAGCTCGTCTGTGGTGATAATTAGTATATCGTCCACATAACGCCGGTAAAAGGCCAAGTTGTTGATGTCTGAGGATCTCTTTTCTTCTAAGTGTGCCATGAAGATGTCCGCTAGAATAGGACCAAGAGGACTCCCCATGGCCACTCCGTCAATTTGGCGGTATGACTTAGTTAGAAAATTGAATTGGATGTTGGCGGTACATAGTAGTAGTAGCCTCTCCAGAATAGGTGTTGGTATGCCTAATTTTAGTTGTTTGTCTTCAATGCGTTCCCTTATTATTTTCACTGTCTCCTCTAATGGAACGTTAGTGAATAGGGAGGCTATATCCATGGATGCCATGTGTTTGTTATTTATGTCCATAGTATCCAATAATTCCACCAGTTGGAATGTAACTGAGTATTTTTGGATCGAAGGACTGTCGTACTGGCTTTAACATTTCGGCTAACCATCTCGCCATTCGGTGTTGTGCAGAGTTAACCATGGACAGGATAGGTCTTAGCGGGATGCCGGGCTTGTGAAGTTTGGGTAGACCGTACATCTGAGGAGTGTGCGAGCCACGTGGTGTGAGCGTTTTTGCAGTGGCCTCACTGATGAGTCCCGCATTCACAAGTGACTGGATCTCTTTCCTCATTATAGCATCCAGGTCCTCCGACTTGTTTACTTTTTGATCTATCCTGAATTTGGATTCATCTGACAATATTACATCCATTTTTCTCTGGTAATCTGACATGTCCATCAGTACTGTACGCTCCCTTTGTCAGGTTTCAGTATGACGAGGGTTTTGTTAGCCTTTAACGCTTTTAAGGCAGAAAGGTGTTCGTTGGTCAGCGGACACGTCTGTTTAGAGGGTGTTGTGCGATACTGGTGTTCTAAATCTACCAGTTTGGCCTTCAGCCACCCGACCGACTCAGCAGAGGTAGGTGATAACTTGGAGACTTGATCGAACAACATTTCAAACTGTGCTTGCGACTCAACACGGTTGATGTGTTTAGGCTTTATGCAGAATTTTAATCCGTATGCAAGGGCCTCTGTTTCAATGTTGTTGAGTACGTATGACGATAAGTTCCTCACATACTTCTCTGGGTTGGCTAGTACTGACGTTGTTACCTTTTCAGTGCTCAGTGATTTGTTGAGGCGAGCATTCTCTGCGATTTTCACCTTGTACACTGTTTCTGTACAGAATTTAGTGAACTTCAAGTAGCCATACAAGCTCAATTCTTGGGTGACGTAGTAGGCAGAACTGTGTGTGCGCTTCAAGTTGGCCAGCTTGGCCTGGGTTTCTTCTATCTGGTTTTTTGTCAGTCGTCTCAGGTTTTTTCTTGTCGGACATATTCTGTCCGTCCTCAGAGATCTGAAATACCGGTGAGGAAATATCCCCGTCCTTAGGCATTCCTCGAGAAATCTCAATCGACAATCCTGTAGCGATATTTTACACTTCAGCTTGAGTAATCCATCTAATCGCTTCACAGTTGGTAATGGGAGGCGACGTTTGAGAAATTCAAAACAATGTTTTCCCGTAGTGAATTTGAATAACGAAGACACAAACAATAGATTGCACGATTTATTGCCTGGCATATTTCGCTGCATCTCGTCAGGTACATACTGCAGAAATCACACAACTTACGTGAAATTAACTAGATAAATCCTTCAAGTTGAAATATACACAAATTCGCACAGTAATGTCACTTATCTACCACGGTAATTTTAAGCTGACTAACATGTCTTTCTGTTTACACAATTCTGGCTTGCGTTGATAGATCATAATTGCTTCTGCAAAATTTAACAAGCGAGTATTTTGTGTTCTAAACAACACGCGAAATGCAGTGTCTCTGGACACAACGTGACCACTGGCGACAATGTGTCTGCCGATTGAAGACGCCGGGAGCTTCCGGTGTGTCGGCTCCCCGCGGCTAGCCACTCCTGTGTGTTGTATCTTGTTGACCCATCTCTATCTATGGAACACGAACACAACGAAGCGTTACCGTTCCTAGATATTCTAATGAGACGTAGAGCAGACGGCACAATCCAAAGATCGGTGTACCGCAAAGAAACATGGACTGGCCAATACCTAAATTTTCAGAGCTTCAAACCTGTCCAGTTCAAACGGGGCTTAGTACGGACCTTGTTTGACCGTGCTAGAAAGATATGCACCCAGGACACACTGACAGAGGAATTTGAAACTCTGAAGAATGTCTTAAACCTGAATGGGTACTCCACAGGATTTATAAAGCGCCATTGCCAACAGCCCAAACCCAAAGCAGACGTAACTACAGTCCCTAAACTCAAGGTATTCATCCAGCTAACCTTTCGAGGGGATGACGTAATGCAACGTCTACAAGACCGGCTTACTACAGCAGTAGGTCGAACATTCTGTGCGGCAACTCCAGTCATTAGATGTAAAACCGTACCCATTCCTACACCAACAGTCAAAGAGCCTGTTCCTCTGTACGCCACAAACAATTGTATTTACCAATTCACATGTAGATGCCAGGCCGTTTACATTGGTCGAACGGAGAGACAGCTTAACAAACGGGTGTCAGAACACATACCTCAATGGGTCAACAAGATACAACACACAGGAGTGGCTAGCCGCGAGGAGCCGACACACCGGAAGCTCCCGGCGTCTTCAATCGGCAGACACATTGTCGCCAGTGGTCACGTTGTGTCCAGAGACACTGCATTTCGCGTGTTGTTTAGAACACAAAATACTCGCTTGTTAAAATTTGCAGAAGCAATTATGATCTATCAACGCAAGCCAGAATTGTGTAAACAGAAAGACATGTTAGTCAGCTTAAAATTACCGTGGTAGATAAGTGACATTACTGTGCGAATTTGTGTATATTTCAACTTGAAGGATTTATCTAGTTAATTTCACGTAAGTTGTGTGATTTCTGCAGTATGTACCTGACGAGATGCAGCGAAATATGCCAGGCAATAAATCGTGCAATCTATTGTTTGTGTCTTCGTTATTCAAATTCACTACGGGAAAACATATGTGTTTTGTTGGTGCCCTCGTTTCATTGACTTCAGTTCTTTAAAAAATTTTCTGGATTCATTTTTCTGGTGATTAGTTTCCATATCTTTGATTATATTACTCATATATTCTCGCTTCTGCTGTCTGACTATTTTTGTAGCCTCTTTACATTCATTTCTATAATGCTCTTCCTTTTGGATGTTATTGATATCATTTAACCATACATGTCTGGCATTCTTCTTCCTAATGACTGCTTCTTCACATTTTTGATTGAACCATCTGTTCTTTCTATGCGTGGTTAACACACCGAGACATTCTTCTGCGGTAGACTGAATTGTATTCTTGATGTTCAGCCAAGTTTGGTCAACGCTTTCCTCCAAAGGGTTTTGCAGAGTTTCAAGTTTACATTTTATTTCATCTGTAAATTTCTCTTTGACTGTAATGTCTTGCAGTTTTTCTCTGTTATATGTTGGGTGTAATCTTTGTAATTTAGTATAGAAAGCTCTCTTAAGTTTTATTTTAAATTTTGCTCCAACGAGGAAGTGGTCACTGTGGCACTCAGCTCCTCTATAACTTCTGACTTGCTGTATGTTTGATGCATTTCTGTTGTTAATTAAAATGTGATCTATTTGATTATAGGTTCTCTTGTCACATGATTTCCAAGTTTGTTTGTGTATATCCTTTCTTTGTAGTCTGGTACTGCTAATCTGCAGTCCTTTGGCTTCTGCCAGGTTGATGACTCTCCACCCATTATCATTTGAAGTTGTATGTAGGCTTTCCATACCGGCCACTTTTTTTATTAGTTTGCTCTCTACCTATTTTTGCATTGAAGTCTCCCAGCACAATCAGGATGTCCTGTTTTGGGGTTTCTTCTATGACATCTTCCAGATCATTATAAAAGTCTTCTTTAATATCATCTTCTTTCTCTTCAGTAGGTGCATGTACATTAATCATCGTTATATTTTTCCATTTACCTTTTATTCGTAATTTACTAATCCTGTCATTAAAAGCTTTAAAGTTTAAAACGTTCCCGCATAACTCTTTTTTGATGACAAATCCTGTTCCTAATTCATGTTTATTTTGGGTGTTTCCTCCATATATTATAATCATTCCATTTTGCTCTAAAGTACCCTCTCCTGGCCACCTTATTTCTTGAATTACTGTTATATCCATTTGATATTCACCCAGCTCCCGGGTCAGTTCTTCGGCCGCTCCAGCTCGATATAGTGTCCGTACATTCCATGTTCCAAATCTCAAAAGTCCTTTAACGTTCCAAGGTCGTTGTCCAGATAAGTCAGTCCGATATCGAGGCTCATGTATTTGTTTCGTAACAAAGAAAGGTTTTTACAAAGGTGGGGATGTTAACCCCACGCTTCAACCCCCAACCTGGAGGACCAGGGTGTTTCTCTTTGTCTGTTCTCTACCCTTTGACCTGTCCGGCTTGGGAGGCCCTGCTGGTAGCTATGCTACCGCCGGTATAGCTCTCAGGGTCATTGAGAAACTCAAGCTCCCCCACCACATATATTTAAAAGTGTGCCGAAAGAAGACTAATGTCCACATAGGAAAACTACACAATGGAATCTTTAAATCACTGTTGTATAGGAAGAATGCAGACACACAGGCCGGCAAACATGTTTGCATGAAAAGAATGCAGACACACAAGCCGGCAAATTAAGTTTGTATGGTAAGAAATCAGACAGACTGGCGGGCAAAGAATGTTTGGATGCCAAGAACACATGGACAATAGACCGCTAAACAATAACAAATATATGTATGGGGTAGATACACACACAGGACGGTAAACATTGTCTGTTTGGAAAGGATGCATTCACACACAACGGAAAAGAATGTCTGCATGGGTAGAAAGCATACATACTGGGTGGCAAATAATGTCTTCATGGGGAGGTGTCACAGAATACTGACAGGTTAACGATCCCATGATATATCAAAACACAAAATTGCTTATATTACACGAGGATGGAAAGTTATTGACCTTTAGATCATGACAACAAGTGATAGCTTCGGTACTGAGGACAGTACAGGTTATTGACTCCAAGATCTAAACAAATACCGCTTGTTTCGACGGAGAACGACTATCTTAAACCCTTTGAACACCGGAGAGGGAATCACGATAAATCAATTTCACAAACCTTTGAAATGGGAAACCGAGAGTCACGATCACGCCGTTTCACAACCCTTTGAACAACGAAGATGTAGTTACGATAAAACTATCAGATGTCTTTTGAGGTAACGGAAACAAATGTCCGTGGTCCGAAGAAAAGAGTGGGTAATCATTGATGTCCCGAAATGACCGTTTATCAAAGGAGAATTTCGGTTGTTGTTGTATAAAATCAAAAGACAGGACAGAGAACAGGGGGAAAATTGGTGGAATAGGCCAGTATAGTCGTACAGAGCCAGAGTATAAATAGTCTGGATATTATAGTTAATTTAGTGTGCTACTAGTCTTCCACGAGAGAAAGTGGGGATTTATTCTTGAGCTATTATGGAAAGGGATGTACAGTGTTTCAAGTTGGATGAAACCGACGAGCATTTGTACTGATGTGCAATAGTATTCCCGATTCAGCCGAGAATAGTTATAAGGTAGTTGTGGTGTAGAGTAGAAATCGAGCTTAGTATATTTGAGTGTGTGACCGTAATATAGAGTGTCGGCCGCATTTAGCTAAGAAGTAACGTTGTGAATTGAGTAAATTATCAGTGCACTCGATAGAATAAGCACTATGATAATATAAGGAAAGGTCTATGAGAGAAGATTCTAGTATAGATGGTTACTGGGTTTTCTGAGCTTTCCTATGACATTTCCTTCTTTTACCTAGTCTTAAGTTATGTGTATAACTCCTGTGTCTTATGTCAGAGGTCATTTCTCTGAATATATAGAAGTTAATAACTGATAACGGCCATAAGCCTACTCTCACCTCTAATGAGTTTGAGTTAGGTTGATAGCACCTGATATTGTCTTTACGACAGGTTCCAAGAAATAAAGCAATAACAACACTCCTGAAAAGAAAGAATGGACCCTAGTCTGGTGCCGTGATAAATATCGGCCAGATTGAAGTCTGATATCATACATACAGGTCAGCAAGTTCTAGCATTAACGGATACCTATAAGGCAGTCTGGCTAAGAGACTTACAGCAGAATAAAGTGCAACTAAACATAGATAAGAAGCTCAATATTTTTCACATGAACTATCTTTTAAATGAAGAGGCTGTAAGGCCAGAAATTATTATTGGATAAACAGAACAGTAACAAATAAGATGAACACCGTGAATCCGTGATATTATATAGACGGTGTTTTTGTTTTAATTAGTCCTACATCCATAGACAATAAGTCATTAACTATATCGGATGTGTAAACATTCCCTGGATTAAAAAAAAAACAAAAAAACATTCATAATATTGGATATTTCAACCGGAAAGACATTACATATAAAAAAGATACGCAATAGTGAACAAACTGTTTCATTCTAACGTTGTCAGGGATATTGTGAATTCATCAACATCATTCAGAGAGACACTACCCTGGGTGAGCTTAATCCAATTCTGTGCTGTGGTGACAATATATGCCGTTTCGTGATGATACATGTGATGTGGATCTTAGAGTGTCACTCTTATCTCACCTACACGATAGAACACACCAACAACGTCTTTGCATACACTCTATACACACCCATGACACATTTTATTCAATAAATAATGTTAGTATTTATTGGAGGACAGTGTTGTGTGGGTATGTTCTGAAGGAAAGTGAAGAGGGGTATGGCATTGCGATAATAGAGAGAGATATTGAATAGAAGACCGGAACGGGGGTGTGTAGACAAAGGTCTGGCAATAGACCCAACATTGGAAAAAGGGAAGTTGAAGTGTGCTTGTTGATTCTACTGTCCCCCCAGAGACGACAAGCGACAGGAGGATGCATATATACATGATGATAAATATTGTCTGCATTGGAATGATACATACACACACAACAAGAAAGAATGCCTGCACGTGAAGAATGTGTACACACGAAGAATGTATGTTTGGCAAGGATGCATATACACAGGATGGCAAAGACTGATTGTGCGTGAGGATAGCCCGTAAGAGAGCAATTTTATATTTGCCAGCGATCGCAGGCAGACGTGGTTATATCTAGTTGCACGTCGACTGTACACTGCCCCAATTTAAGTTCATTCACAAATACGAATCTATATAATGAACACACGGGCTCCGTGGCGAAGCGGTTACTACGCAGTTCGTAATCCTGCATACCCGTGTTCGAAACACAGATGTGGGATATTTGGCAGCAGACCGCTTTACGTTGTTTTTTTAAAAATAAAATGGTATGTATGCAGGTCGTTCAGAAAGCAATAGAAAACTACTGAACGTAAACTTGCTCAGGAATCATGAAAAGCCAAAAAATGCTGGGCTTGACTGCTACGTCCTGTAAAGGATATGCAACTAACTAACATTTAACATAAGTTAAATATATGTGACAACTGTTTCTTCATTATCCTGCATCCTGTCGTTTTATATTAAATACATGATTTCTTCACCTCTCTCTCTCTTTTTATGTTAGCATTTTCATTTCTCTTTTATGTATCTTTGCATATTTGTAAAAGCTCGGGGTCACATGATCTCTCTCTCTCTCCCCCCCCCCCCCCCCTTTCCCTTATCCTTACTTACTGTGTTTGCTCTGATTCCCCGCCCCATTCACCCAACTATTCAGTATTCATCCTGGTCATCATCATGTGCTACATCAATTAGCGCGGGCGGTCACTGTTGGCCATCTGGCATGATCACCTGAGGTCATCTGAAATGCAGTGGGTTGGCGAATCGTGATTCACTAGACATCTGTACAGACATCTGTAGTCGTTGCTTTCCTTCTTGGCGGCAATCATACTGGTGGGTAACGGTAGCCTTTATGACTACCATAAATTGCTTGTTTGCTGTAGCAAACTTGAGGCCATAACTAATAACTTTCTGTTGTCGGCTCCCATGCTCAATCCACCCCCTTCTCGTACATTATCAAGCTACGTTGGTTGGGGCGGGAAGGGTGTAAGCTTAATGGCTGTGATACCTTTTCTAAGGGTATTCCGCAAGCTAGTGAGGGGGAGGAAGTTTCCGAGTTCTCCTTTCAAGGGGGATTATAAACGTATTGAAACACCTGAGTCGTAGGTGTGTACCGTGTCATTAAATGGCAGACTACCATTCACTCGTGTAATGCTACCCGGCTCCGAAATGTTCCTCACTAAAGCAATCCAGTATTACTTTTTTTTATTTATTCGCATATCCTTTTACAGGACATCGCTGTCAACAGCAGCATCGTTCAGCTGTCTGTTGATTTCTTGGCAAGATTACGCTCAGTAGTTTGCCATTGCTTTCTGAGCGGCCGGCTCAGTTATCCCGCAAGTCACCAGCGGGGGTCGAACCGCTCCCAGCTCTCGCCCGCTACGAGACTGCGTGATAAACGGGATTACGGAGAAAGTGTTGTAACCCCTCGGCCAGAGAGACCGGCAGTATTACTGCTACAGTATGATATATGTTCCTTCTTTACGGCAATGTACACCTAAGGCCGTGTCGTCACCACATAACCTACGCAAGCAATTCTATGTTGAGAAAACAAATAGAAAATGTCCGTTCTGCTTCAACACAGACTACAGACTTTCTTTTTGTAGTCAAATAAATAACTGCTTAAGTTGTGACTGTTCATGGCTGGAAATGTCGTATCGGTTGAAGTGTTATATCGTAGGCCTTTCAGGCCGGTTTGTTGTAAACAGTCAGGTACTCGTAGATTATATGCAGATAAATATTTAACTGGCTCGGCGGAAGTACATTGCGAGTTCTATAGCGTGGGATATGGAGCCATGTCATGAACTAGTTTATATTGTGCATCAATATCCGGGGCATGTTAGCACGAGTTAGTTCTACTTTGTGATAGTTCACCGGTGTATGTGATTCAAAAACGCGTGTGGTTATTAACCTTTTTGTGTATGCTTTGATGTTTAGTAAGTAGAGTATACCTCCATTCTAACTACATTTGGGCTATATTTGGGATATGCTTTTATGGGGGCCTGTATTTCGTCGTATTTGTACGTACTACTAAAGGTGTTTAGCTAAAACTGGTGTTTAACTGGACTAGGCGTTTATCTTGAGTAGGTGTTTAGCTAAAACGGGTGTTTAACTGGACTAGGCGTTTATCTTGAGTAGGTGTTTAGCTAGAATAGGTGTTTAGTTAGAATATCTAGTTAGCTAGAATAGGTGTTTAGTTAGGTTTGGTGTTGAGCAAATATAGGTGTTTAGAGAGTTTATATGTTTAGCTAAAATAGGTGTTTAACTAGGATAGTTGTTTGATTACAGTAGGTGTTTAACTATAATATATGTTTGGTAACAGTAGGTGTTTAACTGGAACAGGTGTTTAGCTAATATATGTGTTTACTTAAATTATGTGTTTAGCAAGAATAGGTGTTTATCTATAATACGTGTTTGGTTACAGTAGGTGTTTAACTACAACACGTGTTTAGCTAGAATATGTTAGTTAGTTAGTCGACAGATCATCCTCATTGCACATCGAACCATTCAGTCCATAAGTGTTCGGATCCCCTCCTCAGCAAATCCCGCAGCGTGTAGCGGCTAACGACGCCAGTTCTGTGTTGGTTTATCAATCTTCTTTGGCTTCCTGCGTAGTGTTCTTGTTTGGCCACCCCTCTTTTAATATGCTGTTCTCGCAGTCTGGCCATGGTTGTAGATTCACAGTCATCACTTGGTTCACGCAAAAGTCTCACTTCTCGTAGAGCATTCAGAATGTCAGCCTGGTCCATGGCGCGTCCGCCCTCCACAGTAGCCTCACCTGCGAGCTTGTCAGCCCACTCATTTCCTTGTACTCCCGCATGCCCTGGCACGAAGATGAAACTAATCTTTGTCAGCCGAGACCGCTCCAGAGGCAGCAACCATTCTCTTTGGATCGACCCCTCCTCTATCCTCTTGATCATGTTCATTGAGTCGCTAAGGAAACATGCCCTAGTGAATGTCTGTGTCTCGAGCCATGTTATTGCTTTACTTACTGCCATGACTTGCATAGTCAGGCTACTAGTGGTTTCAGTGAAAGCACCAGAGTCCTCCTTCACAATTCTCCCTCCGGCCCGAGCTGTAAAGGCCCATGAGCTTCTCACATGTCGGACGACCGACCCATCTGTGTAGATGACTGCGTCACCGTCTAGCGAATTCTAGAAAATCAACACTTGTACTTCAGCCTCAACAGCAGCCGGATTTTCTTGTCTGCACTTTCTATCTAGTTGGATGCAAACTGAAAAGGATGTGCAGAAGTCTGTTGGCACTTGCACCCACTCCACGCCAGGTTCTAAGTCCTCAAGTGAACACACCTGTTGAAGAATGTCTTCGGCTTGACCCATCCACGACCGTCCTCTTTTTAACCTGCTGCCCTTCACCTTCATAATTTCACTATGCAGTGGATGTTGTGTGTTTGCGTTAACTCTGAGGTAGGCGCGTGCCCTGCAAACTTGTATTCTCTCTTCAATGGTTGGAAAATCAAGAAGGTAGTGCATCGCCCTGCATGCTGTATCTCTTGTACATCCAAGAATAATGCGCATAGCTTCATTCTGTATCCTTTCCATCCTTTCTATCTGCTTACGGCTGAGAGTCAGGATTGCCATTGCGTACTCCAAAATAGACATGACCAGCCCCTCGTACAGAAGACATAGATGGCGCTACTCACAGTTTGCTGCCGCCATCACCCGCATCGCAGCCAAACCCCGATTGACCTTTGTTATCACCTGGTCTATGTGCTCATTATAAGCAAGGCTTCGATCAAACCGTATCCCCAGGTAATTCATTGCCTGCGTTCTTTCCACCGTCTCTGAACACCGCATTGCAGTTGGTGTTGGAGTGTTGACAATATGATTATTCAACGAGAACCAAGTCACTGTTGCCTTTGTTGGGTTGACCATTGCCCCAGCTTCATCACACCAAGTACTTATGCGTTTGAGTTCGGTTTGTAGTTCCACAGCAACCTGCTCTCTATCCTTACCCTGACGATACACTAAAACATCATCGGCATATGACAATATCCTGCCATGTCCAGTGATCTGCTCACTGGTGATTCTCACTGTGTAGGCGTTGAACAGTACCGGAGATAATGGTGATACCTGTGGTAGGCCAGGATATATTGTTGTTGGTTCCGAAGTCAAACTGCCACATCTAAAAACTACTTTCCGTTGGAAGAGGGCTGCAGCGATCCAACTAAGGTGGAATGGACTTACTTTTAGTTCAAGAAGCTGAAGCATTAAAAAATCCAATGGTACTCTGTTGTATGCGTCCTCAAGATCAATCGCTGCAGCAAAGGTTTCAATGCCTGAGTGGAAACCTTCATAGACATCATGGGCAAAGACTGCTGAATTCGTCCAGGTTTCTCTTTTTGGACGGTACCCACCCAGGGTAGGTGGGAAAACACCTTGCCTCTCTAGCTGGCTTGATATTTTCCTGGCAATTACCTTCTCCAGCAGCTTGCCTATTGTATTCTGCATGGTTATAATTCGATATCCCTGAATTTTTGTGTGGTCTATGTCAGGCTTCGGCAAGGGAATCAGATAGCTGTGTAACCACTCCTCCTTGATGCTAGCACTCTCTATACTGTTGTTGTACATGTCTGCTAGTTTCTCTAGCTCATTGTCGGTACACCTATTGATGTCGTCGTATCTTATGCCATCAGGCCCTGGAGCGCTGTTTTTTAATCGTCGAAGAACAGCCTTGATTTCTTTCACTGTCACTGTGTCTTCATCCGAAGTGTTTTGGGCCTTGCACCTGTCTGAGGTGACCTCCTTGGCCAGATTTCGGCCTCTCATGTCTGTCTGGTTGCTCTGCTCTAGAAAGCGTTCAAAGAGGGCTTTGCCCTTGTCCTCGTCAGTCCTCTGCCAGATGAGGTCAGCACCTTGTAAGTCAGAAATGCTCTTATTCTTGACTACACCACTCATGCTTTTATGTAGTCGCCAGAACAATTTCAGTGACTTGTCTGTGCTTACTCTTTGACACACCTCTGCCCATTTTTCGCTTTTAACCACCTTGACCAGTTTTTTTTTAATGGCTTACTTTTGTGTGCATCTCTCTTTCTAAGTGCATGCAGGGACTAGGATGACCAGCTCTGTTCTTCTCGGCATTTTGCCATCTCCTTACAGCACTACGCTTATCCACCCAAGCCTTCTCCACCTCGAAATTCCACCACGGTGGCTACTCCCAGCTTTTTTTCCTGCCCTGAAACTTTCTGCGCTTGTCACGTCTTATTTTACTCACCACATCTTGCCCTGTACTGTCATACTGGAACGTCTTTACCTTTAGCTTGTGCTGCCTGGTTCTGCCTTTCTCCACCAGTATGCTGCAAGGGTGGTGGTCGCTGCCGTGGTGTCCTAGGATACCCCATCTACACCTTGTAGTGAGCGAAGGAGAAAGCAGCGCCAGATCAATAGCACTGTCCTGGACGGCTTGCTGTCCTGGTGACACAGCCACTGTTGATACAAACCAGGTCAATGGTTTCAAGTGCAGTCTCGAGCTCCTCCCCCTGTGTATTGTAGGAAATGTTTCCCCATGATCTGCCTTTAGCGTTGAAGTCGCCACAGGAAATAACATTTCTCTCGTGACCTAATATGCCACTTAAGCACTGCCACTTCTCGGCGTCCATACTCGCATTGCGGGCATAAACATTAACCAACACGAATGGTATAGTGGAATGAACTCTCAACGCCTGTATTTGTATATCGTCACTGTCCCAACTGGACATGTCTAGCTCTGACGCCACCTTGCTGTCGCGAACGAGAATCGCCATTCCCAGAGGTCGTCTGTTGTAGAAACATTTGAAGCCGGCAATTCGGAGTAGCTGATCGCCCAGTCTCGTCTCCTGGAGTGCTACAGTATCGTTCATGTAAACCAGGGTTTCTAAAATAGAGCCACGTTGTTTTACGCTGGCGCAGTTCCAATACAGAATACAGATATTCCTGAGTCCTAGACGGTGACACTTGAGTCTAAAAGGTCTTAAACCACTACGCTTACCTTGCTTCTTTATGCCTGCGCGACATCTACGCCGCCTCGTTAGGTTGACTGCTGACCGCTCGGAGAACACACGTTGTTCCGCCATGTTGAAAAACCGAATACACAGAAACCACACACGCTGCCAAAAATTCACTCAAGGATTGCTTCACTCGATGCGCGAACTCCGTAGCATTCGCGCAGATCTTGAGTATAAACTCCTGGTTTTACATCCTGGCACACAAATTACACGCAAGAGATGAACAAATCCATCTCCTACGCGAAAAAGTTAACGATCACAAAACAACCCGACCGTCCGTCGCCATGTTGAAACCGGAAAGTCAGCTAGAATATGTGTTTAGCTAGAATATGTGTTTTGCTGGACTAGGTATACAGGTAGAAATGACGCAATGATTGAGATGGCGGGGTCAGGTTATCCCCTATCAAAGGAGAAGTAAGGTGCCCCCTTTCCCATTCCCCTCGCTAGCCTACGGGACACCCTTGGGCAAAGTGGAGTACCCACTTAGCTTTCCGATTAGGTTTACGTGAAGCCACAGGTGTAGGTGGTGGATAAGGCTGAAGAGCAGCCGGCAGATATTTGTAGGTTAAGGTCTCCAGCTTCACAGCGGTAGATAGAGGATCTCTATTTTGAGGAGACAATGGCTGCGGTCATTGACCAGTATTGTCACCGCTAGGAAAGCAATGGCAAACTACCTTCTTTACAGATGCCAAAACATGATGTTGTGTGGTCTCATTGATAATCAGAGAAACGGCGTAAATGGTTGCTCCATAGGAGCAGCTTCGCCCGGTAGGGATAGCCATGTGCATCAGTTGACTCCAGACCGTCAGCAGGCTACTAGGTGCGAACGATTAATATCATTGAAAGTAGGAACTTAGAATGTTAGAACAATGAGTGCAGATGGAAAATTAGAAAATATCAAACAGGACATGGAAAGAGGGAAGATTAATATTTTAGGAACGTGCGAAACGAGGTGGAAAGAGGCAGGCATCAAGAAAGGCCAGGATTGTAAGATTATTTATTCAGGGGGAGAAGAACGGCAAAGTGGTGAGCCATTATATTGGATCGGCAAACATCAAATTTTATTAAAGGATATTGGACTGTGTCAAATAGAATTCTATTAGTAAAATTAAACGGAAGACCTTTTAAAATAAATGGCATTCAAGTATATGCCCCAACAAGTGAATGCGGTGAAGACAGAAATTTTATAATGACATGGGAGTCTGCTTTGAAGAATTGTAAAAAAATCAGAAATAAATATTATAATGGTGATTTCAACGCAAAAGTAGAAAATCAAGACGATGGATGCAGTGTGGGCAGCCATGATTTGGGAGAGCGAAACGACAAAGGATACAGACTTGTAGAATGAGCAATAAATGGTTGTAGGAAACACCTCGTTTAAACAGCATCATAGAAGATTATGGACCTGGAGGAGTCCAGACAGCAGGATTAAAAACCAGATAGATTACATCCCGATTAGCAGAAGGTTTTGAAATGCTTTAACAGTCGTAAAAACAGTCCCTAAATGCAGACTGTTGCAGTGATCACAGATTAATTATAGGCACATTGAGAGTAAAGTTAAAGAAAGTCAAGTATACACCAGGAAACCCTAAATATGATTTGTGCAAATTGAAAACTGACAAAGAAATACAAGATCATTTTAACATAGAAGTAAAGAACACATTTGATATATATAGTCTGATCTAGAGATCCTATTTCAAGATGTGGATGATCAATGGGAAATGTCGAAGAATCCAATCAGTTGTGCCGCAGAAAAAAACTTTTTCCAGAATTAAAGAGAATGGGTCGTAAGCCATGGATGACTAGAGAAATGTTGCAGCTAATGGAAACAAGAAGACGGAAGAAAAATAATCCTGCCAAATATGAAGAAATTCACAGAAAAGTCGGAATATTATGTAAGGAGGCAAAAGAAGCATGGCTTGAGAAAAACTGCATACAAATTGAAAAACAACACAATAGTAAAAATATCAAACTAATGCCTACAATAAATTCAGGAGCTTACTAATCAAAGAACACACACATCAGCAAGATGAAAAATATCATAATAGAAAAATATAAGATTTTACATGTACGGTCGGATTATGTGAAAAAACCTGTATGATGATAACAGGGAAGAACAGTATAATATTCAAAATATTAATGAAGGATCATCAAATTTGAAGATGGAGGTTCAGAATGCTCTTAACCATTCGAAATCTGGCAAGA